>JH719946.1:678401-1068592 GCA_000231845.2 Tetrahymena malaccensis 436 | reverse complement strand
TGGTCAATACCTATTTTAAAATGGTACTTGCTCTTCAAACTGTAATGTTAATAATGGTTATTTTATAAGTGAAAATAAATGTTTAAAATGCGATTAAAGTTGCTAAACTTGTAATGGAACTTCATCAAGTAAGTGTCTTTCATGTCCAAATGGTTAATACCTATACGAAAATAATACTTGCTAAGAAACTTGTAATATAAAAGGTGGTTTTTATATTAATGGGAACAAATGTTTATTATGTAATCAAAATTGTTTGACTTGTGATGGTCCTTCTTTAAATAATTGTCTTTCATGTCCTATTGGTTAATATCTGTTTTAGAATAATACTTGTTCATCTACTTGTAATATAAAAAATGGCTATTATATCATCAAAAGTAACTGTTTAAAATGCCATTCAAGCTGCTAAACATGTGACGGGTCTTCTTAAAGTAATTGCCTTTCATGTGAAAAAGGTTAATATTTATTTTAAGATAATACATGTTCATCTACCTGTAGAACTGATAATGGATATTATATTTAAGGAATAAACTGCTTGAAATGTAATTAAAATTGCTTAACTTGTGATGGACCTTCATAGCATAATTGTCTTTAATGTGGTTCTTCAAAATACCTTTTCTAAAATAATTGCTTAGATTGTAGCACTAACTGCTAAACATGCAAAGGTCCATTAGAAAATAATTGTTAATCTTGTAAACAAGGATATTATTTACATTAAAATAATACTTGTTAAGTTGATTGCAATACCAGTAATGGTTTTTACTTAAATGGAAGAAATTGTTTAAAATGCCACTCTTCATGCTTAACTTGTAAAAGTCCCTTAGCAACTAACTGCTTATCTTGCCCTAAAGGCAAATATTTATCTAAAGTTAAAAGATTATTAATTTGATAAAAACTTAAATTCTCAATTATTATACTAAATTTTGTTAATACCAAGAAATATATGAGACCATATTTAAAAAGTTATCAGTAATTAACATTTCAAATGAAAAAATAAATTTTATATGATATCTAGCTTACAAACATATATATTTGTATTATTAAATTTTTTAAAATTATGATTCCTTTATTTAACCAAAAAAAAAAATATCAATTTAAATAATAAAATATGTATAAATAATACTTTAAAATATCCTCCATAAGAATTAAAATAAATATAATAGATTAAACTCATATAAATTTTTAAGAAGTTCATTAGATAAAATTAAAAATCTAAAAAATTTTGTAATTTTATGTCAATCATATTTTTGATATTTTAAGATATACTAAATTTAACATCAATTCTAATTTAATAAAAATTTTCTTAGCATTGCTAAAATTTTTTATAGTTATATATCTCAAAATAAATTATCTAACATTTTAAAAATTTAATAATTAAATGCACATTTAATTCTATGTTTTTTTTATTTTATAGCTCAATTTGCGATATTTAGCTGTTTAAAATATTTTTTAAATTAAAAACTTAGTGAATAAAACCTTAAGTATATTCTAAAATAAATCCATTTATTAAGCTTATCATGTAGAAACTAGAGCTAATATTTAATAATAAAATCTATTAATATTTTAATTTTTCTACATATTTTCTATGAAAAAAATCTGATAAATTATTAAGAATTATGTAAATAAAGTAATTCTGTTAAAAACATCCAAAAATTCATACAAATTTCAAGCTTAACAACTTATTAAAATAGACGAATCTAAAAATAATTAATTTTATAATTAAAAACAAAGACTATTTATTTTTCTTTTTCAAATAATTAACGAAAATAGACAATATTTCTCACCTAAAGAAATACAATCATTAATCTAAAAAGCCATTATAAAAAAATATTTAAATTTGTATTTTTTTTCATTTATATTATTAAATTTTAACTAAAAGAACTTCTAGGTAGATTATTTTTTATAAATTTATTATATTTAATAGAAAGCTGCCTATTAGGTTACTAATAACTATTTTATAATAATTAATTGCTTGAATTATTATGAGTTTACATATTTTACATTGCCAAAGACATTTTTCTAAATAAAAATAAATTTAAGTAAAAGATAGGTAGGTATTAATTTATTTTTTATGATAAGAAAATTTAATTGTAACTTTAAAAAAGTTATGATCATCTAATTATTTCTTATGAAAACAAATATTTCAGTACTACCAAAAATTATAAAGTTAAAGTATTAATGTTAGATAAAAGAAATAGCATATAATTTTTTCATTATAATACATTCCATATTTTTTTAAATCTGTTATTATTTAAAATTTATAGCTTCAAATTATTGGTTCATTTCTTAAAATATTTAGAAATTTCTATGAACCAAAGAAAATTCTTATTATTTCTCATGCCTTTTATCATAAACTAAATTTTCATGCAATATATTTTAAATTAATTTGTGTTTTTGAACCATTTTGAAAATAATTTGAGTATCGATTATTTTGAGAACATTTCCAGAAAAAATTTATTTGATATTACACTTTTTATTAATGCATCTAATTTTTAATAAAAATTTATTATTTTTATTTAAAGTAAAATTTTCTGGAATAAATTATTAATAACAAGAAAGGATTAATCAGATTAATAAAAGCTTATATTTTTTATCAAAAATAATTATGATTTACACCTTAAAGAGCGAGTTATACAAATTTTATTATCAAATCATCAGAATTGAGAAGTAGTCAATTAATAATTAGAAAATTTAAAGAAAGGAATTACAACATCATTAAATAATGCATATTTTACAATTTATTTAAAATGAAATCCTATCTAGAAATATAATTAATTTAAAATTAAGTAAATAATAAAATTTAAAAAAGACCCAATTTAAAAAAAATAAAATAACTAATTTAAAATGTAATTATACTCAGAAAAAACCAATTCTATAGATATAACTTTTAAAGATGTTTCTGTGACAGTCTAAACAAAAACAGGATAAAAGTAATTACTTAAAAATGTTTCTGGTATCTGTAAACATTCAGAAGTTACAGCTATATTAGGTAAATTTGTGAATAATATTGCGACTTAAATAATCTTAAATTCTTTAAAAATTAGGCTCTTCTGGTGCTGGTAAAACAACTTTGTTAAATACTCTTTGTAGCAGAATATAAAATAATAAGACTACTTAAGTTAGCGGAACGATTCAAGCTAATTCAAATGAAATAACTTTTGAGAATTTCTCTGAATTTGGCTCATATGTTATGCAAGACGATGTATTATTAGAAACTATGACTGTTAGAGAGTGTCTTCAATTTGCTGCCAATTTAAAAGTATAAGGTGGCCAATAAGAAAAAGACTAAGTTGTAAATGAAACATTGAAAAATTTAAAATTAGAAAGATGCTAAAATACATTGGTTGGAGGACAATTTGTAAAAGGTATTTCAGGTGGAGAAAGAAAGAGAGCATCAATTGGATTTGAACTAGTTACAAACCCCTCTGTACTTATTTTAGATGAGCCTACTTCAGGATTAGACAGGTATAATAAATATATTTAAAATTGTTAAATGATTAAAATAATTAACTTTTTTTATAAACAGTTTTACTGCTTATCTATTAATCACTGAGCTTAAAAGATATGCTCAGTAAAAGGGAAAAACAGTAATATTTACTATTCACTCCCCTTCATCTGATATCTGGTCTATGTTTGACAGAATTTTGCTTCTTGTTGACGGTAGATTTATATACTAAGGAGGAAGCAATGATTAAATTATCAAACATTTTACTAAGATCGGCTTTGAATGTCCTAAACTATAGAATCCAGCAGGTATTTATTTTTTACTTATTTCTTTATCAAATTACTTTTTAAATTATTAATTCATTTTAATCTAAATAAAATATTTAAATTAATAGATTATTTTATGAGCATAATGCATTCTAGAAATTCAAACACTTAAAATTATCCAATATACTTTGAAGGTTACGATTCTTCCTTAAAGCAAATAGTTGAATAAGAAATGGAATAAAAGCAAGATTCATAGATTATTGTGAATAAATATTCAACATCTTAATTATATCAAATTTCTTAGATAGCTAAAAGAGCTTTTAATACCATTAAAAGAAATCCAATACTTTTCAGAGTACGTATTTTCTAAGCAATAGTTATGGGATTAATAATAGGTCTAATTTATCTCTAGATGGAAGGTAATTAAAATATTTTCTAATAATGTATGTTTAAACTAATCAACTGTTTTTCTAAATATTAGATGGATCAAACAATCCCACTAGCATTAGAGATATGAATGATAGAAATGGCCTTCTATTTTTTGTTTGCATTAATTAATTGATGATGTCTCTTAATCCATGTCTTGTGTCTTTCCCATCGATGAGAACAGTGTTTTTGAGAGAAGATAATTCTAAACTTTATACTGTTTTTGCTTATTTCTTTGGAAGATTAATTGTTGAAATAATACCTTCTATAATTGCTCCAATAATATATGGCATAATTTGTAATAATATATTTTTTTTTAATTTTTATTAATATTTTTTAATAAAATCAAAAGAATTTTACATGATTGGTCTTAATAGTCACACAGCAGGAAATGTCATTTTCTATTTATTCAGCTTAGTGCTTAACAGCTTATTAGGATTGGGTATGGGTTACATTGGAGGTGCTATATTTTCTAGTAGCAAGGCAGCAATCGTTATGGGTCCATTAATTTTCCTTCCTAATGCCCTATTTGGTGGCTACTTTAAGAACAGGTAATTAATTCATCTAATATAACTTTTTAATAAATTTATTCCAAATAATAATATAGAAAAGACTTTGCAGATTGGATTTCTTGGATTGAATACATTTTCCCTATTAAATATAGTTTCAATGCTATTGCCGCTAATGAATATGAATATACTCAATTTACCCCAAATCCAACTACACTACTTGATATGGAATTTTCTAAATGGGAATGTGTGTACATTTAATTAGGGTTTTTAGTAGGATACTTAATGCTAAGTTATATCTGCTTAGTGCTTAACAAAAAGAGATTATAATGATAATTCAATTAAAATTATAAAAATTTACTCATCAAATATAATAAAATAATTTAAATTCTTACTTTATAAATAAATATAATTAAATTACTATGTTTTTCCTACATATTTCTCACTATTTCAATGTATCTCATTAATTAATAATTAATTTCCTCAAATTCGTTTTCGATTTTTAATTTTATTCTTATTAAAGAAATATAGTTTTTACTACTTATCAATAAATTCTTTTTGTTTTCTATTTTTTGAATATGGTATTTTTCCCATTAAATTTGTTCTAATTATTTTAAGTTTATTACAAGCTTAATTAGGCTCCAAAATATTTAGAAAATTTTTCATAAAAAGCTATTTTTGCTAAAAAATTATATATCTATTTACAAACTTTAAAGAAATAAAATAATCGTTTTTTTGAAAATCATTGTTGAAAATTAGAAAATAAAGTTAATATTTTATGCTTGAAGTTTTTTGGAAAATTAAGATTAATTTGTTCTATTAGAAAAATAGAATAAAGAAAAAAGAAAAGTTCTTTAATTGTAATTGAAATTACTTACAAAAATTTATTAAGTTAAATTTCTTAATTTGAATTAGGTTTTATCAGATGTTAATAAAATTTTGGAAATAGTTCAAGAAATTTGAAAAGGATTAATTTTTAAATGACTGCAAAAATATGAATATTAAAATTAAAATAAAATAAAAAATATATTTAAAATGAATAAAACTCACTCTGAAGAATATATCAACAATTAAAATCAACTTGATTTTACTTTCTAAAATCTTAAGTATTCTATAAAGAGCAGGAATGGGACCTAAGAGATAATTAAAGGTGTTGATGGTATATTTCCAAACTCACAAGTTTCTGCTATCATGGGTAAATAAATGATAATTTTTAATATTTCATTAACATCAAATTGTAAAATATATTTTACTAGGTTCTTCAGGCGCTGGTAAAACAACTCTTTTAAATATCATCACTAAAAGAATAACTAAACTAAGCAGCAATGAGCTAGAGGGATAGGTTTTGGTAAATGGACAAGCTTATACAAGCGAGTCTTTCTCTAGATTCGCTAATTATGTTATGCAAGATGATATCCTTACTGAAAGCATGACTGTTAGAGAGTGTCTTACTTTTGCTGCAAATATGAAAGTTAAAGGGGGTAAGGACAAAAGAAATGATTTGGTGAATGATATAATAAAGTAATTAAAACTCGAAAAATGTTAAAACACTTAGATTGGTGGATAATTTATCAAGGGTATTTCAGGCGGAGAGAGAAAAAGAACTTCGATAGGCTTCGAGTTAGTTTGTGATCCACAATCAATATTCTTAGATGAACCCACTTCTGGTTTAGACAGGTAAATTGAATTTAATTTTTTATTTTTAAAGCGATAAAATAAATCATTTGAATTAATTAGCTTCAATGCTTATATTTTGATAGATATGCTTAGAAAATTTGCTCATGAAAAAAAGAGAACAGTAGTATTTACTATTCATTAGCCCTCTTCTGAAATATGGAATATGTTTGACAGAATTATGCTTATGGTTAACGGTAAGTTTATCTATTAAGGACCTGGAGGAAACTAAATTTAGAGCTATTTCTCTTAATAAGGTTTTGAGTGTCCAATTTTTTCAAACCCAGCTGGTAATAAATTACTTACTTAAAATTTAAACAAACTTTGAACTTAATGAATTGATTAATTATTTTATAAAACAGATTACTATATGTCGCTAATGAGCCAAGATAAATAAATAAATGCCTTGAATGCTCCAATATATTTCAAAAACTATGATGAAATTTTAAAAGAAAGTGTATAGAATCAAATTAACCTTTCAAATAAATAAGAGTTTATCCTAACCTAAAAATTTATTCCTGTCTATATGCAATTTTATTACATAGTGATGAGAACTATTCTGATATAATTAAGAAGCCCTATAATGTTTAAAGCTAAATTAGGATAGGTTGTCAGTTTGGCTGTATTCTTAGGATTAATTTACTATTAATTACCAAGTAATTTAATTATTTTTATAAAATTACTGAATTTATTTTCAAATAAGATGGTGAAAGTGATCCTTATAATGTAATTGATGCAAGAAATAAAAATGGTTTCTTATTCTTTCTTGCTACAGGTGCGTTTATGGAATCTATGAATGCAGCTACTTTATCTATTCCCATCGAAAGATAGGTCTTTTTAAGAGAAGAAAATTCTAAATTATATAAAATATTCCCTTACTTTTTTGGAAAACTTTTTGTAGATCTTGTAGCTGATTTAATTATTCCAATTATATTCTGCTGTATAGGTAATTTTATATACCAAAAAATAAAAAGCTTAAAATTATTTTAAATAATTAGTTTATTGGATGGTTGGTTTGAGAGACAATCTTGAAGCTTTCCTATTCTTCAACTTAGTAATGATCATATTATAATTTACAGGTATTGCTGCGGGATATTTTGAAGGATGTTTATTTAAAGATCCAAATTTAGCCTTTGGTGTTGCTTAATTGATAACTTTACCCTTATTTCCCTTCTCAGGTTTTTATAAGAATAGGTATTGTATTTTTAAAAAATAAAAGATAGTTATAATTATAATAATTTAATTAGTGGAGATCTGGCAAGTTGGATTTCATGGGTGCAATATATTTCTCCTTTTAATTATGCATATTAAGCTTTTGTTAGAAATGAATATGAGTAAACTTACTTTATACCTAATCCTATTGACTCTGAAAATATTTAGTTTAGTAAGTGGGAAGCTACTGGTTATTTATGCCTTATGTTTTTGGGTTATCTTATCCTTGCTTTTTTCTTTTTAAAAAGATCTTTAAAGACACTATAATGAAAAATTACTTACACTACTTTCACTACTTTATAAAATATTAATAAATAATTAAATTTATAAATAATTAATTAAATTGTTATAAAAATAATTATTTTATGTTTATCTACTAATTAATTGATATTAATAAAATTAAAAAATAAAATATTCTGATCATTCTATAATTTTAATTATCATTTATTTATCTAATTTCTATATTTTAATAAAAAATAAATTATAAGATCTCAAATTTTAACTCCTCAACTTAAACTAAAGGAGAAGATAAAATATATATTTATCAATGTTAAAGAATTAACATTGTGGAAAGATTATTTCTAGAAAATAGCATTTTTATATTGAAAGATTGTGTTATTTAAAATAAGGATACTTAATTTTTTTATTACTTAAAAATTGATTAGAATTCAATAGATTCAAATTAAAAAAGTAATATTTAAAATAAAAATAGATTCAATTAATTTATGTAGATTGATTTTATTACTTTGCTTAAGATATTAATTACATCTATTTTTATTATTTACTTTCAGAAATAATTAGATTAATTAATAGTCATTAGCATTTCATGTATATAATCTTAATCATATGGGTACAAATTAAATGGAATTTAACAAAACTTTATTCGTTATACTAAATTAAAATTATTTACTTTCATAGAATTTCTGTAGAAAAAATAAAGCTTCCTTTTAAAAAATGTAATCATCAATTTATTAAAATAATAATTTAACTCATACAATTCAAAATAACAATTCAAAAATGTTAGATTAAAATCCTAATTTATAATTGATAGACATCTCTTTTTAAAACCTAACTGTTAATATTTAAACAAAATAGGGGTAAAAAAAATTACTAAAAAGTGTGTCTGGTATTTGTAAGAATTCTGAAATTACTGCAATTTTAGGTAATATATTTTAATAATCTAAAAATATGCTAACATTTTTATTATCATTATCCGTAGGTTCTTCTGGAGCAGGTAAGACGACTCTATTAAATGCACTATGCAAAAGAATACAAAACACTCAAACCACTTAGATATTGGGTAGTATTTAAGCCAATTAAGAGAATATTACCTTTGATAATTTTTCCAATTATGGTTCTTACATAATGTAAGATGATATCCTATACGAAACAATGACAGTTAAAGAATGTTTAGAATTTGCTGCGAATTTAAAAGTCTAAGGAAGCCAATAATAAAAGAGTTAAATTGTTTAAGAAACATTAAAATACTTAAAGTTAGAGAGATGTTAAAATACTTTAATAGGCGGATAATTTGTTAAAGGTAAATCTATTTTTTACAATTATTTTTAATTTTGCTATTATTTTATTCAATAGGCATTTCTGGAGGTGAAAGGAAGAGAACATCTATAGGATTTGAATTAGTCACAAATCCTACCGTCCTTATATTAGATGAACCTACTTCTGGCTTAGATAGGTAATTAAATTCTTCGTTTACTGTGATAAAGCATTTTATTCTATCAATACTAATTAGTTTTACCGCTTATTTATTAATTGCGCTCCTAAAAAGATATGCTTAAAATAAAAGAAAAACAGTCATATTTACCATTCATACTCCTTCTTCTGATATTTGGTAGTTATTTGATAGAATTATGCTTCTGGTTGATGGAAAATTTATATATTAAGGAGCAAGCAATGAAAAAATTATAAACCATTTCAATAGTCTTGGCTTTAATTGCCCAAAGCTATAAAATCCAGCAGGTTAAAATTAATAAATTTATTTATTTATTTGTTTAAAAAAATTTAATAAAAATTAATTAGATTATTTTTTGAGCATAATGAATGCTATTGAGACAAATGTAAAAAATTATGCAAAATACTTTGAGGGCTATGAATAATTGAAAGATGTTGTTTAAAATGAAATAGAAGAAAAACAAGTTTTAAGAATACACTCAAGCAAATATTAAACTCCAACATATTATTAAATCTATTAAATAGCAAATAGATCTTGGAAAAATGTAAAAAGAAACCCAATTTTATTTAGAATTCGTATCATCTAGGCAGTGTTTATGGCTATTTTTTTAGGCTTAGTTTATCTCAATATGGAGGGTAAATAATAAATTTGATTATAATTTATTTTAAAGTTTGAAAATAATATTTACTAGATGGGAGTAATTAACCTACAAGTATCAGACACATGAACAATAGAAATGGCCTTCTTTATTTCACCTGCGTAAATTAGTTAATGATGGCACTGAATCCATGCCTCCTAACATTTCCTTCTATGAGCACCATATTTTTAAGAGAATAAAATTCTAAACTTTACTCAACATTATCTTATTTTATTGGAAGATTGTTAATAGAAATCATACCCTAAATTATTGCACCAATCATTTTTGGTATAATATGTAAGGAATTGAATTTATTTAAATTAAATTTATTTGAAAATTCTTTTAATAAATTAAATGTACAGAATTTTACATGATTGGTTTGAATGACCACACAGCAGGAAACGTAATTTTCTACTTATTTAGCTTAGTTTTATGTAGCTTGCTTGGATTCGGTTTAGGATTAATTGGTGGCACATTATTTAATTAAAGCAAAACTGCTATAGCTATAAATCCTCTAATATTATATCCTAATATGCTGTTTGGAGGCTTCCTCAAATATACGTATTTAATTAAATTAATTCATTTATTTAATGATAAAATAACTTTTTTATTGTTATATTTAGTTAGTTTATACTTAAATTCTAATAAGTATCATAAAATTATTTTAATATATAGGACTGATCTATCTCCTTGGATATCTTGGATTTCATACATATTTCCTACAAAATATACTTTTAATGCTATGGCTATGAATGAATATGAATTTACTCACTTTACTCCAAATCCAACTGAATTTCTTGGCCTGGAATTTAATAAATGGGAATCTGTTTACATATTGTTAGGATTATTTTTTGGATACCTAATCATAAGTTACATATTTTTAGCCATTAAAAAATAAAGGTTACAATGAAATTATTCAAATTCAATAATATTAAATTAAAATATTATGTTCTTACTTTGTTTTATATTATGTATAAATAATATTTATTTTTCTTAATTCTAAAAATTAATATTTTTAAAAAAAATTATATTAATACATATTGATTGATTATGTTTATTTCTTTTAACAATAATAAAAACTCATCAGCTAATCTAAATATTTAAATAGCAATCAATTAAAAAATTTCAATCTTTTTAGAAGAGTCTTTAGTTTAATTATATTTTTATATTAAAGAGATCTCTTATAAGAGAAGATTTATTAATTATTATTTGTAGATAATTTATTTCTTCTTAGAAGAACTCTAGAAAAAATAAAGAATTTGATTAACTTTATTTTTAATAAAAAATATTTATAATTGAATGAAATTTTATTTAAGGAATCGATTTTTTGTTAGATTTAATTAGATTTTTTAAAATTACATAAAGATGCTCAATTTAAGTTAATCTATCTTATTTTTTTAATACAAATTCAAATAAAGTTTTAAAATCTTATAACACTAAATCTGAAATAGAATTAATCTAGAAGTATTAGTGATAGGTAAAAATACTTCATTTTAATACATCCATATTTTATAATAATTTATTAAATCATATTTTAAAAATATCAAATTTTAAATAATAATTTAAATAAATGGATATTAAACAGAGAAATTAAAATGCTATTGACTTAACATTCTAAAATGTTACTGTGACTGTATAAACAAAATAAGGAAAAAAACTATTACTTTAAGACGTTTCAGGTATTTGTAAGTCTTCATAAATCACTGCTATTTTAGGTAAATATTTTTAATGCTGATATTATTTATTAAAAATTATTTTCAAAGGTTCTTCTGGTGCTGGAAAAACAACGCTTCTTAATGTGTTAACTAATAGAATATAAAATTCTAAGAAAGTCTAGGTTAATGGTAAAATATAAGCAAATTCAACTGAAATTAATTTCAGAAAATTTTCAGAATTTGGTGCTTATGTTATGTAAGATGATGTACTTCTAGAAACAATGACTGTAAGAGAATGCTTATAATTTGCAGCTAATTTAAAAGTATAAGGTGATTAACATGAAAAAGACAAAGTAGTTTAAGAAACTTTGAAGATTTTAAAGCTAGAAAGATGCTAAAATACATTAATAGGAGGTTAGTTTGTTAAAAAAGGTAAAATAACATTTTAATTGTTTATTTCTCAACAATTTATATGCCAATTTAAAAGTGTCATCCTTGATTTGTAGGAGATATTTTTATATTTTTCTTAATATAAATAGTGCAAAAGATATTTTATTAATTATTAGGAATTTCTGGAGGAGAAAGAAAAAGAACATCGATCGGTTTTGAACTGGTAACTAATCCTTCAGTAATAATTTTAGATGAACCTACATCAGGTCTAGATAGGTAAAATTATTTTTTTCAACTAACTTTTAACATTATTGATTTATGTTTAAAAGCTTTACTGCATATTTGTTAATCTCAGAACTAAAAAGATATGCAATTAATAAGGAAAAGACTGTTGTATTTACTATTCACAGTCCTTCTTCAGATATATGGTAACTATTTGATAGAGTTATGCTTCTCATAGAAGGATAATTTATTTATCAAGGAAAAGGCAATTAGTCTATTTTAAACTATTTCTCAAATTAAGGATTTAATTGCCCAAGACTTTAAAATCCAGCAGGTATCAAAAAATTCTTTTTAAATATTCAATTAAAATAGTTTTTAATTCTTTCAAATAGAAATTTTTATTTAAAATATTTTCAAAATTTTTTGGAATTTAATTATTCTAATTAAATAAACTTCTTTTTTTTGAATTAGATTATTTGATGAGTATTATGCATCAAAATAATAAAAATGCTTAAAATTATCCTATTTATTTCTAAAAATATGACTCTTTGTTAAAACCATATGTTGAAAAAGAGATAGAGCAAGGGGAAAAATTTGAAATACTATCTTATAAGTTTGAAACTTCATTTGTATATTAAATTTAGTAAATCGCAAAGAGGTCGTTAAATAATGTCAAAAGAAACCCGATACTTTTTAGAGCACGTATAATTTAGGCTATTATTATGGGGTTAATTGTAGGACTTATTTATTTCAAATCAGAAGGTAGAAGTTAAGTTGTTTTTTTTAAACTAATTGTTTAAATACTTATTTATTTGTAAAAAGATGGAAGTAATCATCCAACCAGCATCAGAGATATGAATGATAGAAATGGTCTTCTCTTTTTTGTTTGTATAAATCAACTAATGATGTCTCTTAAACCTTGTTCAGTTTCATTTCCTTCTATGAGGAAGGTTTTCATAAGAGAAGATAATTCTAAACTTTATTCACCTTATGCATACTTTTTTGGAAGGTTAATTATAGAGATAATACCTCAAATCATTTCACCGATATTATATGGGCTTATTTGTAATTTTAAGCAAATATTTTATATTTATATTAAGCCAAAATTTTTGTCTAAATAGAGTTTTATATGATTGGATTAAATAATCGAACAGTAGGAAATGTATTTTTTTACTTTTTGTGCTTGATTTTAAATAGCTTACTTGGGCTTAGTCTAGGTTATATAGGCGGTTCTATTTTTTCTGATGTAAAAACTGCAGTTTTTATGAGCCCATTAATATTTGTTCCTAACGCTTTATTTGGAGGATTTTTCAAAAATAGGTAAATATCAAATATTTTTATTTAACTTTAAACCCTTTTGTTTTATTAGAAAAAATTTAGCAAGCTGGATTTGTTGGATAGAATATTTATTTCCTATAAAGTACAGTTTTAATGCTATAGCAGCTAATGAATATGAAAATACTCATTTTACTCCAAGTCCTACAGAATTATTAAATTTAGAGTTCTCTAAATGGGAATGTGTTTACATTCTATTAGGATTTATAATAGGTCTTTTAACAATCAGCTGTTTTTGCCTGGTTTGTAATAGAAAGAGATAATAATGATCATTTAAAATGATCAAGAATATCCAAGCTTAATTATATAAAATATTAACCAAATTTTGATATTAAATATTTGTAATAATATTTTTTTTATATCAAGTGTTATTTTTTTAATTGAGGAAAATATTTTTCAATTTAAATAAAAATATTTATTTTAATTTTATTTTATAAATTTACAATTTCAAAGCAATTTGGTTAATTTTTCCTTTTGATTAATTAATAAAATGCTTGAAAAAGAAAATAATCATAATTATTAATTTCTGTTAAATTCCGATATAAAGGAATAAATGCTTGATGTTTAAAAGTAATGACTAAATTAATTAAATAGAAAGAAAAGAAGAAGGAAAAATTTATAAATTAATGAAAGCACTATTTTAAAGTACTATTTTACAAATTCTATATTCTTTTTCTCAGTTTAGAATATAAAATAAAGGATTTATAATAATAAACTCATCAAATTTAAGTTTATCAATTGAATTTCAATTAGTTCTTTATTTTTTTATTTGAATAGCTTATTTAATATACAATTAAATTTACACAAATATGATAATTTAAAAAAAAAATTGTTTTATAACGATTTTTTACATAAATAAAAAATCTATATCTTAATATTTAAAAAGTTAAATAAAGCATGTACTGGTCTATCATAAGGAATAA
This sequence comes from Tetrahymena malaccensis 436, assembly GCA_000231845.2. Classification (NCBI taxonomy): domain Eukaryota; phylum Ciliophora; class Oligohymenophorea; order Hymenostomatida; family Tetrahymenidae; genus Tetrahymena; species Tetrahymena malaccensis. Next base: position 1,054,211 of record JH719946.1, on the reverse strand, counting down.
GTAAGGAAATCTTGTTTATCAATTAATAGAAAAATAGAAAAAAGATTAATAATTGAGTTAATTGATTTTACTTTCTTACATAAATTTATAAAAATTTTTCTTTTTTTTTTCTAAATAATTAAAGGTTAAAGCCCAAAAATTTATCATTACAAGAATTAATCAGTTTTATACACTTTCATCAATTATTAAAATATATTTTCACTGCTTTAAATCAGAACTTTAGTTTTAATAAAGTTAAATTATAATTAATTAACTTAAATAAATTACTAACTGATTAAAAATGAATAAAACTCACTCAGAAGAATATATTAACAACTCAAATTTATTAGATTTTACTTTCAAAAACCTTAAGTATTCAATCTAAACTAGTAAAGGTACTTAAGAGATTATCAAAGGTGTAGATGGTATATTTCCTAACTCATAAGTTACTGCTATATTAGGTATAATTTTTATATATGATAACCAGTTGATTTTAAATTATTTATATCAAGGTTCTTCTGGTGCAGGCAAGACTACACTCCTAAATATTCTTTCAAAAAGGATAGATAATACAAGCAAATCAAAATTAGAAGGAGAAGTTTTAGTAAATGGAAAGCCTTACACTGCAGAATCATTCTCAACATTTGCTAATTATGTTATGCAAGATGATTTGCTAACTGAGACCATGACTGTAAGGGAATGTCTTTAATTTGCAGCAAATTTGAAGAATAAGGGAACAAAAACTAATAAAAAACAAATAGTTGATGATGTAATTACTCAATTAAAGCTTGAGAGATGCTAAAATACTCAAATTGGTGGTTAGTTTGTTAAAGGTATATCTGGAGGTGAAAGAAAGAGAACATCAATAGGATTTGAATTAGTTTGTGATCCCTAATCTATATTTCTTGATGAGCCAACATCAGGTTTGGATAGGTAAATAACTAATATTTTTAAAGATATCCTACTAATCTATAAATTTTAATTAAAAAAAATTAGTTTCACTGCTTACATTTTGATGGATAGATTGAGAAATTTCGCTCACCAAAAGAATAGAACCGTCGTCCTTACTATTCACTAACCTTCAGCAGATATATGGAACATGTTAGATAGAATAATATTGATGGTTAATGGTAAATTTATCTACCAAGGTGAAGGTGGAAACTCTATTTAAAACTATTTCTCTAAATAAGGTTTTAAGTGTCCACTTTTAACTAATCCAGCAGGTAATTTTTAATATCCAGCAAAAAACAAACATTCTTTATAATTAATGTTCCTATTAATATTTTTATATAAATTAAGATTATTACATGTCAATAATGGATCAAGAAAAGAAAATAAATGAGATAAATTGTCCAATTTACTATAAAAATTATGACAAATTTATTTAAGAGAATATTTTGAGCGAAATCAAATTTTCAAGTTAAGTAGAATTTAACCCTTCTACAACCTACGTTCCTATATATATGCAATTTTACTATATAATTAAGAGAACTATTCTGATTTAAACAAGAAGTCCAATCCTTTTTAAAGCTAAATTAGGATAAGTTATCAGCTTGGCTGTTTTCTTAGGATTGATTTACTATCAATTACCAAGTAATTTTTTATTAAATTAAAAATTAAATGAAAATTTTAACTATTTATTTATTATTCAGATGGTTAACATGACCCTTATAATGTTGTAGATGTTAGAAACAAAAATGGGTTTTTATTTTTCCTATCTACTGGTGCTTTTTTGGAATCAATGAATGCAGCATGCTTGTCTATACCTATTGAAAGATAAGTTTTTTTAAGAGAAGAAAATTCAAAACTTTACAAAATATTCCCATACTATTTTGCTAAATTGTTTGTTGATCTAATAGCAGATTTTATTATCCCAATTATATTTTGTAGCATAGGTAATATTTTTTTAATTAATTGTAACTCTAATATTATTTAATTTTTAGCTTATTGGATGATTGGATTGAGAAATGACATAGGAGCATTTTTATTCTTCACATTGACTATGATAGTATTATAGTTCACTGGTATCGCAGCTGGATATTTTGAGGGATGTCTATTTAAAGATCCTAATTTAGCATTTGGTGTTGCTTAATTAATTGCTATGCCTTTCTTCCCTTTTTCTGGATATTACAAAAATAGGTAAAATATTAAAAATTATATTTTTATAAAAACTCAATTTAATTTATTTTAATTAAAGTGGGGATTTAGCAAGTTGGATATCATGGGTTCAGTATCTATCTCCATTCAATTATGCATATCAAGCTTTTGTAAGAAATGAATATGAAGAAACTTACTTTATACCAAATCCTATATAATCTGAAAATATTGAATTTACAAAGTGGGAAGCTCTTGGTTATTTGGCCCTTATGTTCTTAGGATATCTAACACTTGGCTTCTACTTTTTATATAGATCTAAAAAAACTTTATAATGAACTTAAATTTAAATAATACTAAATATTATAATTAAATTCATTACTATTGTATATTATATGTTATCCTATATTTCATTTCAGCTACTATAAAAGCAATTTTTATTGTCATCATTTTAAAATTGATAAAAAAAATTATCTTAAATAAAATTTTAGTTTTAAATTTCTTTTTGAAATACTCTTTATAAAAATATTTTTTTGTAGAGTTAGATAATTAGAAATTAGAGAAGCCTTATAATTATCTCTTTAATTCTTTCTTTAATAAATTTTTTTTTGGTGTTATATTTAATTAGGATTTACTTTAATTTTGATTTCAAATAATTTATTATTTAGATTTAAGTTAATGGAATAAAAAGAATGAAAAAATAATTTTGGTTATCATTTGAATAATGATTTAAATTCAAAAGCGATGTATATTTTATAGATAAAATATTCACTTTTTCCATGTTTCTAACAAATAAGTTAAATGATTTATATTTATTTGTTATTTTTGTTTATGTAAATTGCAATAATTTCTAATTAAAATATCACAAAATCAATGGTTTAATAGATTTAATTGGTGTTTATAGTTTTAATTAATAATATAAAACTAATTAAATATTATATATCCATCAATTTATTTAAGATTAGACATAAAGAGGTATTTAAAATATGTTTAATAGCTCAACAATTTTGCTTTTTAATTTATAATAATCATACTAAACATTTTTAAACTAAAAAAGATATTAAAAATATATTATATTTTAGTATATTAAATTTGAATGAGTAAACATAATATATATTTTTTTGAGAATCATAGAATATGTTTAAATATTTTGAATAGAAATATGGATTAACTAAAAATATAAAGCTTAAAAATATCACTTAAAAAATATATAAATTAAATAAATCAAACAATAATCTTTAAAAATATAAGTTGTTTTATAAAATTTTTTATATATTTATTAAAAAAAAATGAGTAAATAGAAGTATCTGTGAAAGTAAAATATTTTAAATAATTAAAACAATTATTTATTCTAACATTTAATATTTTCCCTTAACTAAAAATCATTCATTTACAGTAAAAAATTACTTTTACTTTTAATCCTTCTTTAAATTAATTCACTCATTTAAAAAATTAACTTATTGTAACTAAAATATCTATAAAGAACTTTAGAATCTTACAGACGGAAAAGCAAAAAATTTTATTTTAAATATTGAGTAATTAATTTTGCTTTATAATTATTTAAGAAATAGTACGCAATATTTAATTTAGATTAAATATTTAATATAAAAAATAAATTTTAAATAAATGTAAATAAAATTTTGATAAAAATAATTGAAAATATCTTTGAAAATTTGAGACCAAATTATTTATTTTTAGGATCTCATTTTTCAGATATTTGCTTTTATTTAATTATTTTCAAAAAAAATAATGAAAAGTAATTAATATCTTTATTTATCAGAAATTATTAAGGAAGTACAATTATTTAGATAAGGATTACTAAAAAAAAAATTTGATTAATAATCTTTCTCAAAGTTTTTGGGTTTCAATAACCATAAAAAATAATTAAATTCTTTATTTGTTTACAAATTTTAATTATTATTTTACCAAGAAGATTACTAAATAATGATGCTAATCTATTTTTAATCTAAGAATTCATTAGATGTTAATTAAATTTCAAAAGTGCTTCAAAAATTTTAAAATCAAATCATCATTTAAAAACATTATTTTGACTTGATTTGATATATATATAACTTAATTAACAAAAATTTAATAATATGAGCAAGGTAATTTCTCAAGAAAGTATAAATAGTTCAAGTTTGCTTGATTTTACATTTTCAAACTTAAAATATTCTGTAAAATCTAGCAAAGGAGTTAAAGAAATCATAAAAGGAGTAGATGGTATTTGCCCTAATTCATAAATTACTGCTATATTAGGTAAATTATTACAGAAATTAATTAATATTGATAAATTTCTATGAATACACTTATAGGTTCTTCAGGCGCAGGAAAAACAAGTTTGTTAAATATCCTTACTAAGAGAATTTAAAATACAAGCAAATAAATATTAGAAGGGAAAGTCTAGGTTAATGGAAATGAGTATACAGCTGATTAGTTTTCTAATTTTGCAAATTATGTTATGTAAAATGATATTTTGATGGAAACTATGACTGTAAGAGAATGTCTTGAATTTGCTGCTTGCTTAAAGGTCAAAGGACCTTAATAAAAAAGAGATGAAGTAGTAAATGAAGTAATAAAATTATTAATGCTTGAAAAATGCTAAAATACTTTGATTGGTGGTCATTTCGTTAAAGGTATTTCAGGAGGTGAGAGGAAAAGGACATCAATTGGATATGAATTAGTTTGTGATCCTCAAGCTATCTTCCTTGATGAGCCAACATCTGGGCTTGATAGGTAAATAATACTTATGCTCAAAGTTTAATACTTTATTAATCATATTAATTTATATAAAAAGTTTTACTGCCTACATTGTTATAAATAGACTTAGAAAATTTGCTCATGATAAAAATAGAACTGTTGTCCTTACTATTCATTAGCCTTCTTCTGATATTTGGTAGATGCTTGATAGAATTATGCTGATGGTAAATGGTCGATTCATTTACCAAGGTCCTGGTAACTCCGAAATATCTAATTACTTTAACAATTTAGGATTTATATGTCCACATCTTTGTAATCCCGCTGGTAATATATACATTAGTTATTCTTTAATAATTAATATAAATAAACTTTATTATATTTGATTAAAGATTATTACATGTCTATCATGCACTAAGAAAATGAATAAAATGTTAGAAATGCACCTATCTATTTTTAAAACTATGATTCTCTGGTTTTGAAGAGAGTTGAAGATGAAATAGAAAATTCAAATAAGTTACCAGTGAGGTTTAATGTGTCTTATTCTTCAATATTTTTATAGTTCTACTATATTGTGAAGAGAACTGTATAAATTCAACTTAGAAGTCCTATTCTATTTAAGGCCAAGCTTGCTTAAGTGCTCAGTTTGAGTGTTTTTTTGGGTCTAATTTATCTATAATTACCAGGTAAAAAATATTTTTTTAAAATTATTTATTTTAATTTATTGATTTTAAATTAAATAGATGGCAAAAATGATCCTTACAACATAAATGATGTAAGAAATAAAAATGGGTTTTTATTCTTTTTGGCTTCTGGAGCTTTTATGGAAGCAATGAATCCTTGCGCTTTAACAATCCCTCTAGAGAGATAAGTATTTTTAAGGGAAGAAAATTCTAAGTTGTATAAAATAATTCCATACTTTTTTGGAAAGTTGTTTGTTGATCTTGTTTCTGACTTCATTATACCAATCATTTTCTCATCAATAGGTATTTTAATTTATTTTTAATTAAATATTAATTTATATAAAATTAATAGTTTACTGGATGGTTGGGCTCAGAGAAAGTTTTGAAGCATTTTTATTCTTTACTCTAGTTTTAATTATGTTACAGTTTAATGGAATTGCTGCAGGATATTTTGAAGGCTGTCTTTTTAAAGATCCAGACACAGCTTTTGCTGTTGCCTAATTAGTAACAGTTCCCTTTTTACCATTCTCTGGATATTACAAAAATAGGTAAGATTATTTTAATATTTTGTAATTTTTAAAATCAATTATTATATTATTTTTTAATTAGGATATTTCTTATTCAAAAATTTGTATAATAACATTTTTATATTTTTTTAATAAAATTAGCGCTGATTTAGCTTCATGGATTTCTTGGTTTTAATATCTTTCCCCTTATACATATGCTTATCAAGCATTTGTAAGAAACGAATATGAATAAACTCATTTTATACCTAATCCTATAGATTCAGAAAATATAGAGTTTCATAAATGGGAAGCTGTTGGGTACTTAGCTCTTATGTTTTTAGGATTTATTACACTAGCTTTATTCTTTTTATATAGATCTAAAAAAACTTTATAATGAATATTATATTAAATTTATTAAATTACTAAAATATCTTTAAATATTGTAAATACACTAAAATCATATATATAGTAATCCATTTTTAAGTTTTATTTTTTCCTCAAATTTTATTCATATTTTCATCAATTTTTATTGTTTTAAAAATATTCATAATATTTTATTTTCTTACACTTTTAAAAAACTCTTGATGATATTTTTTGGTGAAAAAATGAAAATCCATTTTTAATTGCTAGGTATTTCATTAAGAAATTATATTGCGTTAAATTCTATTTTTATTTTTAATCATTTATAGATCCAATCTAATATTTGTTTTTTTTAATAATAGATTTTAATTCCGAAATTAAATGTCATTATTTTACATTTTAATTGATAATAATTTTGGATATCAAATACTTTTAAAAGTAGAAATAATTATTATAATTTAGTAATTGAAATTTTTAATAAGTCAGATTAATTAAACATTTTTTAGAAAGCTGTATGCAAAGTATATGAAGAAATAGCTGTCTATTTTAATTAACATAATATCAATTACAAAATATATAACCTTTTAAAGAACTGTTAGAATCCGATTGTTATGTAATAATGAGTAAAGACATCTATTTTAAATTTTTCAAAGCTATTAAAATAAATGATAAAATATCTTAAAATTATTATATTTGGATGTTATTTTTATTGATTTATTCAATTTCTTCAAAATTTAAATTATAAAATATTTTATGAAATCATTTAAAGATCTTTAGAATTATCTAGAAATAGTTAGCTTAGAATAAATGAATATAATCAATAACATTTGATTTGATTAATTTATAATTATGTTTTTTAATTGTCTATACTAATTTACATTATATATAACCCTTTGCAGAACTAATAAAAACTGAAGAAAAATTAAACATAATCTAAGAATTATAATAATTAATGTACATTTTTAAAGTTTTCAAATGCCAAACTTGCTAATAAAACGTTTTAGAAAATGAATTGTTTCTCCACTTTTATGTCTAAAAATAATGGCTAAACAACACTTTCCATTTTATTTAAGATAAATAAAATATTTAGAAAGATAATTAAAGAAATTTCTTTTTTAAAATAGCCTAAAAAGATAATTATTTGTCTATTAAAATTTACACATTTAATAAAAATTTGTAATATTATTTAATTTTAAACCATGAATGTTTGAATAAAAGATTAGCGATTACAGAAACTATAAACAAACATTGTGGTCTACTTATTTAAAAGCAGAAACCAGTTATAATAATTTAAAATTATAAAACAATTAAATTAAAAATAAAAACATTATAAAATGTCAAATCTTAACAAAGTGATGAGCATCAAATAAGAAAACTAAAACATTTCTTAAACTATAGATATTTCTTTTAATAATCTGGAATACTCTGCACAAACAAAAACTGGCGAAAAAAAAATTCTTAAAGGAGTTGATGGTGTCTTTAAAAGCGGATAAATAAGTGCTATTTTAGGTAAATTAATACATTTTTGAAATAAAATAATAAAATTTTAAATATTTTAGGTCCTTCTGGTTCTGGAAAAACTTCGCTTCTAAATTTGTTATGTCACAGAATTAAATAGACTAAAAAAGTTCATTTTTCTGGAGAAATTTGCGCTAATAGAATTTCCTATGATTCTAATCAATTCCCAAAGTTTGCATCATATGTTATGTAAGATGACATATTAATGGAAACTATGACTGTTAAAGAGTGCTTATAGTTTGCAGCTAATCTTAAAACTGCTGGAACTTAAGAATAAAAGGATGCATTAGTTCATGATATCATCAGAAGCTTAAAGCTTGAGAGATGTCAAGACAATTTAATTGGCGGTCAATTTGTTAAAGGTAATAAATAATTTAGTTTTTGCTTAATTCTCAAATTTATATCTCTAATTTAAAATCAATAGGCATATCAGGTGGTGAAAGAAAAAGAACTTCAATAGGATTTGAGCTTATTAGTAATCCTACTTGCATCTTTTTAGATGAACCAACTTCAGGTTTAGACAGTTTTACAGCTTACAGTTTAATTTACTTGCTAAAAAATTATGCTTAAAAATAAAACAAAACTGTAATTTTCACTATTCACTAACCTTCATATGACATTTGGAACTTATTTGACCATGTAATATTGATGTAAGAAGGATAATTCATATACTAAGGTCCTGGAAACGATAAAATTATAGAATACTTTTCTAGTATAGGCTATAAGTGCCCTATAAAATCTAATCCTGCAGGTAATTAATTTATAAAAAATAAATTCTAAATATCATCTTTGATAAAATAAATTTCTTAAATAATTTTTTTATAATTATTTAGATTATCTTATGAAAATAATGAGCTAAACTATTGACAAAGATATTGATAACAGTTCATTTTACCTTGAAAATTACAATAGCAAATTAAAACCAATAATTAATTTAATGATTGAAAATTCTACTCATGGTATCTAGATACCTGACAATCATGTTAAGACCACTTTCTGGTTTTAAACAAAAGAAATAGCAAAAAGATAATTAAAAATATTTTCAAGAAACCCTCTTGTCTTCAAAGCAAGATTCTTTTAAAGTATTTTTATAGGTCTGCTGTTTGGAGCTATTTACTGGCAAATTCCTGGACCAACTGACAACCCAACATAAAGAGATATCAATGATAAAAATGGCATACTCTTTTTCTGGACTACTGCTATGTTTATGATGAACTTAAAACCCTCTATAATAACTTTTCCATCTTAGAGAGCTGTGTTCTTGAGAGAAGAAAACGCTAAATTCTATTCAGTTGGTCCCTATTTTATAGCAAAAGTTCTAGTTGATATGATTCCAGCAATAATATTTCCAATTATCTGTTCTTTGGTTATGTATTGGATGGTTAATTTAAATCATTAAGATGCAGGAACGGTCTTTTTCTTTTTGCTTACTTGTTGCGTTTAAGCTTTAACGGGATTAGCTCTTGGATTGTTAGGTGGTAGCGCTTTTAGTGATCCAAAAACTGCTTCAGCTTTAACACCTTTGTTTATGATGCCATTAAGTTTATTCTCAGGATTCTATAAAAATTCATCTAACTTCGCTGCTTGGATAGGATGGATTTAATACTTATCGCCTTTTAAATATTGTTTTAGTGCTTTAGCTAATAATGAATACACTTATGATGGAATCGAGTATCCATTAGATCCTATAAAATAGCTTTCTTTTAATTTAAATAAGTGGGAGTCTATAGTAATTTTGGCAGGTATCTTTGTTTTGTTTATAACTCTTGCTTTTATAATGCTATCAACTCTTAAAAAAAGGTTACAATGAATCTTTTGAAAAATAATTTCACAAAAATATAAATAAAACCCTTAAAAATAAAATTTATATGTCAGAGTTAAATTAAAAATAAAATAAATTTATAATTTTATTGTATACTACTTTAAAAAATCTACGTTTGTAATCAAAAAATATGAATTAAAAGTTTATATTTTTTTACTAATTTTAAATATATTTTAATTCTAAAATTAACTTTATTTTAAAGAATATCTAAGAAAATTAGTTAAATTATATTTTATAAAGTATTCAAAAGTTTTACCTAAAAAATAATAATTTGATAAATATAAAATTAATTAATTCTGTTTCTGCCATTTTTATTTTTTAATATTTAGTTGAAAAAATAAATTTTTTTCAAAAAAGGACAAATATTATATTAAAACTTGTTTTATATCAAATTATAACATAATAAATTCAAAAAATATTGCTTGGTAATTAATTTATACTACTGGTTTTATTTGTTAATTTAAAAGTAAATCTAAATGAAATTTTCTGGAATTATTTGCATAAAAATAAAAAAATATTTTTAGATAAATTTTAAAATAAAAGTTATAGACTTATTTGCAATCAATATATATTAACTAATTTTAATTCAAAGATAAATAAGAATATGCTTATTTCTTTTTTAATAAATGTAATTAATTTATTAAATTAATTTTTAAATAGTCATATTTTTTCAAGATTACTCTTAAAAAATGTAAATTTTCAATTTAATCAGGTATAATTTATTGATTTATTGTACTAAAAAAAGCTTATATTATATGGATAATTAATTTTTGCTTCTTTTTTTGTTCGAATAGAAATTTCATTACGGATAATAATAAATAAAAAAGACAAAAGTTCTAAATTTCTGATAATAAATTATGAATTACACTAATTCATAAATCGATTGAGGGTAAATAAATGCTTTCATACAAAAAATAAAAAATTTTTAATTAAATATGTGAAACTAATCTCAGAAATTAACAGTATAATACAAGCTAAAGCAAATTATTTACATCAAATTCAAATTTAAAATGCAAAAAACCTTGAAAACGTTTTATAATTTTTTAAAAAAAATTTGATAAAATTAAATAGGATTGCGTTTACTGTTACTATATATGAATTTTAATGGCGAAACTAGAGTATTTTAAGGAATTTTAAAAATATAATGGAGTTAAATAAAAAAATAATAAAGAAAATTCATTTAAATTCTATCAGAAATTACATGGACATTCAAAAATTTTACAATCAATAAATGAATTTCAATTGTTTTAAAAAGAAGAACTCAATTAAACAAATTTAATATAATTTCAATTAAAAAAATATATATACAAATTTAAAAATAATATAAAATGGCTGAATACGATTAAATTTAACAGACTTTAACTACTGCTAAACAAAATTCTATTGATATTGTGTTCAAAAACATAGAATATTCAGTGAAAGAGAAAAAAGGGTAAAAACAAATACTTAAAGGACTAAGCGGAATATGCAAAAGTGGATAAATAACAGCAATATTGGGTAAATTTATAAGACATATAAATTTAAAATTCATATAATTTAATTAACAATAAAAGGTTCATCTGGAGCTGGTAAAACTTCTCTACTAAATATTCTGTGCTAAAGAGTTAAAAGAAGTCAAACTGTTTCTTTAAATGGTGAGATTCTAGCTAACAATAAGCCTTATACTGCAGATGAATTCACTCAGTTTGCTTCCTATGTTATGTAGGACGATATATTGTTGGAGACAATGACTGTTAAAGAGTGTTTGTAATTTGCTGCAAACTTAAAAGTAAAAGGAACTAATTTAGAAAAAACTAAAAAAGTAGAAGAAACTTTAAAAAGTCTCAAACTAGAGAGATGTTAAAACACATTAATAGGAGGGCACTTTGTAAAAGGTTATTAATACATGAATTTAAATTTAATTAGTACTCTTAATTAGAAAAACAAGAAATGATAAATTATTTTTTAAAATAGGTATTTCTGGAGGAGAAAAAAAGAGAACATCAATTGGATATGAGCTAATTAGCGATCCTTCTTGCATTTTCCTAGATGAACCTACTTCGGGTTTGGATAGCTTTACTGCATTTAGTATCATAGACTTGATGAGAAGATATGCTCAAAACAAAAACAAAACTGTTATTTTCACAATACACCAGCCTTCTTCAGATATTTGGAATATGTTTGATAGAATTTTGCTCATGGTCGAAGGAAGATTTATATATTAAGGTCCTGGAAACAATAATATAATTAATCACTTTGCAAGTATTGGATTTAAATGTCCTAAATTTTCTAATCCAGCAGGTATTTATTTATTTTTTTAAAACTTAAAATTAAATAGATTTTTTTTTTTAAAGATTCAGATAAAATAAAATTTTAAGTTAGATTTATTATATTTTTAATAATAAGAATAAATTTTAGAAAATTTAACTTATTATAGTGTTTTTTTTATTTTTAATGAAATATTTTAAATAATAATGATTATTTAAAATAAAAAAGACTACTTAATGTCAATTATGCATTAAGAAAGTGAAACAAACAGATAAAACAACTAAGTTTACTTTTAGGGATATGATAATTAGCTAAAGGCAGGAGTTTAAAATGAAATTGATTATTCTAATTCAGGAGATATTCCATATAAGCAAATACACACAAGTGTATTTTATCAAATAGAATAAATTGCTATAAGACAAATGAGAATTTTGAAAAGAAGTCCAATCCTATTCAAGGCTCGTTTTATTTAAAGTATCATAATTGCTTTATTTATGGGAATAATTTATTGGAAAATACCTGGTCCTCATGATAACCCTACTTAGAGAAATATCAATGATAAAAATGGCCTTTTATTCTTTTGGATTGTTGCTATGTTTATGATGAGCCTTAAGCCTTGCATCTTAGTATTTCCATCAGAAAGGGCAGTATTTTTGAGAGAAGAAAATGCAAAATTATATTCAGTTACTCCTTACTTCTTTGGGAAATTCATAGTAGATATGTTCCCTTCTGCTATATTCCCTTTTATCTCTTGCTTAGTTCTTTATTGGATGGTTGGCTTAAATGATGATAATGCTGGAAAAGTATTTTTCTTTATATTGATTTCATGTTTCTCTGGATTAACTGGTCTTTCAATAGGCTATTTTGGAGGATCTGCTTTTAGCAGTGCCTAAACTGCTACAGCTATTACTCCTTTACTTTTAATGCCTTTTATGTTATTTGGAGGTTATTATAAAAATGCTTCTGATTATGCTTCTTGGATTGGTTGGATCTAATATATTTGTCCTTTTAAATATTCATTTATGGCTTTGGTTGATAATGAATATACTTATTCAGATGGAGTAGGATATCCTTAAGATCCAATAAAATAGTTAGATGTAGATTTAAATAGATGGGAATCTTTTGGATGTATAGTAGCTTTATTTACATTCTACACAGTATGTGCTTATCTATTTCTTTCAACCCTTAAAAAGAGAGTATAATGAAAATAAATTTATATTAAGTTAGTAAATAATAATAGATTTTTCTATAATTTATCAATAATATTAAGCAAAAAACTTGTAATCTTCTATAAAATTTGCATAAGCTTTGATAAATTTTATTTTTAAAAATAATTTTAATTAAATTAAATGTAAATTTCAAAACTTAAATTTAGTTTTTTAAAGCAATTTAAATAACATTTTTCTTATATTTTTTATTATTAAGACCACCAAACATTAAAATCTGAAAATTAATCGATAAAACAATTATTAAAAAAAAGGTTTTTAATTAAGTTTTACTTAAAATACAACTTTGTAAAATTATATTTTTTTATATAAGATTTAATTATAAAGTTAGTTCAAGATTTTTGAGATAGTAATAAAAGGCTTATAAAAGTGCTCAAAGGAATAAATGGTAAAACGTGTGTTTGTAAGAAGCAAAATCATAGAAATATTTTATTTTTAAAGTAAATTATTAAAAAAAGTAAAAAATAAATACATTTGATATGACTAAATACTGAATGAATGAAGGAAAAATGATGTATTTTTACTGGAAAAACTATTTGAATAAATAAAGGTAAATAATATAGTAAATGAATAGTAAATATCATATTGAGTAATTAACATATTGTATGTGAAAAATTTTAAATATATTTACTATTTTCTTTACAAATTTGGTATTTATATTAATTTAATACATTCAATTTACAAATTAAAAAATTTAAAAGGCAAAGTAGAAATAATGGCTATAAATTTTAAAGATTTAATAATCTTAGCAATTAAGATAAATATACTTTTTTATTTCAGATTAGTAAATTCTTAACAGTGTGATGACAATTCCTATTATGATATATCCCTAGGATAATGTAATACATGTTCTAATTTATGCGGTAAATGCTTTGGTGTCTCATCTAGAGAATGTATTTAATGCCCTTAAGATTATATCTACTTTACAGAGACATTTACTTGCTAGAGAGACGATACAAAATCATAAGCAAGAATAAATGGTATAAGCTTAGCATGTAATGTATCTCACTGTTAGTAATGCTACGATTTAGATGTTTGTTTGAAATGTGATGATGGTTATTTATTGAATTAACAGGGAAAAGTAATCATTTATAGCATATTTTTCACATTTAAATCAGAATTTTACTTTTAAAAACAAAGTGTACTAGCTAATGTTTAGGAGATTTAGTAGAAAGTGTTGAAGGTTGTATATTTTCATGCTAAACTACTTAAGATTTTGAAGATGTTAGTACTGGAACATGTGAGTTCATATAGAATTGTCCTACATTTTACTAAATATCAGAATAATGTTTACAGAGTGTTATTCTTTATGTACAAGTTATTTCAAGTAATTTCATTAATGCATTTTTAAAAGAATAATTTTAATACTTAAAATATTAAAAAAGGTCACTTATTTGTTTTTGATAATTAAGCATAAATACAAATTTACTATCTTCCTGATTTAATCTTCTATACATAGATTTCTTTGGATATTAAAAATGAAGTAAATATTATCTATTTTTTTTTAATAATATGTATAATTATTTGTAAAAAGATTTTAGCTTATTATGAAGTCTAAGATTACGAAATAATAATCATAATCACAGCCTCTACTTTATACTATTTGGATTTAGTGAATTACGACATCTAGCTTTCTTAAACTTTTCCTTCACCAATAACTAACATAGATTTTCAACTAATAGGCATGAATTACATAGTTTGGAGAACACCTCTAAATGGGAATTTAAAATTATATTCTACATAGTTAATATAATTTAGTTCTGTTCAACTTAGTATTTTACTTTTTGAATTTACTATTTTTTAATTTTTAAATAAAAGACGAAGTAGATTAGGTTTTTACAGTATGGAGTGATTATTTTAATGGATTTTTTGATTTCGAAAATAACTCTACATTGATATTTATTCATGTTGACGAAAGTGCTTTTCTACAAATATACAATTCAACTATAGATAAAATCTCTAACGAAAATATTTAAGATATTTTTTCTATCAAAAACTATTTGATGTTTATTTTTTAATCTTGTAACATCTGTATTCATTAATTCAGCTATAGCTAAAAGAATATTAGTGCTAATTTAAAATAAATTTATTGCTTTGTTTCTGATACTTTGTGCTACAACACATCAAAGCTTTATAACTAAGATTGGGTAAATTAGAAAAATATTATCAAAATTAGCTTCAAATTACAAAATTAATTTAAAATTATATAAATTAAAACAGGTTTTAACTTAGGTAAATTCATAAATTTATAACTAATTCTAACTTTATACTATACAAAACTCTACTTTAATAAACATCTTCACTGTTGAGGCTAACTACTTTTTAGAGTCTTTCTACAACACTAACTATTTGATGTTTGTAAAAGATGATTCTATATAGATTTATGATCTATCAAGAAAAATAGATGAAATGGTCATATAAGTATTTTAGACTTAGTATCTGCCTACTTTTAATTAGATCTTTTATGGTTATTACTAAGAGTCTATAAAATAATTTGATTATATTATTTATTAATCAGATTCAAAAATTATTTATGTGAGCGAATCTGAAGTTTATTACTATAAATGCTTTTAACCTATATAATAGATATAATGGGGCTAGCATTTAAATGATTAATTTAGTACCAACAATAAGGATAATTGTGATGGCTCTTTGCTTTCAGGCTCCTTAATTTAATCTACAAGAAGTAGAAACTTTGGAAATGTTAATTGTTTAGGTGTTTTGCAAATGTTTGACTCTGATACTAATATTTTTATTAATTCTATAAATTTATCAACAGACGGTCAAATATTTAAATAAGTCTACAATACTTAATATAAAAAGCTAAAAGAAATATATTCAGTATTGGTCACAGACTAAAATATTCTTTTCGTGGTATTTGATGATACAGACTATTTCATAAAATAATAAATATAGGTATGTTCTTCAGTAGATTATGCTAACCTATCTTATAACTTGATTGAGGCCTTAGACACCTATATTATCACACTTAATTACAACGACCAATCATTTTGCCTTTATTCAATTATTCTAGCAAGTAATATTTTTCTAAAATGAAACTTCTATATAAAGTTTATTTGCTTATTAAATGATTAGCTGAAAAGAAAGTTAATACTAATTGTTAGTAGGACTCTATTTACTTCAAATAAACTGTATATGAATAAGAGTAATTCATTGTAGTATCTGATCCTTTCTAAAAGATTATTATTTATGATTTCAATTTAAATAAGGTAATTTATTTTTAACTTTACTCTAATAAAAAATTATGATATTTAACTTGAAAAGTTTTAATCTAAAAATAATTTTTATATGATTCATTCACTAATTTTTAAAAAAATATGATGATATAAAATGAAAAAACAAGTTAGTAATTTTAAAATATAACAATTTTTAAATAAATCATAACTATTAAATAGAATGAATTAAATTATTAAGAAATTTTAATGAAATTTATTTGATGACATTAAATATTTTATTTTTAAAAAAGATTGCTTCGTTTAACACTGATTATTCATAATAAATAATATTGTACTACATTAATTCTAATAATAAATCAGTTAAATTAATTTAACCTAACTGCTACACCGAATATGGTATTTAAAATCAATAAATTATCAGCTAATTTAGTTTTAATGTAAATGTGACTAGTGCCTTCTCATATTATAACTCATATTTTTTGATAACCTAAGTTTAAAATTAGCTTCAACTATATAATACAGATCTTGCAAGGCTCATTTATGTAATATAAATTTCTTAAAGCAATATATATTATAATAATTTTTAAAAAAGGCTATAAATTTAAAAAATGGTTAAAATCTAACATCTTTGTAATTTGTAAATGACAAGATAGCTCTCCTAATATTAAACAGTAATAAACTAATAGTTTTAGATTGTAGTAATTTAAAAATCATTGAAAGAGTTTTTAATTGGAATTTAGCACAGATTAAAAATATATTTGATTCTTATTTAGCAATTAGTTTTTTTTAGTAGGGATTTGCTTTGTATGATTATACTTAAAACATAATTTTATTTTAAAATCAAATATTTAGCTAAGTAATTTATTCTATTTTCTTTTAAGTTAAATAAAATATTTATATTAATAATAAAGTATATTTCATAATTTGGGGATTAAACATTCATCAGTGCCAATGTATTTTAAGATAATAGGAGTCTTATTTTTTATGGAAAATCAGGTTAGCTTAGATAATTTACAAATCCTGCCAAGTTTCTTTTTAGAGTTCACACTTTTTAACTAGGTGATGGATTTGATGGATAAATTTTTTCTTGTTTTTATAAAATTGAATTAAACATATTAATAGCTTAAATTAATTCAAATATAATAATTACTGATTTAGAATCCAATTTAATTTTATCTAATACCACATTAGCTAGCTTGGATAACTAAATTCAAGAAACAATTTATATTGAAAAGTTTAACAAAATAGTCCTTTTAAGCATGAACTCCATGTACCTTATTGACATTTTGAAAAATTATAACGTAATAAAAGAAACATTTTTATTAAAATTAAATTTATGATACTTATTTTATTTTTAAAAAAGATAAATAATTCAATTTCAAACAAGATAATAGTATCAAATTTTTATTATAGTAAAAATTGGATTGCTTTTTTAGAGTTGTAAAAGGATGATGATTATAAAAATTACCTTTGTCTTTATGATGTTTAAGTAAATTAATTAATATAAAAAATATTTTTAAATAATTTTAAAGTATGAATTAGTTATTTGGTGTTAAGAGTATAAGTTAAATTAAAATTACGTGGTTGAATAATTAAGAATTTAAAACTAAGAAATAATCATAGTAAAAAATTAATTCTTTCTATAAATTATTAGTATAGATTCAAAATCAATAGTATTTGAACAATAATATGACTTTCAAATATCTCAAATAAACTGTAATGAATATTTAAATACCTGTGTTTATAATGATGCTCAATAAATTGTATACATTCTTAATTATTCTGATTTGTAGAGAATAGTTGTATCTAATATCTATGAACTTTAAACGTTTTAAACCTAGTTAACCAATGTAATTTAAAATATATAATAAAACTGATATACTATATTTTTTTTTAATTATTGAAATAGATAAGTTTTGACATTGTAAAAAAATATGTATATTTGAGTGGAAATCTTAATTTTATTGTAAGAGTAACAACTATTGGAAACTAATCTTTCATTATTTCAGTAAAAGATTAAATTGCATTTGAAATGCTAATAAATGATCTCAATTAGAAAATTTTATATTTCAATTCTTTGCAGTAACTATGCATATTTAATTTAGATGATTTTTCTCAAAGCTTGGTCAGGGTAATATTCTCTAATTATATTTTATCAATATCTTAAGATATTAAAATTTATAAAAAGTTAAAAATTAAAAGAATTATATTAATCTTACATTTGACCTTTAAATCTTAAAACAAAATTTTTATTTATTATAGATTGACGTTTTTGAATCTACAGAAATATAATTTAAGTAAACAATTTTTTACAAAGAGAAATATATTCTATTCATATTAGTATAACAATTTATCCACGTAGTATCAATAGGGTCTTAACCTGATGTTAAATTCAGGTTTTCATTAAAAAGCTAGTTTATATCATGGGAAATCGATAAATTAAGACAACTTTTAATTGTTATAGAAGTTAATAATATAGAGATTTTTAACATTTAAGATATGTCTTTGTAGAGAGAGACTTCAGCTCTTCCAGAAGCAATTTAAAATTATGGTTTTAACTACTAAAATTATAATATCCTAGTAGATATTTTACAAAAAGTTTTATTTTTGTATGATTAAACTGATGCTTAAGTAAAGAAAACTATTGAATTCGCATATTTATTTAATAGTAAAAATTAATATTTATCTAATGCTATTTTTGCTGGTGTTTAGTATTAAAGATCAGATTAAAGTTTATAATTTTACATGCTTATGAGTAGTCTTATTATTTAGGTTAATTATAATAATTCCACATTTTCCTTTTAAAAAATTTATCAATAGTATTCTTTTTATTCTGAAAAAGTAGAATATGGTTTAGAAATCAACAGAGTAATTTTTTTTGATTTCAAAAAATACGCCATTTTTATGTTAGACACAATTTAAAACAAAATTACCATGTTAGTTTAAATAGATTAAAATAATTTTGTTAGATTTCTATAGGTAAATGAGGATTACACATAAGTATATTTCGCTGATATAAATAACTAAATTAGAATGTGGGATGTTATTCAACAAAAAGAAATTCCTTATAAGTATAGGATAGATTGCTTAATCAATACAACATATTATTCTAAATCACTTTTTAAGTAATAGGAATTAACTTAATATACTTAATTAATTACTAACGATCAGTTTCCTGAATAATTAATGATTTGGACATGGGCTGAGTAAAATACGACAGTTAGCTGGTTATCTATAATAATGATTAATGATACTAGCTCATCAGAATCAGTTCATATTGTATTTTATAATAAAATAATTGAAAACTTGTATTGGAATAGCTATGGGAATTTCTCAAATTATACATATGTTCTTTTTAAGAATGATTTTAATATTAAAGTACTTGATTTATCTTAAGGATAGACATTTGAAAAATTAATAGAATAGGTTTAAATAGCCACTTTAATAAAACCATGTATAAGCAATTCTTAGATAGTTTTCACAACATACTATATAGCTATTTGGTGTAGTGTGAATATTAATTTTTATTTGAGGCAGAATCATTAGTTTATCACCTCTTATTCTTATTTTATGGAATCTATGAGAATCATAAGAATTTTAAACTAACTAGATCATTATTTTTTTGTAATTTTAAATGGAGAAATTCAACTCATTGAAATAGATTACATGAATTAATTGTAATAAGTTAGATTGCTATGGTAGTTAAACACTGACTACCATTATATTGTATAGTTATAATTATTCAGCATTTATTAAACGTTGGATATTCAAATTATCATGATGAAATATGGATAGGTTTAATCATTAGAGTTTTATATCAATAATAATTTTAATTATGTCTATAAACGAGTTGATTCTTATAATGGATTTTGTTCTTATCTATTCACCAAAGAAAATGATTCTTTTTCAAATTTGGTTAATTAATATATGATGGAAATTGGAGCATAAATTTACATACAAAAAATATAATCCCTTCTAATAACATATGACAGTGATTCTATGCTTCACATTCCATATGTTTCAGATTATATTAGAACAGAAGGCTTTTAAACTAGAATAATAAGTAGATATAGCAACAATGATGGAATTGTTTTAACCATACCATTAACATAAATAAATTTGAATTTTACATCTATTTTAGAAATAAAATAAGTTATACTCTCTCTATTGCAGATTAGACATTATTAGTTTTATTTATCGTTACTCTAATTAATATTTCTCTAAAAAGTAAATTTTTAAGATATAAAATTTGAGAAAAATGACATAATAAATACATCTTTCTATATTTAGAATATAGAGTCCTTTTCATTACAAAACTTATCTATTGTAGGTATTGATAATATACTTTCTCCGAATGGCTTATTTAGATTAGATAATATTTAAAATGTTTATATTGATACCTTAATTATAAGCAATATCACTATGCTCTCCTTAACTCCTATCATAAAGTTTGATAGCTGTCCGTATATTTAAATTTCGAATCTAATTATCAATCAGACAATAATTTCATAAGAGGATTAAGATTTTAAAAATATTATGTAAAATTAACCTGATGGAGAGATTTATAAAGATAATTACCTATTCTATCATAATGATATTTCTGATTTACAACCTAACTCAACAAATAATAATCTTTTTTCCTTCATTAACTGTTAGATTGTAAACATATCAAACGTAAATATTGTTAAAAATATTTGGAAAAATGGAACTAACCTTTTTAACTTTTAATAAATTGATTAACTTATTTTGAATAATGTTAACATTTCAGGCAATATCATTAATAATTTTTATCAAACTATTGAAAATGTCTAGCAGCAATATTTTAATCCTTAACCATTTACATATAACGATGATTTTAATGAAAGCAAGCAGTAATTACATGATAAATATATTTAGGGAAACTATAAAAATTTGGATCTCTCTTTAGAATATCTTAAAGGATTTATAAGTATATCACTAACTAATACAGCTTTGATAAATAACTTAACTATCAGCTCGAATTCATTGTAAACTAATGAATTTTCGTTTATTTAAGTAACCTAATGTAATTTAACAAGTATCAATGATCTCTTTGTGGAAAATGTTTAACAAATAGCAACTACTCCAGCAATATTATTAAAAATTTAAGGAATTAGACATTTCAAATTAGACTCATTTGATTTCTCAAACAATTTAAATATAAAAGTAGCTTATGTATAAGAAATAAGTATTAGTAGCGCTTAGTCTGCTATTAATTTGTATGTTTAATTATAAAATATTCGCTTATCGAATTCAAATTGCCGCTAAAGCTTCTTCTAGATGATAGTTTTCAATATTGACATTTCAAATGGATCATTTATGAATCTTGAAAACACATAATCAAAATAAGATATCTTAAAACTTTATTCAACAGCTGATTCTATATTTTACTAAAGAATACCAACAGGAGTAATTAGTATCTTTAATTTTAATAAAGCTACAATAGATAATTTGTCTTTTATGTCTTGTAAAGCTTATTTTAGTCCCACATTATATTTTAATCAAGGATAATATTTAAGTATTTCTAACTCTGAGTTTGTAGCCAATATATCTTATGAAAGAGCTGGAGCTTTAGTAATAACTAATCTCTTATCTTCTGATATATTAGACTCACAATTTATTTCTAATATGAGCCAAACTAGCTATGGAGGTGCTATAATTATATATAAATCTACTATCAATTCAATTACAAACTGTACTTTGTCGAAAAATAAGGCTCTTTCTGATTCTGGAGGGGCAATTATTATTATTAGTAGTGATGTTAAAATACTAAAAGATAATTCATTTAATTAAAACTAAGCTGCTATTGGGGGAGCTATTAGATTGATTTAGTGTCTCCCATCTTTTGTTAATAAAAAAAGAGACTATCGTATTTTAAATAATTTCAATAATAATACTGCTTCTCTATATGGAAACGATTTAAGTTATAATCCTTAAGGATTAGCTATTGTTGATCCAAAAGACCCTAATAAATTAATTTATGATAACTACGTACTTTTAAGCTAAGAAAGTGGATCACAAATAAAACCAGCTTTAAAAGTAGTTATAATTGATGAAGATTTTAAGCCAATAAAATTTCCTACTTAATTAAATCCTTAAGCTAATAGTACAAACTCTCAATAACAAGTATAAGAAGATTAGAATGTAATAACTTAGTACTCTTTATATTAATTAAGTATTATGTCCATAGATAACAATGTTTTACAGCTATAAGGAACAAATTTATCAAATTTTGACTTTGAAGAAAATGCTTATGTCTTCAATATTATAGCATTAGCCAAACCGCTGGCATAAAGCTAATTGAAAATATAAACTACAATCCCATTTGATGTAATTGATTTAAATACTAAAAAGATTTAGTAAAAAACTTTATCTTTAGCGATAACTGTTTAGTTCAGAAATTGTATCAGAGGAGAAATACCAACAATACAGAATTAATAGTTTATATCTTGTGATAAATGTCCTAGTGGTAATTTAAAATATTTAAATGTGCTATTATCATAAATTTAATTAATATTAATTTCATTATTTAGGTAAATATAGCATCGCAGAAGTTTTATATAACCCAAGTTAAAACTAATAGTCATTTTCATAATATTCTTGTAAGATTTGTCCACAATAAGCAAAATTCTGTGAAGGAGATATAATATAAGTAAAGAATGGATATTGGAGATGGGGCAATCACACAGATAATATTTTTTATTGCACAAAATATCCATAAAATTGTATACCAGAGGATCCAAATAATAAATTCGGTTGTTAAAAAGGAACAATTGGTGTTTAGTGTAGTGAATGTGATTTAAGAGGTGGAGTTTGGGAGAAAAAGTATGGGAGATTAAACACAAATGAGTGCTAAGATTGCGAAATGTCTAGTAGTTGGTCTTATATATTAATCTTGATTGTTGAAGTATTAATTATGCTATTTTATCAGGCTTACTAAATAAATAAGTAAAGGATATTTGCTCTTAAGTAATGTGCCTACAAATGCCTGAGACTAACACATTTTTTAGTAATGGGTAAAAGCGAACTTATTGATTAAGGTTCAGTCTATTTGAAAATGTACGTGAACTATGCTTAAATAATGGTAGTTTTCAGAAGTTTTTAATTTAACATTTTACCTAATTTTATATTCTCAATTTTTTCGATATTCGGAGGTGATTCATTTTCTCTATCATTCTTGAACATCGATTGCTTTATCTCATCTCTAATATTAAGCTTACCAGTTTACATGAATAAATTTATATATACTTTGACATATCCGTTCATTTTTTTTGTAGCAAATGCAATGCTCAGAATGTTTTTCAGCACTCCTTAAGGTTTGATTATTAGCCTTAAATCTCAAAATTATCTTACAAACATAAAATGCAGACTATCGCAGGTAGAAAAGTAAAAATAAAGTTAGATTTTTAATAAAATGAAGCAATTTATAGTAAACAACTTACCTGACTTAAAATCTAACTTTATATTTTTATATTTTTTTTATGCCCCAATAGTAATAAAAACTATATTATCTTATATTATATGCCAGAATATAGATGGTAAATCTGTATTAATAGGTGACTAATCATAATTCTGTAGTATAGATAACCATTAGTTATATTTAGTAACGTATATTGTTCCAGTATTTATAATTTGGATATTTTTGATCCCTGCTGGACTTTTACTAATTTTATTCTTAAACAGACACTTTTTAAGCTGGATGTATATGAAGAGAGCATATGGATATATTTACTAAGAATATAGGTCATCCATTTATTATTGGGAATTTATTAAAATATATCTTAAAATATTGATTATAAGTTCATAAATAGTTTTAAATTAAGATATTCGACTTTAATAAATGTACATTCTCTCGTCTCTGTTTCTTTATTTTCTTGCAACAAAACAAGTTAAGCCATATTCCTCAACAGATATGAATCAGTGTGATTAGAATTTTACTATAGTTCTCATTTTTAATGTATTACTATTTTGCATATCAGAACAAATTAATAGCCAAATATATATTAAGTATACCCTACAGACTTTACTTTTTATAGTTAATATAAGTATTATTATCTTCATAGCAAAACGCACATTTCTTACGAAATTCCCTTATAGCTATTTCAAAATGAACATATTTCAAAAAATTATATTTAAACTATGCAACAGATTTCCTAAACTGTATCGCTATATAGAATTTTAGCCTTAAGACCCTTACAGAGTGTTTAGAAATTGGAAAAAGCTTAGATAACTTCTTTAGCAGTTTTACAATTTGAAAAAATCAAAAAATTTTTTGAATGAATAAATGTATAAGCTTTATAAAACTTAAATTAATATTGGTTCATGTAATACATTAGAGTCAACTTCTAATAGAAAAATATCTTAACGAAAGAAATCAAAGCAAAATACTTAGATTAAACCAATTAACTCATTTAGTTCAATAAATAAAAATAAATTTTATGAATAAATGAAAAGATAACAAAATTCAAAACAATTTTCAATTAAGCTAATGGAAGATTCAATTTAAGAAATGGAAATCTACTCATAATAAGAACCTATTAGTATAAATTAAAAAATATATTCTTCATAGACACTGACATAGACCAAAATGCAGTCTATTAAT
The DNA here is from genome assembly GCA_000231845.2 of Tetrahymena malaccensis 436. Classification (NCBI taxonomy): domain Eukaryota; phylum Ciliophora; class Oligohymenophorea; order Hymenostomatida; family Tetrahymenidae; genus Tetrahymena; species Tetrahymena malaccensis. The sequence continues at coordinate 1,029,265 of JH719946.1, read as the reverse complement.
TCTTAAATCTAAAATAATAACTCTGATGTAATGTTTTTCAAGCAAAAAACCAATAAAGAATATAATGCTAAGAAAGAAAGAAGGAAATCACATTTTTCTGTAAAGAATTAAATTTGATCAAAAGTATAGCCAAGTCATTTTATAAAACACACAATTAACATATATTAAGAATGATAATCTTAAATATACTTCTTATCATGATAATTTATGTAATTTCAAAAATAATTGAAATTTAAACTAATAAGTTATTATTTATAAATTAAAATAATATTTTATTATCATCAAAAAAGATCCCTTTAATGATTTATATCATCAATTTAAAAAAATAGTCAATTAATATTAATAAAATATCAAAGAAATATTTTAGAATTCAAATTTTTAATTTAATAAGATTTAGAATTCAAATTTTAATAAGATTTAGAATTAAAATGTTTATTCTCATAATTTTCTTATTTTATTCAAAACAGACCTATTTTAATCTATCCTTCTATACTTTTTTTAAATAATAAAAATAAAAAATTTATGTGTTAAGCATAAAGCTAAAAATAAATTATAAGATTAAGCATTATTTAACATACAAAATCATAATTTTTTTATTAGAAATTTGATTCAATTCCAATGTATCTGATAAAAAATATTTTTATATTAATTTAAATTGTTTTTATAAGTTTTATTTGGAATTTTTGAATATAAAAGATGCATTCGTTTATTGAGAAGTATTGCATGCAAATAATAATAAAGTAGCTTTTATAAAATTTTTTCATGAAAATGAATAATTACTATGTAAAATACTTAAGCTCGAAAGAATAAATAACTATATTTTTATAAAATTATAAAAGTTTAATTAAATTAATCATTAATTATTTGTATTATTTTTTTACATTTACTCTCAATTTAATCTTAGTAAATAATATCTAAATAAACTCTATGAGTGCAATTTTATGCGTATTTTTAACGCTTTTATTAATAAAAAATTATGCAACAGGTCAGTAAAATTGCCAAAAAAATGAATATTTTGATTTGGATTCTCATTCTTGTTAAAAATGTGATTCAAGTTGTTTAGAATGCTATGGACCTACGAATTAAGATTGTTATTAATGCTAGTTAAATTAATATTATAACATTCACAATAAAATTTGTAGTGATACATGTAATTACGCAGTATAAGATAATGGAAGTGGAGCTAAAATATGCTTTTAATGTTCTAAATCTTACTGTAAGAAATGTAGAGATATATGGAGTTGCGATGAATGCATAGAAGGGTTTAGTTTTGATAATTATGGAGAAGTAATTTTAAATGAAGATATTTAACTAAATATGTAATTCATTTTATTTAAATAGTGTGTAAATACATGCAGTTATGGATAATACTTTGATGAAGGTTAATGTTAGGATAGCTGCTCAACTACGGTGTTTAAAAATATTTATTCAAATACTTGTTAGTCTAAATCATATTGCCCTAGTTATGACAGTTTAACAGATTTTTGCACCAGTAAACAAATCTAGTTTGCACTTCTAGTAGGTATTAATTAAACTGATTTTTTGATAGTAAAACTTGCTTCCAAAGTATAATTAACTTTTGATTTTAAAAAGAATAAAATTAGTAAATGTATTCCTTTTACGATGACGGTTATATTGCAATTTATGAATTCCCTTCGTTTTTATTTAAATTTGATGCATAAATAGAAGTCAATTCAAAGGTAATTTTATTTTAAATATTTATATTTATTTAGTTTGTTAAAATATATTTAGATAATCAAATGGTTTATTTTGGACTAAAAAAATTATGTAATAGGTGGTATAACTTCTTCTTAAATAATATTCTATGCCCTCGAAAATTTAGAAATTATCATCAACTAGGTTTTAGACAAGAATTAAGGAATTAGAATCTAGAATATTTGGTAAAATCGTTATTTCTACCAAATAAAAGGAGATGGATAGATATAAATTTTTGATTTTGTGAGTAAAAGAATGACAATCTAGTCTTTAAGTATTTTTTTTTAATTAATAATTGCTTATAATATAAATTTTTATTTAGACTAGGAGTACACTTAAATAATTGAAATGTGGCATTGCAAATATCTAGGGATATTTACATTGTTGAACCAAAATATACTATTATTTGTCAAGATTGACTAAACTATTTAAGTTCAATCCTCAAATTAAAGTTTTATATTCAACAGAATTTAAGTAACTGAGAATCTCCTAATTGGAACTGATTAATTAGGAATAGTTACAATCTATAAATTGAATTTTGAATTAGATGAAAAAGATAGTGTTACTGGAGTTACTATCAATCTTTTATAAAACACTACAACTGATCTATAAAAATATAATTTTAAATATGCTTCTTTGCAAATCTTAGATTGGGTATATTTTTATTTAAAAATTAGATAGAAGTTTATCAAATAAAATATTTATAAAATAGATTTATGTTAAAGATTCAAATTATCTTTATATGTTTTTGCTTGATTAGTCAGGTTAAATTATATCAAATTTTTAAGTGGCTAGCAACGATCTAAAAATCATTTGTAATAGATATATCATGGTTATTACAGACACAAGAAATCTGGAAATTTATGATATGAAATAAAGCTTCTACTAGAAAATAGTTAATTAAAAATTATAAGATGATGATGAAACTAATGTTTAAAATATTTTAGTAGGTCCATATTAATAGGATTCTAATTAATTTTAATTTATTTTGATACCTTTTAACAAAATGAAAATATCTGTTATCACATAAAATCAAACTAGGTTTTTCTAATAATGTACTCTCAGAATAAAACAAAAAATCTTAAATAAAGAAGATTTCTAACAAAGTGAACCTTAAATATAACAATATAAGAGTAATTAGGTAACACTATATGAAGGAAATTTCTATATTCCAAATGCTTTAATTTACAATTAAGACAGAAGTTTATTGATACAATTTTGCTAACAAGGCTATTTCATGGTTTTTGAATTAGAGACTAACTATTTTGTAAATAGTATATCTCTTTCATATAAACCTTAAAAAGTAATACAATTCAGACATGCTATATTTGAATCAATTGGAGAAATTATAATAGTTCTTGCTGATTTAAAATCTATTTAACTGATTGTGATTGACTCTTAAACTTTATTGCCTAAAAAAGAACAACAGATTGCTAGTATTCAAGATAGTGATTTAATTGAAATATGTTTCGATGTCATGGAATTAAGAATATTAATATTTCAAAGATCCTTTTCTACTGTTCGCCTCTAAAGCTATATAATAGATGCAAAAGGTATATTAAATTAAAATTATTTAATTACTTATGTTTTTTAATAGACACAAATTAGGTATAAAAATACTCAGAAACAGACCTTAATTAGCTGATTTAATAGTATGATTACATTTAGGTTTATATGAGCTCAGAAATTATATTTTTAAGATAACAATAGATTTTAATACTCAAAAACTATTAATTATAATAAGTAAAACTTTTTGAATGAAAAAAACGTTTTAATGTTTTAAAATATAAATAAAGGTTTGCAGTTATAATCATACTTCTGATGTTCCATATATGAATAATTATTTAGTTAAAAATTAAAACAATAAGATTATATTTTTTGAGAATAGCAATTTGTATGAGTTGAGCACAGAAAGCTGTGAAGCATCAGTTAAAATATAAACTCAATTTCTTATAAAATCAATAAGTGCAGATATTTTTCCTGTCTGCATATTTGTACAAGGGCAAAAGGAAGCGATAATATATGATGTAGCTAAGTATTAGTAGCTTTATGTAATTTAATTTTTAGATTTCAAAAAGAGATTTGATATAAATCAATAATTATTTAAACAATTAAAAACTGTAGTATATATCAATATTTGATACAATTTTTTTAAAACAGAAAATAAGTAAATAAAGAACACTAAATTTATCTAATTTTAGTTGGATAAATGGAAGTATTTTAGGATATATTGAAGATTATATTAATATTAAAGTCTTTGACTGTCAAAACTTTAGTCAAAGTGAAATAACTGTTTCGAAATCTGTTTTAGATTTTTTTTTAGTTAATCAAGAGCAAGCACTTGTGATATATGTAAGTTAGGGCATCTAGCTATTCTCTATCTAAACATCAACATAAATAATAATTTGGGATATTTAAACTAATGTAAATAACTTTTTTTGTATTTTTTAATATATAAATAATCATATTAAAGTTTTTAGAAAACTACTGTTCTGAAGAGATAGTGAGTTCATTTTCTTTGTAGTCCTAGAGATATTTTGCATTTTAGAACTATTTAGGAGAAATTTCTTTTCTTTTCAATCCAAACAGTAGTATTTAAATTTCTTAGGCATACCCTGGAACTTATGAGCTGGATTACTATGTTTCAAATACTACTTAAATCTAATATATAAACGAATTAAGCATATTTGTTTATGTTAACTAAAATAAACTCTTGGTCATTTAAAATAAAAGCTCGTAAATTGTATAGCAGATAAATATTAGAAATTATGGAGAATTAGCAGATATGTAAAAAATAATTTACAACAAATAAAATAAATAAATAATAGTAGCGGTCTATGGATAAATTCTTTTACTTGACTAAGCCAATTAATACAAAGTTTTTAATTTTTTTTCTATTAATATATTTTGCTAAAATAAATTATTTAATGTATATAGATGATTAGATAGTTACTTTATTCAAATAAATTTGACGTAAAATCTAATACAGATGGAGATTAGTTGGATTTTATAGTTTATGAAGATTTAAAATAGCTAATATGCTTATTTGATTTAAATGTAAAAATACTACCTTAAAATTTATTATTAACTATTTTTTGTAAATAAAATTAGAAACTTGCAAATTAATGGTGCATTACACCTTCCCAATCTTATGATGCATTAAGCAGCAAAGTAAATTTGCTTCTCATAATGAAGACCTTTAATAATATAATAAATATCTATTATAACTAAATCGAAGTCTACAGTATTTAGTAATAAGGTAAAATTGTTTTTTAGAGAACCTTTGACTCAATTTTTGAGAGCATAAAATGTTTTGAAAAAACTCTAACTTGCGTTATTCTAGACTCTAACAATTAGTTAATATTTATAAGATATATTAATATGAATGAGATAGAACTAACTAAAATCAAAAATAATTATATCAAGAAATAGCTAGATGTATATTTATTAATATCTTTGTAATATTTTTTATGTATTTTAATTTTAATCAATAAATAGGCTGTTTTTGATGAAATACATGGATGCATTCATATACCAGTTATAAATTCTAACATGTTATTTGTATACTGTGTTTAGTCAGGATAGTTCTAACTCAAAAGATAGTTTAAATTAAAACAGACTATAATAAAAATGATTGATTTTGATGATAAGTAAGAAACCTTAATTTATGTTGATGATCAATACAATATATAAGGATTTAAAATGATGAAATATTCTTCAAGTGCAACTTCTATTAAAGTAAATCTAATTAAATTTTATTCATTTTATTTATTTTATTTTATTAGATGCTAGACTATGTTATTTCTCTTTCTGTAAATGCTAATGATCAACAGCCAATTTATATGTTTATATTTGATAAAAAAAGAAGTATTTTAATTATTGGTTTGTCAAAATAAATATTTGTTGTTGATACAATAAATAGTAGCTTGGTTTATACAATAGTCTTGCAAAGTAGAATAACAAAAATAAAATATGAAAGAAGCACTAATTTGATAAAGTGCTTCGAAGAATACTTTTATGAATAGATCAATTTAGATTTAGTTTATCAGTAAAATATAATAAATCCTTTTCCTAATTATGTTAAAAGCTATTCTTTGTTAGTTGGGTTTATATACTTCCAAATGGATATTTAGTAAAATTTGCTGTTAGCTTATGATCAAAGATAACTTCCAATAAGCAAATCAATTATAGATTTTACTAAAATTTCAAATTATACTTTTCTCCAAAATGTTCAATTTTCTTTAATAAATTCTTAATCAGATATTATTGACTTCCTGCTTATTATGAATAACTTAATAGCAAGAGTATAATATAATAAAAACACTTCATAAGCCTTACTATTTAATTATTACATTGATCCTGATAATGATTTATTTCAATCTGAGTGGGTAATTAAAAGCGATAAAAACCCAAAGCAATTAATTATATTTTGCCACAATAGCTTAAAAATAAAGATATTTGATGCTGATTAAAATACATCTAAAATTTTAGTAATTGTTAAAAATTTTTTGATACAATTTTACTTATCTTACCCTTCACAATAATATTTGATTGCTGTAGATAAAAATAACAAATGCATTATAGCTGATATCTCACTTTCTAAAAGCATAACATTTGAGCTATAATAGCTAAATGGAATATACATCCTTAATAGATTAGGATAGGATAACAGTATTGAAGATGCTGAGATAATAGAAGAATAAAATAAAATAATAATCTAATGTCAATACTAATTTTTTTTGTTAAGTATGGATCATATTTTTGATACTGACAGTTCTAAATTTTTTACATAAGAAATTCAGATGTTTCAGGCTAATGATGCTATAGAATAGCTTTTCATAGATATTAAATAAAATATGATATTGATATCCACAGCTAATGATGTCATCATTTAATAATATTCTATTAACAGTAATTAAATGATCTATTCAAATTTGCATAAACCTTCTTATGGGAGTATTGATATTTTAGACTGTTATAATTATTTACTTATATATTCTAAAAGCTCAATTAATGTTTATCAAAAATTTTTTAATTAAACTTACCAAAAAGTTATATCTAACTACAATGAGTTTTCTAGAAATTCAACAATCAAAGAAATAACTTTGATTCAATAAGACTACTTGTATTAAAATAATTTTTTCATAGTATCTTTAACAAATTCTATCAAAATACTATCTCTTGACCCATTAAATATAATAGCTCCTTTGATTTCTGTATAAACGCTGCTGCTAAAAAATTTTGAAGTTACATCAATGGAAACATTTAATTTAGCAGATATATAATATTTCTATCTTGATATGATAAAATATGGTGAGAGAATTTCTATTAATAACAGTTTTGATTTTTTTAGTTTAAGATCTATGATCTAACAAATTACGGATGATGAACAAACTTGTGTTTTTGAGTTTAAAGAATCGCTAGTGATGTCTGATTCAGCTTATTGGAATAACTAAATTTAAAAAATAAATAAATAATCGTAATAAAGGATAGAAGATCTAGTTATTAGAGTGAAACCTAATACTTCCCTTAACATACCAGAATTAGACACTAAATATATTAGCCCAAATGGAATGTATGTTTCCTTCACTTAAGGAACTAAATTCAAAGATAACGATCAAGTATTTCTTCCTTAATAAATCAATTTTGGTCCCATTTCTATATTTTAAATATATAATTTGAATGTTTCGTTTAGCAGTATCGGAAATTTAATTTTGGATGGACTCAAAAGCTAATACTTGAAAACAGCCTTCTTAGAAAAGATAACGATTGGAAGTTAAGATGAATTAATTGATAACTCTTTTATATTTGCAAATTTGGAATTTGTTTCAATTAAAGATTTAGTAATAAAAGATATAAATTTGATAAATAACTAAATGTAAGTACCTCTGTTCTTATTTCAAAATATCAGTAAAGTTATTTTAACAAATATTACAGTAACAAATATATCATCAATAGATTATACAACTCTATTTAGCTTTCAAAATTCAACTTAAGTTAAAATTATTAACTTTACTATGGATAGCTGTTCTATTTCTACGCCTCTCAATTTACTATTTGAAATGTTAAACAACTAGTCTTAGAGCTAGAATGATTATTACTTTATCAGAAATTCTCAAAATTTAACTTCTTTTAATCCAGATATTCCTGTTTACAAATTTATTTCATTTTTCTAAATAAATTAAGATTTAATATTTAGCCAAGATTAATTCCATATTATTGATTATTCACTTCAAAATAAAACGAATTCTGCTCCTTAAAAAAAGATTACTTAGCCATTAACTTATCATATAAAAATTGTAGATGAAGGCATTGCTAGTTACATATTTTCATTTTATAATTCCTAAAATATAACATTATAAAATGTCAATCTATCATAAAATACTTTCTCTAACATAGCAAGAGTAATTTTAGTTCAAAACTGTTAAAACTTTTAATTTAGCTAAGTTTAAATTAATTAAGCCGAGTTCTATACTGGATCAGATTAATAATTAAGAGGAATGCCATTTGATGATAATAATTAGTTTGAGGAATTTATCAATTTGAGCTCATTAGATGAAAGCGAAAATGTTTATGAAGATTACTCTAGTGATAATTTTGAGTTATATAACTTACAACCCTTTACAGCTCGTTCATTAATTTGTTTCCATAAAATTAATAGTGTTTTGATATAAGATTTTTAAATAGAGAACATGCAAATATTTCAGAATTTTTTGATTTTTGTGAGCGTACTTTAAACTAAATAAATTTAATTTAATAATACATATTTTAATAAGATTTTTCAATCTGAATTGAGATAAGCAATAATAATGAAGGCTCAAAATATTGATAATTTACAGATAAATGATTCGTTATTTTAAAACAGTAACAATATTATATTCCTGGACTCACAAGAGTTAAAAGTTAGTAGGACAATCTCTCTTAAAAATAATGTTATAAACATAGATAAAATCAAGTTAAAAAGTAGTTTTAACCAAAATTCTTACTTAATTGTTAACTCTTTTATCATAAAAATAACAAATTCTATTTTCTATAATCTTATTAATTAACAAAATGGAAATTAAAATTTGGATTTCTCATAAAAAATATTATTTAATGATTTTGCTGCTCTTCATGTAGGGATAATAAATGTGTTCAATTTTAATAACTTTTTTGGAGATAATTTAACCTTTTTTTAGTGCAAGTCAAGGAATATAGCTGGAATTTGTATTTAAAATGGAATACTTTCGATCATTTAAAATAGTAAATTTGAAGGAAATACGGCTACAAATAATGCAGGGGGATTGCTATTTTATAAAAATCAAGTAGTATAAATTGTGAATAATGTTTTTCTTTCAAATAAATCCTTATAAGGTTCTGGTGGAGCAATCTATATCATTTAATCAGTAATAGATGCTATTGTTAATTGTGAATTCACTAATAATAGTGCAACTGCTAATTCAGGTGGCGCTATATATATAACACAATCTGATATAATAAGAACCATAAAAAATAATAATTTTACTAAAAATAAAGCAGCTGTTGGGGCATCAATAAGAATAGTAGATTAATTTGATACTTTTAAAATTCCTTTAATTATTTAAAAAAATAAATTTTAAAATAATACTTCTACTTTATATGGTTCTACTGTTACTTCTTTTCCATAAAAGATGGTATTTGTTGATTCAAATTTAAAGATAATATAAATACCTACAATACAACATACTAGCGGATATAATCTAAAGAATCCTATTTATATAGCTTTACTAGATGAATCTGATTAAATTGTAAAAAGCCCAGCTAATATGAGATATACTCAAAATATAAACAATAATAATATATTTAGTGATTTTATTTTATAAGAATTTAATAGCTATTAATTGTTCATTAACATGTAAAAAAACAAAAACAAAGTAAAGGTAGTTGGTAAAAGCACTTATTATTTTGAAGAAGACAAGCCCATTTTTTTACTAAATATAACTTTAATAGGAATTATTTAGAATGAGGAAAATTTGACTATATAGACCTTAAATATATACCCTAATTTAATGTAAAATTACTCTCAAGTACCCTACAGTCCTTTGTAGGTTTCATTAAGAGTTAATTTTACTATTTGTCAAAGAGGAGAAGTTCCTATCTATCAAGAAGAATAAAATTTAACCCTCTGTACTCCATGCCCGAGTGGTAATATTAATACATTTTAATAATAAAATATATCTTGAAATATGATAATTTTATAAACAAAAAAAAAGATTATCTTGGTTTAAAAATCCTTTTTTTTATTAATTTTAAATCTATTAAGATTTTATTATTATTTAAAAAAAATATTTTTTTAAATAGGTAAATATAGCTTAGAAAATATAACAATCAATGAAATTTAAAAGAAAAAGAATTTTACTTGCAATCTATGCCCTGAGTCTGCAGAGTATTGCGAAAAAGATATAATTAAATTAAAAAACGAGTATTGGAAAAACACAGGATCAGATTAAATATTTTATTGCAATTACAACTCAAAAAATTGTTAAGCATAGCTCTACTCAGATCCTGAAAAGATATGTGCAGAAGGTTATATAGGAGTTTTTTGTAAAGAATGCGATTATAAAGGATCTGTTTGGGGATAAAAATATGGTAGATTTAACACAGTTAACTGTAGGAAATGCAGTGAATCCTTTAATTCATTAAATCTAATTATTTTGGTAATCTTAATTATCATCTTGATTATTTACATATTATATTAGCTTTCTTTATAGAGAAGTTATGCTAAAAAAAGCTGTATTGCATATTACCTTAGAAAGGCAAAAATTATTCCAATGGGTATAAGCGAGTTTACAAATCTTAATGCTGTTTATACTAAGCTGCTTATTAACCATTTATAAATCTTAGCCCTATATAGCTAGTTGAATATTCCCATTCCTAGATTTTTTTCATAGTCAACTGAGTTATTTGGTGGTGATCCTAATAGCATAGTTTCTGCTAATATCGATTGCCTATCTTCTGAGTTTACAAACCTTCCTACCTATATTAACATTAGCCTTCTTTCAATATTAAATCCCTTCATCCTGTTTGCTTTAATTACTTTAATTAGAACGATTTATATTTTTCTAAGATATGTTAAGGGATTGATATGCCACTTTATTAAAGATAATGAGGAAATTAACATGATTTCTTAGAATATTAAGCCTAAATTCAAGATCTAAAAAATGGTTAGAGCTTTTAAAATAAAAATGGTTACTTGTCTTATATTCCTATATTTTTTCTTTGCTCCCTCTATATTAAATAGAATCCTTTCTTATATGGTCTGTGCCTAAATTGATGACATTTAATATATTGTAGGGATGAGTAATTTGACTTGCTTTAATAGTGAACACAAGCTCTATTTGTTTACTTTTCTCTTCCCAGTATGCCTGCTATGGGCTTTAATTATACCAACTTATTTTTTCTTTAAATTGAAATCAAATAGGGAATATTTAGATTAAATAAGAATGAAATTTTAATTTGGTTTTATATATTAAGAGTATAAAAGAAGCTGTTACTATTGGGAGCTTGTTAAAATATGTTTAAAGTTCACTATTATTTCCACATTGATGATCTTCTATGAGTAATAAACTATAAGAATAATACTTGTTGCAACTCTTGTGTTAGTATACAACCAGCTTATCTATTTTATCTAGCCATTTGTATCTAAAATATTAAATCAAGCAGAAAAATATTCTACTATAACTCTAATATTTACTGGTTTCCTTATTCTCCCTATAAATGACTATACCAACACAGAAGATATTTATATTTTAATTATAAATTTCTTTATCTTACTTATTAATATTAGTTTCTTAATATTCATGCTCAAATTAATTTTTCTTTAACCTCTCCCATACTCTTATACTAAGATGAATTATTTCTAAAAGTGTATCTATAAACTTAAATTGTATTTTCCTAATCTCTTTTCTTCTGTTAAATTTAAGCCATCTGATCCATATAGAGTGTTTAGAAACTGGAAAAAATTAAAGATGTGTATTTACAAATTTGTTAACTTTAAAGATAAAAAGAAACTAAAGGACAGTCACATCATAGAAGCCGCAACTCAAAATTATATAAAATCTCTTGCAAATTTAGAAAATAGTGAATATACATCTAAAGATTATGACAAAAAAGAAATCTGTAACACTGTTTAAATATTTAGCTGTAATTTAATTTATTATTATTTATTGTTTAATTCCATTTTTTTTAGTTAAAAATTTAGAGAGCCCTACATTATTAAACAAATAGTAAACAAAATCAAAGCTTATTCAATAAAATCAAATGTCTAATATTATCACAAATACATCAAGCAGAAGTAAAAAATCTGATTTATTTAATAATTCAAACTAAATTATTAAATTATCTTAAAATTCTAAACTCTCAAATAAATCAAAAGTAAGTAATGATACTAATTAAATAAACATTAATAGTTCAATATAAAAATAATCTCCGCGTAAAACAGGTATTTTAATAAATAAAGCAAACTAATAATAGTTAATTAATCCTAAATAGGGAAGAAAAATTAGCTTTCCTACTAATCTTATAATTGATCAAATTATTCCATAACATAAATTATCTTCCTTCTCAAAAATCAAAGAAGATAAATAAGAAAACAAAATAATGGAGTTAGAATAAACAAATAACATATAAAATTGAATTATTTTCATTAAAACTTTATAATATTTAATTATAAAATTATTTATGCAATATATTTTCAAAAATAGTCTATGTTAGAATACTTAATTTATTTTTTAGTAGCTTGTGAAATTGCAATTAATACCAGATTAAATATTTATTTTGTGTTTTCAAGTACATTTGAAAATTTTTTGATTATTAAATTAATTATTAATAAACATGTTAAATAGCTAACCTCTTCATTTAAAGTTGTAATGATTTAGCTTAATCATAGCTCATATATTTTTTTTAATTTTAAATAATTTAAGGAGAGCTTTTACAAAATTTAAAGATATTTCTAAAAATTTTGGCATAGTTTTATCAGATTGAAATGAATGAAATGTCTTTAGGATAAATTAAATAGCAAAATTTTTTAGAATTATTGGCTATTTTTTTAGCATTTCAATATTTTAATGTTGTCCTTTATTTTCAGTTAGGATTTATTCTTTATTTAAAATTCGTGGACGATTTAGTCCTTAGTTCTTTTAAACGCATATATATATTAGTAAAGTAAAATGATTAGATACATCAATTATGATTTTAAGTCTTTATAAAATTAAATGACTTAGCATAAATATGATTTAATATTTTTCATTTAATAATTGTATCTAATAACTATTTAAATTAATTTTATATCACAAAGGATAAATTGATTTATTTTATTTATGAATAATATTAATTAGCAAATTAAGGATTTTATCTCATATAAGGATATCAATTTTCGCAATCATTTATCTTTTTTTGTTTTTTGGTATTTTACTACAAAATAAAATTTTTATTGCACGATCTTCATATAAATTCATAGATCATGAATCAAATTTCTCATAATATTTGGATTTTTTTATGTCTTATTATCTCGATATCTAATTTATCTGTAACTATTTTTATTATTATAAAAATATTCATCATAATCATAAACAGCATGATTATTACATTACTATTTTCATTTTTACATTTTTGACATGGTAAATAATTCTTAAACTAATTTTATTAGATTATTTTATATATATATGTGGTTGGTAAGCTCATGGTGTATTAATTATTGAGATATTCAGCAATCCAAACTGGATTATTCTAATAAAATGCTATTTTTTTCTAGCATACTATTATTTCAAGTACTCATATATTCAATATTGTTACTTTTATTATTAAGACTCATTCTTGACTAATTACATGCTTTAAAATTTGCTCCATTCTTTAATTAGTTATCTCATATTGGATGCAAGGTATTAATTTAATTATAATCTTTGATTTATTATATTATGAGATTTATTGAATTTATTAAAATTTTATTTTAAATAAATATTTTCTTTACAAAATATAAATTTTGATTTTATAATTAATCTTTTTTTTTTTCATTTGAAATTAATGAATAAAAATACTTAGCCCTAACCACTTTATAATCGAATTAGCATGTTTTAAACCTCTAAATTTCGGATAGGTTCTTTGTAATATCTAAATAATTTATTTTATTAATCTAAAGCAAATAAAATTTTTTAAGAGAAACTCAACTTTACAATTTTTCTACTTAATAAATAATTTCACTGTAAATATTTTTATTTTGCATTAAAAATAAAGAAATTTTAATTTTCATACTTAATTTTCTTTTCAAGTTTTAATTAATTTATTAATTTTTCTTGAAAAAAAAGTAGGAACTATAATTTGTTTCTTTTTTCTTAATTTTTATCTATTTTTATGATAAATTTCCATTATCTAATTATTCTCCTCAGCATTTAAAAGATTAATTTTAATAAACAAATAATTTCTTCAAAATAATATAACCATCTATTTTGCAAAGTAAATTTCCTACTAATTCTGATGGTAAAAATACAAATTTTTAATTACTAATAGTAAACTAAAGCTAATGCATTTTCAAGCAATCTATCTTTCTTTGATTAATTCTAAATATTTTATTTTTAAAAATAATTAAAATCGTTTTATTTTATTATATTTATTATTTAAAAGGTAAAACTTTTAATTTTCTTATAAATCATATTATTAATAGGTTAAAAAATACATTTTAATATTTTCATGGAAAAAATATACCTTTAAATCTATCTTTATTTCTGCTTTGGATTAGATTTCATCAATACCCTACATTATTTTATAATGCATTACATAGCAAAAAAAATAAAACTTTTAAAAAAGCAAAAGTATTTAGCAAAATGTGAAATATTATAGCTTATCTATCTCCTAAATTTCTCAGCATTTTAATAGTGTAAAATGTATTTATATAAAAAGAATATATTTTGATATCTTTAGATTAAGCTTTTAAGCATAGTTTTCATTTTTTATTATCTATTTCAGGTCTAAAAAAATTATCTTAAAAAAATTCTTTGTTTTAAAAGCTTGAAAATTAATATATTATAAATAATAAAATTGAAAATAATTGTTAAAATATAAAATAAATGTCTTAATTCAAAAGAAAATAAAGCCCAATTATACTTCCTGAAAAATGGGCACCAATAACCAAAAAGATTGATATTACATTCAAAGATATTAAATATACTGTTACAACATCTAAAGGTCCTAAATAGCTCCTTAAAGGAGTCTCAGGTATTTGTAAGAGTGGAAAAATTAATGCGATATTAGGTAACTTCATAATAGTAAGTTAGAAAATATTTTAAATTCTTAATAATATTATTAGGTTCTTCTGGAGCAGGAAAAACTACTTTGTTAAATGTCTTATGCTAAAGAATAGGAAATAATAAAAACCAAAAGCTTGAAGGATAAATATTGGCTAACTCTCATCCCTATAATAACCACACATTTGCTAATTTCGCAGCATATGTAATGTAAGATGATATACTCCTTGAAACTATGACAGTCAAAGAATGCTTCTAATTTGCAGCCAATCTAAAAACAAAAGGCAATGCTGAAGAGAAAAGTCAAAAAGTTAATTAAATGATAAAAAGTTTGAAGCTAGAAAAATGCCAAAATACATTTATTGGAGGATTATTTGTTAAAGGTATTTCTGGAGGAGAAAAAAAGAGAACTTCTATAGGCTATGAGTTGATAAGCGATCCTTCATGTATCTTATTAGATGAACCAACTTCAGGGCTAGATAGTTTTACTGCTTATAGTATAATACATTTACTTGCTGATTACGCACATAACAAAGATAAAACAGTTATATTTACCATTCATTAACCCTCTACAGATATTTGGAATTTATTTGATCATGTCATACTTATGGTAGAAGGATAATTTATTTATTAAGGTGATGGAAAAAAAGATATTTTGAACCATTTCTCAAATATTGGCTTCAGTTGTCCTACAAAATCTAATCCTTCAGGTTTACTATTTCATTTAAATTTCTAATTAAATTGAATACTAAATTAATTTATAAATTAAAAAGACTATTTAATGTCAATAATGCACAGTGGAAGTGAAACAAATATCAAAAATTATGAAAGATATTTCTAAGGTTACAAATCAAAATTAGAATAGAAAGCTCTAAAAGAGATAGAAGATGGGTCTATTGAAAATTTACCTGATAATTGTGTCTAAAATAGTCTTTTTTATTAGATAAAAGTGTTAGCTGAAAGATAATTTAAGATAATAAAAAGAAATCCTATTCTTTCAAAGGCAAGATTGGGACAGGCTATAATTACTGCCATATTTGTTGGATTAGTATTTTTAAGATTACCAGGTCCAGATGATAACCCTTCCTAAAGAGATATTAATAACAGAAATGGTTGTTTATTTTTATATACAATGATGAGTTTTATGCTACAGCTTAATCCTTGCATACTGACATTTCCATCTTAAAGGTCAGTATTTTTAAGAGAAGAAAACCAAAAGCTCTATACAGTTGCTAGTTACTTCATAGGTAAACTTGTAGTTGATATTATACCTGCTGTGATATTTCCAATAATAAGTTCTTTGATTATGTATTGGATGGTTGGTTTAAATGACGAAAAAGCTCTCAGAGTATTAACATTTATTTTTATTAGCATTCTTATGAGTTTATCAGGTCTTGCGTTTGGTTATTTAGGTGGATCAGTATTTACTGATGCTAAGTTGGCTATTTCTTTAGCACCACTTGTTTTAATTCCTTTTATGCTCTTTGCAGGATTTTATAAAAATGCATCAGACTATGCATCATGGATTGGTTGGATTTAGTATATTTCTCCTTTAAAATATGGCTTTATAGCTCTGGTTAGAAATGAGTATAATTATGAAGGTTAAGGTTACATTTAAGATCCGGTTAAATAATTAAATTTTACTAATACAACATAAGAATCAATTTATTGCTTAGTTGGCATAATAATTGCTATTCTTATAATATCTTTCTTTTTCTTATTAATACTTAAAAAGAGACTCTAATGAAACCTTATGTTGAGTTCATCTATACATAAATGTTTAAATTTTGAAAAATAAAAAAAATAATCAATAAAATAAAATTATACACAAATAATAATAAAAATAATGTTAAAAAAATAATTTAACTGTTTACCTTAAAAATATGTTTCTAAATGCTGGTAATACTAAATATTAAATAAGAGATAAATATTTATAATAAATAAATGATTTTATTTGCATTTTTTTTCTTTTGTTTTTCCTTAAAAATATCAAGTGACAATTTTTTAATTTCAAAAAATGATAAAATAATAATTAAAATTTAAATTGTGTAATCTTATTCTTATAAAATACATAAAATAGCATAATAAAGTACCTTATTTAATAAAAATATTCAAATAAAATAATTATTACAACTTTAATAATAATATTTTCATTAAAACTTTTTATATTTTTCTATTTTCTTAACAGTTAAAATACAATATATTTTTATTTCTTCTAATACTTTTGAGTTTGCTTAAAGGAAATAAAGATATTGTAAAAATTCAATCTTCATAAATAAAATCAAGATTAATTAAAGAAAAATATTTTTGATTTCTTTGATCTTTATTAGTTATATTGCTTGTATTGAAAACTTAAAGTATTTTATTTTTTACTTAAAAATATTAAAATTTTAATAATATCAAAATCAATATAAATAAATATTTATTATTTTATAAATACTATTACTTTTACTTTAATTTTTAAGTTGTCATTTTTTTTACTACTGGCTCAATTTAATTATCCTTAAATTACTATCTAAATAAAAACTATTGTAATAGATGTTTTTTAAAGCAGAAATTAACTTTACTCAATTAAATTGTAATTTAGATTAACTAAAAGATAAATTAATTAATAATTATTTTTAAAATTATGTCAAAATTAGGTTACTTTCTATGCCTGTAAAGCTCGATGTAAAAAATTTTATTTTTTGGAAAAAATTATTTTAAATTATTCTATGAACCAAATTAATAAATCCTAAGCTTGGCTTTTTTGAGAATGACTTAAAGTTTTTTAAAATTTTAAGAGTAAATAAAGGTTATTAATAGTATTTGTTTGAATGGATATTTTCTATTTATATATTATATATCAGAAATAAACAGGTTTTTACTTTTTAAAAAAACTCAATTACATATGAAAATTTTATAATATCATTTTAAAACATTGTTTTTTTTTAAATGATTATCAATTTCTTTTTATCAAGTGATTTTTAAGTTTACTTATTGAATCAAGCTTGGATTTCTTTTAATTTAGATATATTTGATAATATCCAATTTTATTTTTGCCATATTATTACTTTAAGTAAAAAAAATGTTACAAATGGTAAATTTTTAAGAAGCATTTTTTTATTTAAAAATTAAAATCTAATTAGCTTCTAATTGAAAAATATTTTAATTTTCTATTAAATTATTTAAATTTGGGCATAAAATTAATATATTTTATTTTTAGAAAATTTTAAAATTGTATTATTCATTGATTGATCTTTGTTACCAAAATTTTATTGTTTAATTACATAATTAAATTATATATTTAAGCAGTAACTTGCATATATCATGTCTCTTTAAAAAGAATCAAACAAATGAAGTAATATTTTATTTAATTTAAAAAAATACTAAAATAAATTGCTAAAGTATTAAAAAATGAACAAAATTTCTTGCTAATTGGATACATAAAGCACCAATTTATGTGTTGATATTACCTTCAAAAATCTTTTTTATAGAGTCCACTCAAAAAATGGAATAAAAAAAGATATTTTAAAAGGAGTGAGTGGAATCTGTAAAAGTGGAGAAGTTACTGCCATTTTGGGTAATTTTTTTGA
This sequence comes from Tetrahymena malaccensis 436, assembly GCA_000231845.2. Classification (NCBI taxonomy): domain Eukaryota; phylum Ciliophora; class Oligohymenophorea; order Hymenostomatida; family Tetrahymenidae; genus Tetrahymena; species Tetrahymena malaccensis. The sequence continues at coordinate 1,010,718 of JH719946.1, read as the reverse complement.
TTAAACCTTAAACTGATTTATATTAAATAAACAAGGATCATCAGGAGCTGGAAAAACAACTCTTTTGAATTTACTTAGCTAGAGAGTATCGAATACCAAATAATCCTGTGTTTAAGGAGAAATCCTTGCTAATAATAAGGCTTATGATGCCAATAAGTTCTGTGATTTTGCTTCTTATGTGATGTAAGATGATGTTTTGCTAGAGACAATGACTGTGAAAGAATGTATTACTTTTGCTGCTAATTTAAGAGTCGATAAAGATCAAGAAAATAAGTAATAAAAAGTTCAAGAAATAATTAAAAGTTTAAATTTAGAAAAATGTCAAAATACATTTGTTGGGGGTTAATTTATAAAAGGTAAAAAAAATTTATCATTCATTTTTTAAAGTTAAGATTATAATTTATTGATAACAGGTATTTCTGGAGGAGAAAGAAAGAGAACTTCTATAGGTTATGAGCTTATTAGTCACCCAGCATGCATATTTTTGGATGAACCTACTTCAGGTTTGGACAGTTTTACAGCCTATAGCATTATTTATCTTCTCAAATAGTATGCTTAAAAATAAAATAAAACAGTTGTCTTCACAATTCATTCTCCCTCTGATGACATTTGGAATATGTTTGATAATATTATGCTCTTAGTTGAAGGAAGGTTTATTTACTAAGGTAAGGGATAGCTAGATATCATTAAACACTTTTCTTCATTTGGATTTAAGTGTCCTTAATATTCAAATCCTGCAGGTAAATTTTTTATAAATGTTATTGAATGTTAATTTAAAAACTTTTAATATTATAGATTATTTCGTGTCAATTATGTACCATAAAAAATAAGAAAATGTGCAAAATTATGATCTTTATTTTGAATAATATTACTGCAAATTATTGCCTTAGGTTTTGAAAAGAATATAAGAAAGTAATTAAGGAGATTTACCTTAAAAGTCAACTAAATCCTCATTTTTCTACTCTACATATTTGATTGCACAAAGACAGGCAAAAATTATCTCGAGGATAAAAATATTATCAAATACCCGTTTTATTTAGAGTATTTTGCTTGGATTATTTTTAGGTTTGGTATTTTTATAGATTCCAGGACCAACAGATAATCCATCAATAAGAGATGTTAATGATAAAAATGGAATATTGCTTTTCTTTGCAGTTAGTGTTTATATGCAATAGCTCTAATTCTGTATTTTAACTTTCCCAATTTAGAAACCTATTTTTCTGAGAGAAGAAAATGCTAAATTATATACAGCAGGATCATATTTTCTAGGACAATATTTTATCGATATGATTCCTGCAATTGTATTTCCTATCGTTACTTCCTTAGTTTCTTACTGGATGATTGGGCTGAATGATGACAATGCTGGAAAAGTTTTCTTTTTTATTTTTGTTTCTATTCTAGCAAGCATAACCGGATAGGCTTATGGATATTTAGTAGGCACAATGTTTAATGACGTGAATATCGCTATATCTTTAGCGCCTCTATTAATTAAGCCTTTCATACTTTTTGCAGGTTTTCTAAAAAATAGTGGTGACTATGCTGCTTGGATTTCATGGATTTAATATTTATCTCCTTTTAAATATACATTTGCAGCTCTATGCTATAATGAATATGATTATGATGGACCAGGATATCCTTAAGATCCAATACACTAGCTTAACTTTGATATATCGAAATGGTAGGCAGTAGGAGGATTAATAGGATGCTTTAGCATATGCACTGTTTTATCTTACATTTTTTTAGTAGTAAATAAAAAGAGAGTCTAATGAATTAAAGAATATTAGATAACTATCATTAAAAAAAATAAATATTTAATGTATTTTACATATTTATAAGACATTTCATAACAAGTGGTGGTTAAATTCATTATAACATATTAAAGAATTTTATTTTTTCTTTACATATTTGGATGGAAAATATATCTTCTCTAAAAATACTAATTATTAATAAATTTGAAAGGCTTTTTTAATTTTAATAAAAGCAATTTCAAAATGACAATTTTTTTATTTTAATGGAGAACAACTAATGAAGAGACATTAGAAGTATTTTTATTAAGAATTAAAAATAAATACTAAATTAATATCTGAAATAGAAACACTTTTTTTTTATCCTATATTAAAAAGTATCAGATTATCAATTCTATCTGGTAATTAAAAATTTTTATTAATTGTATTCTTTTAGATTTTAGCTAATTTAGAGATGAATTAATAATTAGATTATTTACATTAAGATTTATAGAAACCAAAAGACGTAGAAATCTTCTCAGAATTGATTAGGAATTTATAAAAGTATAAATTTTTGTTACATTTTTTTTAATAAAACTTTACCTTAACTGATAAAAAAAGTAAGAGTATGATCAATTTTAATAAAAAGAAGGAAAAATAGATAAATCTCAACAAAAAAAAAATATTTTATCTAAAATAGCATTAATAATTTTCATTTAAAAAACAATAAAAAATAATTGAAAATTTTATTTGATTTAATAAATGTAATTAAATATGGTATTATTATTATTATTATAAGTTTATCAATGTAAAACAAATTTTGAATATTTTTTTTATGGATATTTAATTTCAAGGGTATAAAATATTTTTTATGAATAATATCTAGATAAAATTAATTTAAGATTTTTAGGTTTTTTATCATTATAATAAATATTATAGTTACATCATTATCAATTAAAGCATTTTAATTGATAAATAATATATAATTATGATGAAGGTTATGATTTACTTTTTTTACCTACATATCTATTCACTATTTAAGAGATTCTTGATAAATTCTTAAACACTCAATATTATTTAATAGTAAATTAGTGAATACCAATTTCAAATTCAGAATTTATTAGCATGATATACTTGATGATAATAATAATTACTGTTATAAACTATAAAAATTTTGAAAAATTATTTAAAAATGAGTTGATTTTGTTGAGAAAATTATTTTTTGATAAAAAAAAATTTCATAATTGATAAACGTAAAACATTTTACTATAAAAAATTAAAAATAAATCAATTGAAAAAAGTAAGATCTAATAGTAATATTTATTATGGTTAATTTTTTAATTGCGAAAAATAAAGCAAACTTATAAAAAATTCTATTAAACGAAAACTTAAAATAATTTTTGACAGATTTATAAATTTCCAGTAAAAAATATTTTTAATGCAATTAATGTATTTTCAATATTCCTTTATTTTAAAATTGGTAGTACTAGAAGTTAATTTATTTTTATTGAATATTCTCTTTGTAGTTTTTAAACAATACCAAAAAGATATAATTGAAGGCAAACTTCAATACACTTTTTAAATATCATAGTATATCTTATTATTAAGATTATAAAATTTACTTTAAATAAACCTCAAGCTTAAGCTTTATTAGCTTCCTATTCAGTTTAAAAATATTTTTTCTTTTTTTATTTTACATAAATAGTACATTTAACTCAAAACTTGTTTTCCTATATTGATCTCAGAATTTATTAATCAATACACTCTGTGAAAAATGATTACAAAATATTATACTTTTAATTCAAAAGATATCATATTGCTTTTAAATTTTTATAATATTTTGTTAAAATTAGATTTAATATAGATTACTACTCTTAAAATAATAATTCAATTCTATTTAATAGATACTTTTATTGACTTTGAAATCGAATTTATTACTAATTTACTTACTTTTTTAGATTATTTCTAAAAGCAAAAATATCAATTTATATTTAAAAAACATAAATAATAATATTTCTTTTAATCTTTAGTCAAGCTCTTGCTTGAAATACTGCAATTTTTTTTAGAAAAATTAAAAATAATTAAATTCATATAAATATAATAAAAAAATAATAAAAAAAACAGTTTTTACCTTATTAGCTCGAAGTACTATCAAATGATTTAAACTAAAAATATTGATATTATTTAAGAAAATCGCCATGTTGATATAACTTTTAAAAATATCATATATAGTGTCACACTAAAAGATGGGTCTAAAAAGGATCTACTAAAAGGTGTCAGTGGAATATGTAAAAGTGGAGAGGTTACAGCTATATTAGGTAATACTATTGATAATTAAAATACTAAATTAATATTGTTACAATAGGATCTTCTGGTGCAGGAAAAACCACTCTTTTAAATGTACTTAGCTAGAGAGTATCTAACACAAGGAAAACTTAACTCAGTGGTGAAATTTATGCTAATAACAACTAATATGATGCAGATTAATTTAGTCAATTTGCTTCTTATGTAATGCAAGATGATGTTTTGCTTGAAACTATGACAGTCAAGGAATGTCTAACATTTGCTGCCAACTTAAGAACTAGTGGAACACCAGTTCAAAAGGAGGAGAAAGTATTAGAAATAATCAGAAACCTTCATCTAGAAAAATGTTAAAATACTTTTGTTGGAGGGTAATTTGTTAAAGGTAAAAATTAATTTTTAATTTGCAAAACTCTTAAAGAATTTTTAATTCAAGGTATTTCTGGGGGTGAGAGAAAAAGAACGTCTATTGGCTATGAATTGATTAGTGATCCATCATGCATTTTTTTAGACGAGCCTACTTCAGGTTTAGATAGTTTTACTGCTTATCGAATTATCCATCTTTTATCAGATTTCTCACATAATAAAAAGAAAACCGTTGTGTTTACTATTCACTCACCCTCTGCTGACATTTGGAATTTATTTGATAACATTATGCTATTAGTAGAGGGACGATTTATTTACTAAGGAAAGGGAAAGCAAACTATTTTGCAATACTTTTCATCCATCGGATTTAATTGCCCTAAATATTCCAATCCAGCAGGTTTTTTTTATCTTAATATAAAATAAATTTAATGAAATTAAAAAAAACTAAATTAGATTATATGATGTAAATTATGCATTCCAGTAAGCAAGAAAACGTACAAAACTATCCTTTATACTTTGAAGGGTATGATAAAAAATTATAGCCTATTGTAAACTATAGAATTTCTGATACTAATTAAGGTTTGTTACCTCTTAAGTTAGCAAAAACATCATTTTTTTACTAAGTTATGCTAATTGCTAAAAGATAAGCGAAAATTATTTCAAGGATACGTATTTTATCCAAAGCGAGAATGGCTTAAAGTATTATTCTAGGAGTGTTCTTAGGATTAGTTTTTTTGAGAATACCAGGACCAACTGATAATCCAACAATTAGAGATGTTAATGATAAGAATGGAATTTTGCTCTTTTTCTCAGTTGCTATTTACATGATGTAATTACAATTTTGTATCTTAACATTCCCTATCTAGAGAGCAGTATTTTTGAGAGAAGAAAACGCTAAATTCTATACTGCAGGTCCATACTTTGTTGGTTAATTTATCATAGATATGATTCCTGCTATAGTTTTTCCAACAATTACTTCTCTAGTCTCTTATTGGATGATTGGATTGAATGATGACAATGCTGGTAAGGTTTTCTTCTTTATTTTTGTTGCAATATTAACTAGCATATCAGGCCAAGCATATGGATATTTAGCTGGCACTATGTTTAGTGATGTAAATGTAGCGGTTTCTTTAGCTCCGGTTTTGATTAAGCCTTTTATACTTTTTGCTGGATTACTTAAGAACACAGGTGATTATGCAAGTTGGATTTCATGGTTCTAATATTTATCTCCTTTTAAGTATAGTTTTGCCGCTCTTTGCCTAAATGAATATCATTACGATGGTCCAGGCTACCCTTAAGATCCAGTTCATTAACTAAATTTTAACATGTCTAAATGGTAAGCAGTTGGTGGTTTAATAGGTTGCTTTTCGATCTGTACTTTTGTCTCTTTTCTATTTTTATTAATTATGAAAAAAAGAGTTCAATGAATTTTATTTATTAAGTCTATGACATAATGTATCTTATATATTTCATATATTGTTAAGTTATTATCTATTCTAATTATCCTTTATCTACTTTATAAAATTTTTTTAGTTTGGTAAAAATGTAATTAGTTCAGTTCAGTTCGTTCAAAGATAAAATTTTATTTTATTTTTAAAAAATAAAAATATTTTTATTCACAATCAAAAATAAATTTTTTTATTTCTTTTTATTTAAATTATTAATTATCATTTTTTTGTGATGTTGAACACCAAACAAATTTATATCTTTGTTTTTATATTAATTTAGTTTTACTGGCTTATTTTATTAAGATAATCAATAAGTGTATGTTAAATAATGTAAATTCCTAAGTGCAAAAGTAAATTTTTATTATTTTGATTAATTATTGATAAAAAATAAAACATTTCAAAGTATGAATTAAAAACTTTATGTTTCATAATTTAGTTGATATTACATATAAATTCATTTTATTTATTATTAATTAGAGATGATAAAATATATAAAAGGGAATTTTAGGAATAGGAGTGCGCTGAAAATAATTGAAGCTAATTAATTTTTAGCCAGAATTAATCAGCATAATACAGATTATAAAATAATGCTTTACATGAGTTAACAAATGAATAGCAAATAAAAATATTTTATTTAATAAAAATTTTTGGGGAAATCAATTAAAAATACTTATATATTTAATTTTAGTGAAATAATTTTATTTAAAAGCATAGATTTAAGAACATTTAAAAATTCAGCAAAGTAATTAGCAAAAACAAATAAAAATCAAATTGTAATATACTTCAGTGTATTTACAAAATTGATAAGAAATCTATTTTGATTAAATGAATAATATTTAATAAAATAACCCTTTTTGCTTGACATTTATAAGCTGCAGTATTCAGCTATCACTTGATATAATAAATATTAAATAAATAAAATTAAAATATTACATTCTAAAAATAAAATTCCAATCATAATTAAATGAAACAAAATATAAAAATTGATATTATTAAAGAAAACTATCACGTTGATATAACTTTCAAAAACCTCACTTATACTGTATTATCTAAGAAAGGAGAATAAAAATAAATATTGAAAGGTGTGAGTGGAATTTGTAAAAGTGGAGAAGTAACTGCTATTTTAGGTATTATAAATTTTATATTTTTAGTTTGTAATTTAATTATTTTTATTTAAAAGGTTCCTCAGGAGCTGGAAAAACTACTTTATTGAATTTACTAAGTTAGAGAGTTAGTAACACAAAAAATTCTTAAATAAGCGGCGAAATAAAAGCAAATAATAATGACTACGATTCAGATAAATTTAGTTAGTTTGCTTCTTATGTGATGTAAGATGATATTTTACTTGAAACTATGACTGTCAAAGAGTGTATCACATTTGCAGCAAACCTAAGAATTGGAGGAACTCCAAAATAAAAGGAAGAAAAAGTTATCGAAGTTATTAAGAATTTGAATTTAGAGAGATGCCAAAATACTTTGATTGGAGGACAGTTTGTAAAAGGTAAGCTATTAAATTTTAAATTATTAAATATAATTATTTTAAATTTCAATAGGGATTTCTGGAGGTGAAAAGAAAAGAACTTCTATTGGATATGAGCTAATCTGTGACCCAGCTTGCATATTTTTAGATGAGCCCACCTCAGGCCTAGATAGTTTCACTGCTTATAGAATTATACATCTTCTAAAAGATTATGCCTCAAACAAAAAGAAAACAGTTGTATTTACTATTCACTCTCCTTCTTCCGATATTTGGAAAATGTTTGATAATATTATGCTTTTGGTTGATGGGAAGTTCATTTATTAAGGATAAGGAAATACCAATATAATTTAGCATTTTTCATCAATAGGATTCAATTGTCCAAAATTTTCTAATCCCGCAGGTAAATAAAGGCTATTTATTCTTATAAATTCTAAATTAATTATTCTACTTTAAAAAAAAATAGATTACTTTATTTCTATAATGCACTCAAATAAACAGAATAACGTTGAAAACTATCCAGTATATTTTGAAGGATATAATTAAAAGTTGAAACCAATTATTGATGATAGAATAAACAATACTAATCAAGGCTTATTACCATTAAAATCAACTAAAACATCATTTTTTTACTAAATATTTTTGATAGCTCAAAGATAAGCTAAGATTATAGCTAGAATAAAAATATTATCAAAAGCTCGTACTATATAGAGCATAATAATAGGAATATTCTTAGGCTTAGTATTTTGGCAGATACCAGGACCCACTGATAATCCTACTATTAGAGACGTAAATGATAAGAATGGTATTCTACTGTTCTTTTCAATTACAGTATACATGACGCAGTTATAATTCTGCATTTTAACTTTTCCAATATAGAAGCCTGTGTTTTTAAGAGAAGAGAATGCCAAAATGTATACAACAGCTCCCTATTTTATTGGTTAATATATAATTGATATGATTCCTGCTATAATATTTCCTACAATTACTTCTTTAGTAGCATATTGGATGATTGGTTTGAATGATGATAATGCTGGAAAAGTGCTTTTCTTTATTTTTGTTGCAATATTGTCAAGTTTGGCTGGATAGTCTTTTGGGTATTTAGCTGGCTCTTTGATTAGTAACCCAAATGTAGCTGTTTCATTAGCTCCAGTTTTAATAAAACCATTTATGTTATTTGCTGGGCTAGTAAAAAATGGAAGTGATTATGCTAGTTGGATATCATGGTTTTAATACCTCTCTCCTTTCAAGTATAGCTTTGCAGCACTATGCTAAAATGAATATCACTATGATGGACCATCTTATCCCTAAGATCCTATCCATTAGCTAAATTTTGATATGTCAAAGTGGTAGTCAGTCGGAGGATTAATAGCTTTCTTTTCAATTTGCACTTTTGTGTCATTTATATTCCTTTTAGTTTAAAAAAAAAAGTTATAATGAAATAAAATAATATTAATATTATAATTACTTTAATCAGTCACTTAAATATTTTCTATATAAAATCAAATTAAATTGCTAGTTTTGTAATTTTAAAATAAGTAAGAACCATTTTTATACTTTAAGATAAATTTCTTTTTTTTAACTGATATCAGGATTTAATACATAATGAGTTACTAATTGTCTTAAATTTTATTTTAGACATAAAATGATATTTTAAATTAAATATTATTAACAGATAAAAAAAAGATAAACAATTTAAATTATTTTTGAAAAGGTAAAATATGCAACAAAAGTCTTCTGCAAAATTAAAATCTATTTTAACAAACTTAAAATATGATTAAAAATGAAAATACTTTAAAAAGCAAATAGTAAAAAATTAAAATGACAAATAAAATAATGAAAAGGTTTAATTTGATTTTAAAACAAAATAAATTAAGTAGGTGATTTTATTAGAAAAATGCATTATCAGTTATTTAATTTCAAATATGTTTTATTTAATTATCTTACAATATTCAATTTGAATGCTTTGTTCGTTTTCTAGAAACAAGTAGATCATCATATTAAGAGCCCATTTTTTTAATAAAAATTAAAAATAAATGGGCGAAGGAATAAAAGAAAACATCTTATCCTATTTTTACTCTGTGGCTCAAGTCTTAGAAAAATCTTATGATTATCAGTTAAAAGTCTAAATAAAATTAGAAAATAACCATAATTTTTTAAAGATGTATCAAGCAATTAAATATTAATTTATGAGTTGTAATATTTTTTTTTTCTATGAAAAAAAGTGTAATTCTTTTATGATTTGATTTATATTAATATCTAAGTTAATAAATTATTTATATGATTATTTATTATAAATTTTTAGAATTGTGTAATCAAGTAATTAGAAGAAAAAAAGAAAAAAAGAAAGACTTTAATAACTCATTATTTGTTTGTTAGGATTAATTTTTAATTAATTTTTTTAAATTTTGTTGATACATGACCAGATTTTATAAATATTATGCATCTCAAAAAATGCACTCTTACTCATGGTTAGAAAATCCATATTTATTCCATTTTTAAATAGATTTTTCTCTTTAAATGTATTAAATTTTTAAAATGGCATTTTCTAAGCTATAAAAGAGTAGATCTTTAAGATTTTACTTAAATTAAGATGATTACATGTTTATATTTAAGAACTGTTTAAATATTAGTTGATTTTTTTATAATTACTCTAGCTTATTTCTTAGTTTTTAGAGGAACGTTTATTGATTGTAGTCTCAAATAATTGTTTGAATTTATAAGGTTGATTTATTTATAAATGCAAAAAGAGACAAATAAATAATTAATAATTATCAATTAAATTACAAATCTATTTAAAAATCAACTTAACACTAATTAAGAAATAAGTAGAGAGAGAAGTACTTGAAAATGTTTGCAAAAGTCGACGCTGAAGATAGAAATTATACATAGAGTACAAAGACTTAAAATTAAAATTCTGTAGATATTGTCTTTAAAAGCATTAGGTACTCTATTAAAACTAAGTAAGGTAACAAAGAGCTATTGAAAGGTGTCTCAGGTGTTTGCAAAAGTGGTTAAGTTACTGCTATTTTAGGTATTTACACTTTCATTTTAAATTTATACATATGTTGATTTTCGTATAACTGTAAAACATAGGCTCTTCAGGCGCAGGAAAAACAACCCTCTTAAATATACTGTCTAAAAGAATATAATCAAACAAAAACTAAACTTTATAAGGAGAAGTCTTAGCGAATAATAATCCCTACGACATAAACGAATTTGCTTAATTTGCTACTTATGTTATGCAAGATGATATACTATTAGAGAGTATGACTGTAAAAGAATGCTTTGAATTTGCTGTTAATCTTAAGAGCAAGGGTACTTAAGAAGAAAAAAATGTAAAAATAAATCAAATGTTGAAAAAGCTAAGACTTGAAAGATGCCAAAACACTTTTGTAGGTGGATTGTTCATCAAAGGTAATCATTTTTTTGCACACTAACAAATAATTTAAATAAAAAATTAATTAATTAAAAGGTATCTCTGGTGGTGAAAGAAAAAGAACCTCTATCGGTTATGAGCTAATAAGTAATCCTTCCTGTATATTTTTAGATGAGCCAACATCTGGTTTAGATAGCTTTACTGCCTATAGCATCATAAGCTTATTGAAGTCTTACGCAATAGAAAATAATAATACTGTAGTATTCACCATACATCAACCATCTGGCGATATTTGGAATATGTTTGATAACGTCATGATGTTGGTTAATGGCTAATTTATCTATCAAGGAAAAGGTGGTATGAACGTAGTTAATCATTTTTCAAGTTTTGGCTTTTCCTGTCCTATCCATTCCAATCCAGCAGGTAATTGATTTTAATTGTTATTTATAAATGATCAACAACTATTACTACTTATTTATTAATAACTAAATTTTAGCTTTAATTTTCAGAATTCCTAATTTATTTAAAGATCTTTCAATTAAGTCTCGATTAAACAAACATGAATTAATTCAAATAATTTTGCTTAGATTATTTTTTTAATAACAACATTTCATATAAAAGATTATTTGATGTCGATTATGCATGGAGAAAGTGAAGTTAACACTAATAACTATCCCAAATATTTTGAATAATACGATCTTCAATTAAAATAAAAAGTCTCTTCTGAAATTGAAAATTCATAAAAAGGAGATTATCCTCATAGAATAATTCACACTTCTTTGATTTATCAGATTTCATAAATTGCTCTGAGATAAATCAGAATTTTAAAAAGAAACCCTATTCTTTTAAGAGCTCGTCTCGGCTAGAGTATAATTATTGCTTTGTTTATTGGTCTTATTTATTTGGATATCCCAAAACCTACTGAGCATTACACCATTAGAGATATTAATGATAAAAATGGTGTCCTTTTCTTCTTTACTATTTCTATGTTCATGATGACACTCAACCCATGCATGCTTACTTTCCCTTCTTAAAAGTAGGTGTTTTTAAGAGAAGAAAATTCTAAACTATATTCCGTGTTTCCTTATTTCGTAGGCAGGTTAGTAGTTGATATGATTCCTGTTATTATCTTCCCATTTATAAGCTCATGTATTGCATATTGGATGATTGGATTAAATAATGACAATCCTGGAAAATTCTTCTTCTTTGCATTTGTTGTCATTATATAAAGTATGGTTGGATTAGGAATAGGATACTTAGGAGGTTCAGCTTTTAGTGATGCTAAATTAGCTATTGCTGTTACACCATTAATGATTATGCCTTTTATGTTATTTGCAGGTTTTTATAAGAATGCCAAAGATTATGCAAGCTGGATTGGTTGGATATAATATCTTTCACCTTTTAAGTATGCATTTAATGCACTAGTTCATAATGAGTATACATATGATGGCCCAACTTATAACCCTGATCCTATAAGATAACTTGATTTAGATTTAAGTAAATGGGAAGCTGTAGCTTGTCTTGCAGGAATATTTGGAATAGCAATAATTTTATCTTTTATATTCTTATCATTAATAAAGAAGAAAGTCTAATGAATTATTAATATAAATTATTTTTGTTTTATAAATAAATATCATATATATATATATCGTTGGCAGATTCTAATAATTTAAATTTTAAACTACCTACTTACATTCATTTAATAACGCTCATTTTTTTATTATAACTTAATTACTTAAATAAGGATAAATCTTCTATTCTTCTTAAGAAATTTAAGCTGAATAACCTTAATTAGCTTCTGCTGCTTTTTTGAATTTTCTTTTGAAAATAAGTAAATTTCCCACTAAATTAATTAATAAAAATATAATAAGGAAAAACCTAGAATTCTTTATACACATAAATATGTACTTGTTTTAATAAAATAATCAATCTTATGAGTGGTCTCTTTTTATTTTTATTAAATTTTTTCTTGTATTTAAAAAAGAAAATAAGCTTGTTTTATGCTTTCTTACAACTATAAAATAGAAAGAAAAATAAAATTGGAACTTTAAAAGATAAAAACAAATTTTTTCATCCAAAAGCTAAAATTCTTCAAAACAATCAAAATTGAAATAAATGAAAATTAATTTGAACGAAATTTGCTTTTTGTTCTTTTAAAAAATAATTTTTTTGTATTTTGAGACAAAATGTTGGATATTTGTATTTTTTGAGAAAAATTTAAAATAATGCTATAGACAATCATCATCAAACTATTTCATTTTTTTAATTGCGTTATAATCATAAATAAATAAAGAAAAAAATAGAAACTTGATAGAAGAATTAAAGAAAAAGGAAAAAATGAATGCAGCCAAGTAATTAACAATCCTTTTTTCATTAAAATACTGTTTATTTCTGAGTAATTGTCAGAAATCAATCATACACTACAAAAATTTAGAGATTGTTTTACATCAAGCAAATTTTGTTTCTTGAAAAACCCATATAAAATAATTTCATAAATTAAAATTTTTTTGATAAAGCTTGAGTAAATATTATTTCTTACAGGAATAGCTAATTTTTTCAAAATTTGGAGACTATTTTTTTTTTAATTTAATCAAGTAAACTAATAATAGTCCTCTTTATATAATTTAATTATCTTACTTGTATTTTTATATATTATTTGAAAGTTGAACTTTCGAGAAGAATGTTTTAATTTAATTAATCAAATTTTAACAGATTTTACAAAAAAATAAGATGAAATTTACTAACAATACATGAAATGTAGTTTCAATGAATTTATTTAAATTGAATATCATTAGAAAAATATAATAATTACTTTTATTTAAAATACAAATAAAAAATTAATTTTAAGAATAAAAACATTCAACTAAAAAAATATAAAAATGTCTGATAGTGGAAGCAATACTGGAAAAGTAACTCCATATAAAATCGATAAAACACAATCTGTCGACATCATATTCAAAGATATAAAATACTCTGTATCAACTAAATAGGGACCAAAAGAAATATTAAAAGGTGTAGATGGAATCTGCAAAAGCGGATAAATAAATGCTATTTTAGGTAATTGAATAAAATGTTGTAGTAATATGATGTATAATTTTTTAATTTGTTAATAAATAGGTTCTTCAGGTGCTGGCAAAACAACTTTATTAAATATATTATGCTAGAGAATTCAAAGTACTAAAAAGTCTTAATTAAGTGGAGAAATTCTTGCAAATAAAACCCCTTTCAACGCTTAACAATTCAATAAATTTGCTACTTATGTGATGCAAGATGATATTTTACTTGAGACAATGACTGTTAAAGAATGCTTTTAATTTGCTGCAAACTTAAAAACTAAAGGAACATCTAAAGAAAAGAATGATAGAGTTTAAGAAATGATTAAGTAATTAAAATTAGAAAGATGTTAAAACACATTCGTTGGTGGTTTATTTGTCAAAGGTAAATTATACATTACAATTATTTACATTAAGAAATTAGCAAGCAATATTCAATAAGAAATTTACTTTAGTTTATAAAAATTTATCTTTTACAAGACAAAATAAACTAAATGTTATAATTAACAAATTAGGTATCTCTGGAGGTGAAAAAAAGAGAACATCTATTGGATATGAATTGATTAGTGATCCTGCAGCAATATTTTTGGATGAACCTACTTCCGGTTTAGATAGCTTCACAGCTTATAGCATCATTGAATTGCTTAGAAGATATGCCCACAATAAAAATAAAACAGTGACATTTACTATCCACTAACCTTCCTCTGATATTTGGGAGTTATTTGACCGCGTAATGCTTATGGTTGAAGGAAGATTTATTTATTAAGGCCCTGGAGGAATCAATGTTGTAAATCACTTTTCTAGCATAGGTTTCTAATGTCCATAATACTCTAATCCAGCAGGTAAAAAACATAATTTATTTTAGACATAAAATTGAATTAAGAAATAATTCTGAAAACTATCAATTTTGATTACTTTAAATTTTATATACTCATATTAACTGTATAAAAAAGATTACTTAATGTCAATTATGCACGCAGAAGGAGAATCTAATGTAAAAAGTTATCCTATTTATTTCGAAGGATATAACACTAAGCTAAAGTCTATAGTATCAGATGATATTGCTCAAGCACATGATGGAGAAATTCCTAATAAATCTGTTTAAACCAGTATGCTTTATTAAGCTGGCTAAATTGCTATGAGATAAGTCAGAATTTTATAAAGGAATCCTTTGATTTTTAAGGCTCGTCTCGTCTAAAGTATCATCATTTCCCTCTTTATAGGAGCCATTTATTGGTAAATTCCAGGTCCGTATGATCACCCATCCCAAAGAAGCATTAATGATAAAAATGGATTCTTATTTTTCTGGTGTATTGGTATGTTTATGATGACACTTAACCCTTGCATTTTAACATTCCCATCTGAAAGAGCTGTATTTTTAAGAGAAGAAAATGCGCAGCTGTATACAGTAAGTCCTTACTTTTTTGGCAAATTTATAGTTGATGCATTCCCTGCAGCTATTTTCCCTGTAATTTCTTGTTTTATTGTTTATTGGATGGTTGGTCTTAATGATGAAAATGCAGGAAAAGTATTCATCTTCCTTCTAATTTGCGCTATTTTAGGTTTAACAGGATTAGGTCTTGGATATTTAGGTGGTTCAGCTTTCAGCGATGCATAGATGGCTATTGCTGTTACTCCTATGTTGCTAATGCCTTTCATGTTGTTTGCAGGTTTTTATAAAAATGCATCTGATTATGCCTCTTGGATTGGATGGATCTAATATATTTCACCATTTAAATATGCATTTTAAGCTGTCACTATAAATGAGTATACATATGATGGTCCTGGATACCCTTAAGACCCTATAAAATAGTTAAACTTCGACCAAGGTATGTGGTCATCACTTGGATCTCTAGTTGGCTTATTTTTAGGTTTCACCTTAATTTCTTTTATTTTCCTTGCAACTCTTAAAAAGAGAGTCTAATGATATAAAATATAGTATAGCTTATATAAAATTACTACCATTAAATATATTTTAAATTATATTATTTAGTCAATACAAATATATATCGTATTTATTGTTATAATTATTGTGCTCTTAAGCAATATCATAAAAACCATTTTATATCAATTATTTATTTTTTACAATAAAAGTGTTTTTGTTGAGTAAGAAATCAATTTTTCATGTTCAATTAATAAATTGATTTAAAATATAATAACCTTTTATAAAACTTATATGAAATTAGTCAATAAAACTTAATAAAACTTGCAAAAAATTAATGCTTTCATATACAATTCTTATAAATTTTATATTTCTTAAAGATTGATTTTGAAAAAAATAGATTAAATTTATATTTGAGTAGTTTATTAAAAGTTAAAAATATCATTTTTTTTCTTAGATGTTATTTTTTTTATTAGCTTCTAATTTCAATTTTAATGATTGAAATAATTATAATATAAAATACCAAAATAAGCTTTAATTAATGAAAGTATTTCTAGAATATAAAATTAAAGTATTTAATGTAAATATTATTATTTAGTAAATTTTATTATTCTTAATATCTAAAAAAAAAAAAATTTTAGTTATTTTTTTAAAAATTTCTAGCGAGAAATGAATTAGTATATTATTTAAAAATATTTGCAGTATTTCTTTCTCAGTTTAGAATATCCTCAATTATTGTAAATAATGTATTACTCTAATAGGTCTATAATTTTAGTTATAAGCTCTTGATTTAATGTATCCCAAAGTTCTGAAATTCAAGAGACTATTAATTCCATTCTTGAATACCTTTGATTTTCAATTTTTAACTAAAATTTAAGGATAGATCTTAATAGGGTTAAGATCTGAGGAGGAGGGAGAGTGAGAGAAGAATAAGAATTTATT
Organism: Tetrahymena malaccensis 436; assembly: GCA_000231845.2. NCBI lineage: Eukaryota > Ciliophora > Oligohymenophorea > Hymenostomatida > Tetrahymenidae > Tetrahymena > Tetrahymena malaccensis. Next base: position 994,146 of record JH719946.1, on the reverse strand, counting down.
ATCTGCAAATCATTTAGTTGAAAATTACACTTATTTTATAAAAGCATTGAATGATAAATAGAAAATATTCAAATTTAGAAATTAAAATAATTAAAATTAAATAAAATTTTACTGAGATTTATTAATAATTATAAATAATTAAATCATATTTTATAAATCAACTATGTAAAATTAAAATCTTTATTTCAAAAGATATTAATATAAATATGTAAATAACTAAAAAATTCATTAAAGTATTTTAATTAACACTCATATTATAAACAATAATAAAAAATCAAACTATTTTATATTTTCTTTACACTTATTAATTTTCAATAAATTAACTGAAAAATTAAAATCTTTATTTCAAAAGATATTAATATAAATATGTAAATAACTAAAAAATTTATTAAAGTATTTTAATTAACACTCATATTATAAACAATAATAAAAAATCAAACTATTTTTATTTTCTTTACACTTATTAATTTTCAATAAATTAACTGAAATTAAATTATATATAAATAAATTTTAAACATATAATTTTTCCTTTTTTAGAATTATTTATTGTTTTTCATGTTAAGAATTAAATTTAATTTATTCCAAAATTTAAAAACAAAATAAAAAATATTAGTATTTTATTTTTCTTATTATTTAAGTATTAAGTTTCTATAAAACCAAATTTAAGGAAGTTTTTAATTTAACCTTTATATTATACAAATTTATATGTGTTTTTATATAAATACTTTGTATTAGATAGTCTATATAGTTTAATATTTTATAATCTAAGAAGACTATCTTAAGCAAATAAATTAAATAAATGTAAATTTTATTTTTATAAAATAAAAAACACTTAAAAAAATATTAAAATTATAAGTAAATTATGTTCTAGCAAAAAGAAAAATATAGAAATTTTCTAGAATAATTTAAATATCAAATTATATCAGATCATAAAACACAATGTGCTTGAGTGTAATTTATTTTTATCAACATGAATATAAATTAACTATAAGCAATAAATTATTGAGAAATTGAATCAAAATAAATCAGAATTTACTTGTAGTTATTTAATAAATTACAAAAATAACAAGGCTCATTCTTTTAAAAAGACAAATTGAATAAATCAGTATTTTTATTGTTTATCGAATAAATATAAAAATTAAGAATTGATTAAAATACTCAAATGTCAGTCTAAAGCAGCAGTAAACCAAATAAAGTTTCTCCTAAAAATTCTTATCAATAAGAAAAGATTGATGTAGTATTTAAGGCTATTGATTTTACTGTAAAAAAGAAAAAAAATCAATAACATATTCTAAGAGGAGTTTCTGGTATCTGCAAGAACAGCCAAGTTAATGCCATTCTAGGTAAAAAATTAATTGTTTTTGTTAAACTTAGAGAGTTAAATTTAACTTATCAAAAGGTTCCTCAGGAGCTGGTAAGACAACTTTGCTTAACATACTCAGTTAAAGAATTTAAAATTCATCCACTCATGTTTTAAAAGGTTAAATTCTAGCAAATAACTGTACATATAGCGCAGATTAATTTACATAGTTTGCTTCGTATGTTATGCAAGATGATATCTTACTTGAAGCGTTAACAGTTAAAGAATGCTTTTAATTTGCAGCAAACCTAAAGACAACAGGTACAGCAGATTAAAAAAGTTAAAAAGTATAAGAAATCCTTAAAATCTTGAAACTAGAGAGATGTTAAAACACTTTCATTGGCGGAAATTTCGTTAAAGGTAAAAATTTAACTAAAACATCTTAAAAATGTCTTTATATTTTTTATATTTGCAAAGATTAAATCACATTTTTTAAATTTTAATAGGTATTTCAGGGGGAGAAAAGAAGCGCACGTCTATTGGCTATGAGCTAATCAGCAATCCATAATGCATATTTCTGGATGAACCCACATCTGGTTTAGATAGTTTCACAGCTTATTGTATAATTGATCTCTTGAGAAGATATGCACATGATTAAAATAAAACAGTTGTATTCACCATTCATTAACCTTCTTCAGATATTTGGAATATGCTTGATCATGTGATGCTGATGGTAGAAGGGTAGTTTATCTATTAAGGTCCTGGCGGAATGAATGTTGTGAATTATTTTTCTAGTATCGGATTTAAATGCCCAATTCATTCTAATCCAGCAGGTAATTAAACAATATTTTATTTCATAGATTATGATATGATAGGAATTTCTTAACTTTATTTGATAGGATTTTATTAACTTACAATGTAATCCTTATTAAAATGTTTTTAAATTTGAATTTTATTTCTTTTCTTTTTATTAATTTTAAATAAAAATTAAAAAGATTACTTAATGTCTATAATGAGTACTGGAAGTGAAACAAATTAAAAAAATTAAACTATTTATTTTTAAGAGTACTCAAAGCACCTAAGGCCAGAAATTGAAAGGGATATAAAGTAATCATAGTAAGGAATCCTTCCTTCAAAGACAGTAAAAACTAGTTATTTTTACTAAATTGCATAAATTACATTAAGATAGACCAAAATCCTCAAAAGAAATCCTATACTATTTTCAGCTCGTCTTATACAAAGTATAGTAATATCGCTTTTTATAGGAGCGATCTATTGGTAAATACCTGGTCCTTAAGATAACCCAACACAGAGAAATATTGATGATAAAAACGGTTTCATATTTTTTTGGGTCATAGGTGCTTTCATGATGGCTATATAGCCTTGCGTTCTGACTTTTCCTTAAGAAAAATAAACTTTTTTAAGAGAAGAAAATTCTAAGCTTTATTCAGTAGGACCTTATTTCATAGGAAAATATATAGTAGATATGTTGCCTTCTGCTTTTTTCCCTGCCTTATCAAGTCTAATTGTTTATTGGATGATTGGATTAAATACTGATAATCCTGGAAAAGTATTATTTTTTATATTTGTTTGTGCAATTTAAGGTTTGTCTGGGCTAGGGTTAGGTTACTTGTGCGGATGTGTCTTTTAAAATGCATAAGTTGCAATTGCTGTTACTCCAATGCTATTAGTTCCATGCATGCTTTTTGGTGGTTACTATAAAAATTAAGGTGATTATGCCTCTTGGATCGCTTGGATATAATACTTATCTCCTTTTAAGTACTCATTTGCTGCATTAGCTTAAAATGAGTATTCATATGAAGGATAGGGCTATCCGTAAAATCCAATTCAACAAATGAACTTTAATTTAAGTATGTGGGAGTCTGTTGGATGTCTAATTGGATTATCTTTTGCATTTACAATAATAGCATTTGTTATGCTCTCTTTACTTAAAAAGAAAGTTTAATGATAAAATAATAATAATTTAATTGGTTTTTAATTTATGTTTTTTTTGATTTGTTCAATTTAAAAAAAATTACTATCACTTTAAATTTATTAAAATAATTTTCTTATAGAAATATAATTTATTAATGATTATTTTTAAATATTTCTATATTCATACAAATACAAGCAAATCTTAAGTTATTCAACAAAGTAAATCTAATTAAATTTTAAATGATAAAATTATTGATGAAGATATTTGATTTCAATAAATTTTCTCAAATAAATCTGATAAAGAAAGACAACATTTTTATAATTTACTAAAAACATATGAAAATCATTTTTTAATTCTAAATTTATTTAATAAAAAATTGCTAATTTATTTTATTAGTTAAATCAATTAAAAGAAGCTATTTTTCTCAAAGCCATAAAAGTAAATCCTTATTTATTAAATAAGATTCGAAAATAATTCTTTATTAAGAAATTTTAATTTATTTTATTTTCTAAAAAAACATTTTTTAAATTAAAGATAAGAGAAACATTATGCTTATAATTTTTGTTAATTAATTTTTTTTAATTAAATTTAATTTGTTAAATTACTACTATTTGCCAAGTTAGCTAAAAAAGATTTCTTTACTTTTTTACTTTCTTTATTTTAGTTTATTTTCAAAATAATTTTTTTAACTGAATAAAACAATCAATTTTATGATTATGTAATGAATGTATGAAACAGATAAAATAATGCAAATAATTTGAGATTTTTGATAAGAGAAATAAAACATGTAATTTTTGATTGTTTGTTTGTAATTATTTCAGATACAAGTAAAATTAATAAATATTAATAAATTAAATTTTATTATAATAATGGCAAAACATATCACTCTTCTCCAGCAAGAATGCTTTTAATGGCTTTCTATTGGGCTAAATCTTCTTGTTAGACTTCATTGTAAAGTTTTTCTAAATTGTCAATTATTATTTTGTGGTTTGGAGCTAAAGCTTCTGCCTGCTTCAAAAAGTACTCTGCTATTTCATATTCTTTTGAATTCTTCTTCAATTTATTTTCTTGGAGAGAAACAGTTTTGATAAATACAGCTATATTATTAAGAGCTTCTATATAGTCAGGCTTTACTTAAATAGCTTTTTAATAATTTATTAAGCATTTAGCTCTCAATTTATTGATTTCAGCTTGACTGTGGGTTACTTTAATTTGGTCTTCGATTCCAATAGCAAGACTATAATAGGCGTAGTAGTTATTTCTATCTAATATGATTGCTTTTTCATAATATTGAATTGATTCTGAAAGTGGTTTGTTTAAAGTTTAAACTTCGTATTAAATTAAACCTATTTAATATGCAGCAAGAGAGAAAGCAGGATTAAATTATAAAGCTTTATTGAAGTTGTCAAGAGCATTTTACCAATTTGGTTCAGATTTAATCATCTCCATCAAACCCTTTACATAATAAATGTAGGCATGCTTAGGACTTATTTTTTCAGCAAATGCTAAGTTCTTAATGATTTCGTCTTGGTGCATTTCAAAACCTGCATCTTTTTAAAGTTGAGCTTAGGCTAAGTTTACTAAGGCACATATATCTTTAGAATTAATATCAAGAGCCTTTTTGAACAATGTTTCAGGATCAGTTTCTTTATCTTATTCGCTTTGTCTTAATTATGGATTTTCGACATATAAGAAACCTAAATTGTTATATACTTAGCTGTCATTAGGGTTTATTTTTAAAAGCTTTTCATATTGTTGCTTAGCTTCAGGGAATTTCTTCTGGTCTTTATAGGCAACAGCTATATTAAAAAGGGAAGATTCTGCTCTAGTATTTTTCTCTACAGCCTTTTAATAGTATTTAATTGCTTCATCATTGTTTTAGTATATTTTTTGATTCATATAACCTAGATTGTGATATGCAAGAGAAGATGATGGATCTTTTTCAATAGCTATTTTAAAGGATTTTTCTGCTTCATCAATCATTAAAGCTTTTTCATAGAGGCAACCCTAAATATTATAGTAGTCTGAATTGTTTGGATCTAACTAAATTGCTTTGTTAATATGCTCGATTCCTTTGTTTATGTTATCTTTGTCATATTAGAATATACAAGAAGCCAACTTGGCATGGTCTTGAGCATTAGATGGATTGGCAGCGACTTGCTATTCTAATTTCTAAATATCTTGCTTGTCAGTTGAGGTCTTTATTTACTTACCTTTAATGTAGTCAGGAAGATGACGAGGTTAAATAGCATTTAAGTGATATTTAAGAGCAAGATAATCCATTCTACTTGATATTTTGTGCATAAGACGCTCTTGTTCATCTATTTCCAAAATTTCAGATAATAATTCATTGCAGTCTTCATTTACCTTGCTAGATCCTGGGAATTAATTTTTCAACTTTGAGTCAGAAGGATTATAAGATGACTTTGCTGAGCTTTTATTGGAATAGCTAGCTTAAAGAGCTGTAATTGCTTAAAATAGAGCTTCTTTTTGGAGTTTTGCTTTTGTCTATTCATCATCACCAACAAAGGCTTTATTATTTTCAGGAGCAGAGAATTGATTAAACTATCTTTGATCCACATCAGAGAGCTGAGCTAGTGAAGCACCCATAATCCAGATATCAGTTGGAGCATTTGTGTATAAATTATTTGGATTATTTTTGAGAATGTGCTAGATTTAAGGTGATTACAGCTAAATATCTTTTTCCAACTTTGTTTTTGTGAGATTTTTAATTTATTAGTTGTTATCTGCTAAATTTATGTCACGAAAATCGCAATATTTGAATGTTTTACCATCACTTGAAACTAAAATCTTATCAGGATTTAGGGTACGATTGACTAATTTTTAGTTGTGCAAGTGCTGCATTCCCCAAATTAAATCTTATGCAATTAAGAGGAATGAACGAGAATTGAGCTTTCCGCAGTTTTGGTTGATGAATTCTTAAAGAGTACTGTTTACACTGTCTTCTTGTTCAACAAATAAGATCAAATCATTACTTTTATTTTTAAGATTGGTATTTTCAATAGATTTTCCATTATCTATGAAGTGACTCTTGTATTTTAAGACTCTCTTTCCATACCCTTTTGTGTCCTTTACAGCCGAATCGTGAGCTCTTTAAATGACTTCAAGCTCTTTTTATAAGATCCTTTTTTACTCTTCTTCATTTCCGTTTGTAGGCAGCAATTGTTCGTCATGGAAAATAATCTTCATACAAGCAACACGCCCTTCCTTAGACTCAGCGTTGATAACAACTCCAAAACTGATAACTGTTGTGATTTAGAGAATTTTATAGCCTTTAGAGTCTAGTATGAGCATTGCTCTAAACACATTTAATTTTTCTTTCTCATTCAGTTTGTTAGCTCCAGGAATTTGGTCTACATCAGCTAAAGTATAGGTGTCCTTAGGTATAGGTGGAGCAGCTTTTACTGCAACAGGTTCTTCTTTGCGCTTTTCCTACACAACAAATTTGATTTCTTCTTCCTCTACTTCTTCTCTTTTTTGTTCATCAGGCTATTATGGTGGTTATCTAACTTATTCTTAAACTTCATATCTCTAAGGCTATTTTTATTCAACTGGAGGATCAACTTGCTTACGCTAAATTGGCTTTTTTCCGCAACAACAACCCATTTCTTGTATAAATAAATGTCAATCTGTTTTAAATTAATGTTTCTTGTTTATCTTTAATGAAAGATTAGTAATTTTATAATCTCCTACTTTTTAAAAGTTATTGCAAAAATTTAATAATATCTTAATAAAATAAGTTTTTATTTGATTATAGTTCTTTTTGTAGATTTATAAAGTGTATATGATATTATTATAAAGGACCCAATCATAAACAAATAAATTAATTTTTGCTGAATCTATTTTTCAATTAATTTTTGCAATAACAAAGATAAAAATTTGAAAAATTATCTATATTTATTATTTGTAGTATTTTTATATTCATGTTAGATATATGTTCAGCTACAATTATTATTTTTCTTAGATACTGAGCTTTCATGCTCAGCAAATGATAAAATTATACTATAATAAAATTTTAGCAATTTTTTGATATTCTTTATTCAATCCTCACATCTCTAGAATAATTTTAACAAGTCTTAAATCCAAAAAATAGCTCAAAACATATTTAATTTGAATAATTAATACAAAATGTTTATTTCAATGGCAATATTGAGGAATTTACTGGATCATCAAATTTTAATTGTAAATTTTTCATTTAGTTAAATTGGTATCAAACTAAGAAATGCAGGCGTTAAATTATACTTTTGCACTAATTATTTCATTCAGTAAAATAAATGCTGAAAAAATGATGTAATAAAGAGTTATAAATAAATTTGTAAGTTTGCTAGTTCTTCGTATCAATCAATATAACTAAAAATAAATAAAAAATAAATTTGTTTTGTATATTACTAAAATACTTATTTTTATTATTAATTACTAATTCTTATCCACAAATTTAGTTTCGATTTCAAGAAAAAGATTATTGTTAATTTTAAAAATAATTATTTGATTACATACTGAAATTATAAATATATTTTTGAGTTAAATTAAAAGTAGATTTTATTAAATAAAATCAAATGAACCATTTCAATATTTATTTTTTTTATTTAAATAATTAAAATTTTTTTTTCAAATAAAATAAACTGAATATAAAAAATTAAAATGTTTAATTTAATTATTGTTTTAAAATAATAAATAAAATTTTACAAAAATATTTTAATTTAAAGTAAAAATATGATTTGACTTAGTGGTAGCTATTTTGTAATTAATTTTCATCTCAAATCATTTTAAGTAGGTACATAGTTAAACTAAAGTTTTTGATGATATATATAAATGCTATTGTGAAGTTAAAAGAAATATAAAAAATAATTTCTAATGATTATATAAAGCATAAATAAAGAATATTTTTATGATAAATAAATTAGGAATAGTATTTTGACTTAATATTTGCTTGCTTTTTTGATATTATACTTGATATGGTAGTAGTAGTACTTGTAATAATTAAATAAATTATAATCACTAATTAATTTTTAGATTTTTAGGTAGAGAAATTAGGTGGTTAAAATAACAAGATACGTTCCTATTTAATTTTTAGACTACTTTGAATATAAAGCAGGCAGTTCATAAAGCGATTAATAGAAAATTATTATTATTTTTATATAGTAATAATATACTGAAAAGTGAGAGAGCCATTTTAGATAGTAGCAGAAGTGAAAGGCTTATTATTTAAACTCGATTACTATAATGAAAACTTCTAAAAAGGGTATGAAAGTTACGTACTTTCAGAATAATTTTAGTAAGTATTAATTAAGACCATATAGTCTAAGATTTAGAAATGCAGTATTAGAAAAATAGTATTAGGAAGATAGGCTCATAGATGGCAAAGCATTAAACTTTTTAGCAGTAGTAGTAATTATTGTTACAAGTATAGCAGGTTGTATTTAGGTAGGATATGAGTAAAAAATATCTAGTCTTGTCATTTTAGCCTTGAATGCTATACTTCATTGCTTTGCATTATTTTAAATTAAGCAAGACCTCAAATATCTCAAAAATCTATTATTTTTACTAAACTTATACAGCACAGTATGCTATTCCATATTCTTGAGCTCAATAGTTAAAAAGCTGACAATAGGTTAGCTTATATTTATTGAAGATATATATGTTTATTCCCTGCTTTTATTTATGAGAACTAATACCTTCATTTGGGACTTAATGTTTATTTTGTCAAGCAGAATCATTATACTAGTATTTTCAGTAGTTTCAATAGATAATAGTTAACAGCAGTGGTAGGAAGTAACTATTGCAGTCATTCTATGTATATTATCAGGTAAAATTAAGTTTAAAGCTTTATTTTTCAAAAAAATAATTTCTTAGACTGTAACAAAAAATCATTTGTTAGGCCTATATATCTTAGAAATTTTACTGTTAAAACTAGCAAATATTTAAGAAAAATCATATAATATTGTGAAAACTTTCTATTTTCTTAGATATATCCAAAACCACAAATATTTAAAATGGTTAATAAAACTTTTACAATCGTACTATTAACAATATTACCTTTTAGCCATTTTTAATAAAGATTAAAAAATGATCTTTTATTAGAAAATTCAAAAATAAAATAAGAAAAGTTTTTAACTAGTTGAGATTTCTATTTAAAAATGTATTTTAAGATTTGTTACTTAAGAAACATTGCATCAAAATTATAAATTGCAAATTCTGTAATATAAATAGTAATAATTGATATTATCTAAATAGAATAATTTAGTCTAAGAAAAAAAATTAGACTATTTATGAAAAGTATTTATTTAGTAACAAAAAGTGGTTGTGGTGATTTGAATAAATTTAATTAATTTTGGTTACTTGAAAATTCAAAGATAGCCCACATTTTGATCTCATATATATTTGCAAAATCTAAAAGATATTTTTTTTATTTTACAGGTGTTTTGTCGATATTCAACTTATTTAAGAATGAAAAACTCAGAAGAGAAACATTTCTGAATTTAAAGTAGAAAGATTAGTGGAATGTCATTGTTGATGAAGTTCTCCCAATTAACATCATAATATCTAAATATAATTCCATAACCGGTGAAATTAGTTTAAATGCATCTAATTAAGAGGCTCAGTCGAACTTCAAGATTTAAAATGATGAGTCGTTCAATTAATTTATGTAAAAAATAAGATTGGATATCCCAAACTCCAAAAAGACTCTCAGAGATTTTATATTAGAAAAACATCATGCCATAGCTAAAGAAATAAAAGTTAGATAAGACATGAATATAAAGCCACTAATTTAACAGACCAGGAAAATAAATAACAATAATTTTAATAATGACTTAAAATCATTGTAAGAGCACGATAGTCCGTTTGATGATCTGGATTCTAACTCTCCTTCAAAGGTTGATAGAAATCCTTCAATTAAAAAAATGGTTACCTCTAGAAGTATTGTGAAGAAGAGACCCTCTGTAAAATATGATCAAGGATAAAAGTATTTGTTTTTCTGATAATTTTATTTTACCAAATTAACTATTTTTATCTAAATCAATCAGGTTTGTGGAAATACTCAAAGGGTACTACTGCGAAGATTGGGAAAACAAGCCATTTACAAAATGTTAATATAAAATATAAGTGTTTCAATTTTCAGTAAATGAGCCGCTTTTACTAATAAATGTTGAGAATAACCAAGAATAAGAAGTTATCAAGATGCTTAAAGTTACAAGAAGGTAATATCGTGATCTCTTTAAAGATACTTTGTACTTCTTTTAGGATAGAATAGTCAGACTCTCTACTGAGATAGGACAAGTAGCTATCCCTTTAAGTCAAAGCAATTTATACTATGATTTAAAATATTCCCTAATGAGTATATTTACGGGAATCCATAATATACTAGATTTTGTTTTTGAAAAAGGAAATTCCTATAAAGAAAAAGAATAAGCTAAAGATTAAAATAATACCAACAAAAAAGAGTTAAATTCTGGAAAGCCTAAGAAAAAAGATTCTTTTTATCAGTAATTGTCACCTTAAAATAGTATTGAAAACGAACTACAAATCATTGAGAATGGACAGTATAGTTTTCATGGTAATCCAAGCAGCAGCTAAACAAATAATAACTAGCCCAACAGTAACTTAAATAATAAAAATAGTAGCAATCCTAAAATGGGTGTGGGCCAAAATCCATAACAAAACTTATTAAATAATTCCACAATGGGTAATACAAAAATCAGAAATTTTTCTTTGAGAAAGCTGCTAAATGAAGTGAGCGATGTTATGTTCGAAAAATGTAAACAGAAAAAAGTTATGTTCTTTTTCTCTGATTTACTTGGAGAAGAATATTAAATGATTCAAGATTAGCGTAGAATTAAATAAGTCTTATTTAACTATCTTCAAAATGCTCTCGATTGTGTTTAGAAAGGATATATTTCTTTAACAGTAAAGCCTTACATGAACTTAGGATTCAAAACATTCAGATTTGAAATCATGGATAGTGGCCCAGGAGTTAATGATAATATAATCGCTGATGAATAATATAACAATAATAATAATATGAACAATTCAAGTCACAATGGTCATATATAAGTCGTTTCTCTTAGGAAAAAGTCTTAGAACCACTAAAAACAGCTAAGAAAGCTTAGCAGCTTCTCAAATTATTTTTAAAATATAACAACAGCAAATCCTTAAAGTAAATAAAAAGGCTTAGGCATTGGTATGAAAGTTAACTAAAAAATTATAGCCAAATTAGGTCCATATTTTCCTAAAATTTATAGTGAGCAAGAGACTGGCACCAGAATAATTTATGAAATGTATGCAGATATTTTGGCTATTCGTAATTTAAAATAAAAATATCGCGCATCTATACATAGAGATTTTAGAGAGGAAGATGTACCTGAAGAAGAAGAATTCATAGGTTTATCATGCTATAAATACACCAGAAACGAAATTTATCACTTTTCCAAAAATTCCAAAAGCTCAAACTTATTACTTTCTCCTGATAGTGCTTTGTATTTGCAAAACTTAAATGAAAAACAGTAAAATTTGTAAAACCAAAATCAAGGAAGTAACTAGCAAAACCAGATTTACCTAAACAGTAACTCAAATAATATTCCTAGTGTTATATAAAGTATGATTAACTTGAACACTCCCATAATAATACCTTCTAACTTTAGTACGATACCCAATGATAACTTCAATTAGTCAATGCCTATAAGAACGCCAAGTAGTCTTATTCAAGTTGAGCCTAATTAATCTAGACATCGTCCAGAAAGTCTCGAAAATGCCCTCAGCATGAAAGTTACCCGAAGCAACTAAATTGCAATTTCAAATACCCAAATGAATAACAGTTTTACTCTGGAAAGTTTCAGAAGTAGAGATCGTAGTCGATAAGACAGTTTCTTTGTTGATATGAATAACAGAAAAAGATTATTAAACTAGAATAACTAACTTTAGTTAAATCTTAACGGCAGCGATGATGGAAATAATGTTTTCTAAAATCCTGCATTATACAACGGTAGCTTAACGAATCCTAATAATCATAACTATAACCCAAATATATTCCATCCTTACAAAAAATATTCGTTACACGATCTATCTAATTATTCATGACCAAGCTAAATTCTAATATAATACAAATAATCTTTTCAAACAGCTTGTTAAGTAAGTAAGAAAATAAATAAATAAATGTAAATCTTAAAATAAAATATAAAAAACTTTTAATAATAAAATAAATAATTAAATTAATAAAATTATACTATTATAAAATATACTTAAAGTACTATAAATTTCTACTATTTGATTATTAATCATTAAATTGGTTAGTTGTTATTTATTAGTTTTATAATATACACACAAACATTACAATTGTTTATAATATTTCATTATGATTTTTAATACTCCTTAAAAAATTCACATTTTTATTTAAATATTTTTATCAATTTAATTTTTTTATTTTCATTTAAATAAATTCAAACACATTTTTATTTTGCTTTTAAAAAGAAAGATTGCTCTAAAAATAAGCTTCCTTGATGGACAAATTAATAAATTAAAAAAGAGAAATGCAAAATGAAACAGATATTTTTCAATTTAATTCAATTAGGAAGTTTTTCATTTTAAAATTAAAAGAAAATTCCATATACTATATTAACTTTCTATTTTATTGTTCGAATTTAGATGAAATTAGAGAGTTTTTTTGTATAAAAAGTAAGTAAATGATTAGAAATGTGTATTTGAAATGAAATTAACTATATTTTTTTGATTTATCAAAATATCATACAAACATTTGTTTTGCTTTCAATTAAAAATATTACTTGGGATTAATTGAATGAGCTTTCTATTCTATATTTCGAGCTGTAATATGGGTAAAAATAACTAACCAAATAAAATTGAATTTTTGTTAAAAATATATATTTCAGGATGAATAGTAAGCGCTTTCATTATGATAGTATTAAAAATATAGATTATGGTTAAATAAATTAGACAAAGTAATATAATATATAAGAGTTACACTTAAATTTAAATACTTAAACAAATGTATTAGTAAGAGTTGTTAAATATAAATAGTATTAATTATTTGTTATACTAAAGACTGTAATTATCAATCCATAGTTCGAAAAGTGATTATATTAATTAAAAAGATTAAGAGATATTAAATTAAATTATATTTTTTTGCCTGAATTTTTGAAATATATTTAAATTATTTATTAGTCATCCATCCATCATCCTTGGATGATTCCTGTTTTTTCTATTAAATTTATATACTAATCAATATCATTTAATTAGCTATCTCTTTATGAGTAATCCCATGGCATAATATCTTATTCTTTTTTGCATTAAAACATTTTAGTATGTATTTAATTGTACTTATTTGTTTCAATATAATTTTTGTAAGAGGATTAAATAAGAGGAGTAAGTAGTTAAGTATTTTATTCTTTTTTAGGATTATAGTTATTATTTACAAAAGATTTATTTTTAATAGGACTATATGTATTTCTTAGTGGACTAATTGAATTAATTTTTATTGGGGAGTTTATTTTTTATAAAGGTTGATTTCCTTTTACACTTTTCTAAGGAGAATCTTTTTGCTTTTTTTGATTAAAGCGAGTATAGAATGTATTTATCTTATTTTATTTCTCTATAAAGCTTTGCAAAAAATCTTCAGGCTACTGCACAGGCTCAAGCTCTAAGGAATTAACTGATGATAAGACACTAACTTTTTTTTAGTTTGAATCTAATTTCGAGTGATTATGTATCTGATTTAGTTAGTCACGATTAAAGTTCTAATGTAAAATATCTTAATTAAAAATTTATCTATTATCAAAATAATTGACAGATCTATTTAATTATTATTAATGATGATAGAATGTATCTTAGACATATTTTTAGTTTTACTTCTGTAACAGATTTATCTCTTAAACTTTTTTTGCGTTTTCCTATTCAATTAAATAAAAATTTTAAAATGACTAGAAGCAAAATGTAAATTATGAAACATGTCTCTTATTTTTACTTTCTTTCTTTCCGAAGAGAGAAAAGAAATGATTAAAAAGAGAGGGAAAAAAAATATTAATAAATAAGTAAATACCTTTGATTTATTTCTTCTCACCGAACTTAACCTTCCATAAAATTTAATTGAATTAAACATTCCCTTGCTTATTTCAATTTGCTTAGGTTTCAAAGTTACATTTAATAAATCTTAAACTTTATCCTAGTCTGAGGGTTGTTAACAATCGCATTAGTTATCTGAAATATCTTAGATATCTTTACGATAGCTAATAGAACTTTAATTAGCCATTTGAATGTACTTTCTTGTGCAGGATTTCTGCTTCTAAGGACTTTCTTGAGAAAATATATTGTGGTCTTATTTAGATTTTGGATTAGTTGATATTGATCTAATTTCAGATTTTTTGCAATTTTAGGATAATTTCTTCAGTAAATCAAAATAATTAATTTTATCTGAAAATATATGAGTGGGGAGATTCCTAGGATGTGGCACAATTTCTTTTCCACAGCTTTTAATTACTTCTAGTAAAGAAGGTTTGTCATCTTATTTTTGTACTGAAGCAGGCTCCGTGTAATCTAATATGTTAAAAGCTTTATGATTGCTTTACTGCTAAATAAATTCTTTGTTTTATTCTTCTTCTTTAGAATTTCTTTTGGAAGGACCTTCAGTTTTGCATTTAATTTTTAATGGATGTAATTTATTTAGCTAAATTTTATTAAGATTTTCATTTTAAATGCATTCTGTTTAACTAATTTATTCATTTATATCAGTAATGAGTTTTTATTTCCAGTCGCTTTTATTATTAAATGATTTTCTTTTGGTATCAGATGACGAATCCCTTTCTTAGAACTATCTTTTTTGAACGTTTTTGTAATTATTCTACAAAAGGTACTATAAATCTTATCCATTTAATTAATTGGAAGCTATTACGCAATCATTTTTAAAGCCTGAATACTCTATTTAATTATTAATTGTTTTTTTATCCTCTTATTAAGTCTATTAAATATCTTATAATTAAATGTCTATTTTTTATTGAATTTAGCTATCTTAGTGTCTTTTAGGAGTTCTTCTATATTTAATCTAATACATAAACTTTGGATGCTGATTGTTGCCAGTATTATTATCAATTTAGTTATTTTATATATTTCCATCGCAATTAAATTGTAATGGTGAGTTTTATTTACAATCGTCATATTATTTTGTACTCCTAAGCAAATTAGGAGTATAGCATGTTCTCTATGAAAGTTATTCAACAGATTTTGTGTTTTCTACCTACTTTTAAATCTAGTTATTTTAAAATACACTCTTTTCAGTTGAGTTTTATCGTTCGTCAGATCCAAAGAAGCTTAAATTACTTGCATTATTCACTTGGGATGGATGCTTTTATAATACTTTTCTATCATTAAATTGGTTTTTGTTTTAATTATTATCTAAGAAGATCTACGATTTACTTTCAATAGTTGATTATGAAGGTTAATAAGTAGATGAAGAGTTCTAATTCCTACTGAATGGTGATGTTGAAAACTTTTATTCAACCAAATTATGAATATCATCTTTCAAGAGGAGATTTTTATGTAGCTTCGCATTTTCAAAATGATTACCACGCACAAAATTATGAGGAATCATTATCTTAATTGATTATTAATTTTTTTATTTTTGTGTTTTTGATTATAAATATTTAGGTAAAAAAAATCGAGATTTCTGATTTGCGAGTGAAGCGAGTTACAGATTATTTTTTTCAAAAACAAATGTATTTAATATCCTTACTTTGTTAAATTCAATGTGATTCTTTTTAAAAAAAACTTAATTAAAAGTTTTAATTTTGTATTATTGATCATCCTTTTTACTTTTTGAAAATTTCAATCAATCAATTCTATGACTTTTTTGTTTTGTATAACTATTACTTTTATGATCGAAAATTGTTCTAATTTATTTTTTAACATAATTATTACATACATTCTAGCGCAACAAACTATCTCTATCCTTCACTATTTTTTTGTCAACTTACATTAAAAATATGTGGTGATAATCCACTAATCTTAGGTTAAAATTTTACAATCTTAATTTTAGCAAAAATCCTAATTTAGAATTAAATTTGGTCGATTGTTATAATATATTTGTTTAACATAACACATTATGCTTTCATTTTTTTAGATAGAGTATATAAGCAAAACTGCGTAATACTTTACATTATCTAAAATAGATTATCAATTTTGCAGTACTTTTTAAAAATTATTCGTCATCATTAAATTTAAGGTATTTTGAAGACTTATAGATTGCTATAACAAATAGAGTTTTAATTAAGTAAGATTGGAAACAAAAAGAATCAATAATTTATCAGAAAAGGAATTTTATCTAAATAATTATTTTTCTTTGCTAAATTGCTTGAAATCAATACAAAAATTAATTTATCCTTTAATAAAAATAAATCATAAATTTAGCACTCATATTTATAATCACACAAATTACAAACAAATGTTTTTTGTAAGATAAATTTAAGTACTAATTTTTGTATTAACCAATTTATCATTTTAAGCCATTTAATATTTAGTTTAACTAAAAAAAATAAATTAATTAAAAATTGATATGATTTTCTAGCTTAACTAGTAAAAATTTGTAAACCAAAACTCACATATTCTAATTTTTTGCTTTACTATTTTAATTTCTTAGCTTACTTTGATACATTATACTAAACTAAATTACTAATTTAACAAATAAACATTTTGAAAAAATTACACCCAAATGTATTAATAAAATTTAATTCATATTTTTGAATTTAATTTCTTTTATATTTAAAATGTTAAAATATCAATTTACTTAAATTAATTTTTTAAATTTTTATCTGCTGATAGTAAATTTATAAACTCTATTTTGGTTAAAAAATTATTTTAATTTAATACTAGTATTTATCCAGTTATTCACGATTTTAAAATTTTGATGAAAGGATAAATCCTAGGGTATTTTCTATTACAAATTCCTTAAATGCTGTTTAATTGAATTCATATATTTTATTTTTTATTTTTTTAAATAGGAGTTTATTATTTAATAAACCTTAGTTTTTTCATAGCAGAAGGAAGTTTTTAATTTTGCAAAAAAATTTTTTTTGCTTTAAAATTTTATAGAAGGACAATATTGATGGAGTATAAAGATTAATTTATGACGAAATACAGTACATAAAATATAATAAAGTAATTAAAATATAATTGAGAGTATATAATTTAGATAAAAATTCAGTCTTTTATTGAGTCATTAAAATTGTTTGAGAAGAAATTACTCCTGACTTTTTAATTTGGTGAATTGTAATCTTTGGATTCTTTAAAATCTTTACTACTATCTTTACTTAGCTCTTTGTTGATCTCAAAATTTGAAGTTGTGAAACATTCATAGTTTTTTGTAAATATATTTTATTAAAATTAGCTTGAAATTCTTGGATCAATTAACTAAAGTAATTTTCTATTTATAGGAAGGTCCGATTACTTGTTTTGATTTGTTATTCTATGATAAGCTTCCTCTGCGTCTTTAGCCTTTTAAGCAATGTTTCTTTTATCTTCGTAAAGTATACCTGTATTTGAAATAGCAAAGCTCTAATGTTCTGTTATGCCTGTCATTGTATCCTTATCAAACTACTCTTCATGGATAATTGGTTTTGGTATAAATTCAAATAATTTAATTTAGTCCTTATCTAGAAGTAATCTTTTAAGCTTCTCCAACTCAAGTAACTTAGTAATAATAGTGTTAATATCTAGATGGTAGTCCAGTTTTCTCATTCCATAGCTAATCATTTGTGATTTAGCTCTCCTTTTGCAAATATAGCTCATAAAAATATCTAGAAAACGAACTCTAAATTAGTTGTAAGTAGTATTGAAAAAGGATGATATTATCTTTTGGTTAATATAATCACTAGATTTAAACAAAGTTTTTCTTTTAGAAAGTATATTTTTTTTAAAGTCATTTAAATTGATAATAGTAACATGTTTTTTAGAACTTCTTTTATATCCCTATGCTTAAAAACTCACTTAATCTATTGATGGGATTTTAAGTTTTAAGTGTTAAGTCTAAACGCTCGTATCTTCTGAATTGTTATTAAAATGATTGTTCATAGTACTGCCTGTATAATTTTATGAAAATGTGTTTGTCTATTTTCTGGAATTTCCACGAGAATCGTTAAAGATTTAAGTATTTTTTCTGGATACCTTAAAATCAATACTACTAGCATGAGGAGTGTTTGCTAATATTTTTTAAGTTGGTGTGGGTTGTTCAATTTATTATTAGTTTTCAAAGATACCGTTTAGCTCGAGTTATTCTTTATTCTAAAAAGAAAAAATAGAATTTAAGAGTTTTTATCTAAACATCATACTAGAAAATGGATAGCACAATAGAATACAAATTGAGTAAAGGAAATTAAATAACCCTCCTAATTTAGAAAAATAAGTTATCAGTCTTGTGTAGCTTCTAGAATATAAAGATTCCTTATTTCTTTCTAGTGTTATATCAATTTAAAATATAGTTTATGTACTATTATCATTAACTTATATTTAATTATTGTCTTAGCTGTAAATGAGTTTTTCCTCCATAGATTGGTTAGCAATGAATATACCACTATCTGTATGTATTTGTGCTTTCCTAAATTAAATATTAATATTTTATAAAGCACCATTGGCAGTTTAATAACTCAAATATTATGGATTTGCTTGAAATGCTGATTAACTATTGGTTAAGTCTATATAATAGTTCATAAAATAAATGAATAAACGTCCTCCATTTAGTTATTGATTTATTTCTTCTATTTCATAACATTATTAATTTTAGGAGGTAGAACTATCGCACTTTTGAACTTTGAAAGTTAACCATTTGAATGAATTTGCCCCTAGTTAGCCTTCTAGTTAAATTTATGCATCTAAAGGTAAACAAAACAGTTACTAGATTCCCTAAGAACCAATATAGCTTGTCATATTTTAACTCTAAAAGTGGTACTCTGTGCACTATATTAAATCTATTTAGCTGATTTAATTGACATCTTAGTAATAATTTGTTGTATTATTTAACACTTTTTATTAGATGTTATATACAGCTGATATCTTAAATAAGCTTTCATCAGACAAGAACTCATTTTAATTATTTTATATTCCTAAAGCTAAAACAAAATGCAAAGGATCAATGATGAATGAGCTGGGTGCTTTAACTATATTTTCCTAAAAAGAAAATTCATACTAAAATAAAATAGATATATCTGAAAACAGTTAATAAAATAATGCAATTAGTATTAAAAATGTAGCTGTAAAGCCTATAAATGATTTGTGTTTCTCTTTGCCTTCTAATTTTACTGAAATAGGAATACCAAAAATATCATAATCTTCTAATGATTAAAAGCACTTATAAATGCTTTTATAAAACCTAATAGTCATTTAAGTTTTTTTGTTTGAGTTAAATTAATCAATTTTTTAAGTTAATTATTTTCTTTGTTTGTAAACAAAATTTAATAATATAAAAAAATTTTGATCCATAAAGTAGAGTTTATACTAAATTTTGCTTCACGCTGACTTAAAACAAATTAATTTACTTTATTATGGTATGAATAGCAAGCATTTTATAAACATTTTTTTAAAATTATTCAGCTATTTAATACAGTTTATAACCTTTATAAAATTCACAATTCTTACAATTTTTAATTGAAATTCTATCAAAATCATTATTAATTCATTTTGAAAAAATAATGATTTCACATAAAATAAATTAATTCATATTAAATACTACTTTTATCAACATTTATTAAATAATTTCACTATTAAAAAATAATTTATTGCTTATTAAAATATTTTAAAAGAAAAAAATATATATATTTTTTTCTAAATTTTAAATTTATTTAATAAGTGCTAAAATTTTGAAGAATAGAGTAGAGTTCAAAATATGAAAAGGGTTAGACAATAAGAGTTTGTTTTTTATATAATGAAGACAATTTAAAATAATAGTTTTATTTATATTTATTATAGAGTAGTATTATAGTATTAATTTTTCATTCATTTACAATTTAAATTTATGTCACTAATTAATTTGTTCATTTATTTTTAGTATTTTTATTAATAATTTAATATTTTTTAAGTTTATCAATAATGCAAATCCCAAAAATTTAACTTTAAATTCATATTTGTGTGTTTGTAGGAAACTAAATTTGGTTTTATATATTTCTCATAGGCATTAAGTATGAGAATAGCTCTTTTATTTTCTATTGTCTTCTTTTGCAACTTATAGCATAGGCAGTCTTTAGAGTGTCTTTGGTTATTATTGTTGTTAGCATTTTACTAAAAATTTCTATTATCATGTTAAAAATTATTATTTCACCTTTTTAAATTAATTTTTATTTACCTGTGTGAAATAATTGCTGATTGAAGTAAATTAAATCCGTAACAAACTTCTATTAATTTTTTGAAACTCAATTATTCTATTGGATTAGACCTATTTAAAAATACAATTAATTCTATAGTAAAGTAAAATAAATTCTATTACATTAAATTGATGTTCAAGCTTGTCAAAAATTGGAACTTTTATAAAGAGGCTGCTAAGCATAGTACTGAATAGTCAGATAAATCATTTGATCTTATATCGATGAATAAATTTTCTAATTAAAGACTATTTTTAGTCATTTAATGTATGAGATGAACAGGCATGTTTTAAAACTATTAATTACTAGAAGAAAAAATAAAAACAATTGTTTAGAAAAGATTCCCCCCCACCACTTTTTAGATATTTCATATAAGAATCAAAAAGAAAATAAATAAAAAATTAAAGAAAATGTTCATTACACAAATGAAAATTCAAATGTCTACAGATTAGGTAGCTAGAATTATCTAAGAGTACGTAGCTTCTCTAAATGAGTAAAATGGTTTTAGCTAGTTTAAAGTAGAAAAGTTTTAAAAAATTGAATGAATATTTGATATTTAAATACCCTAAATTTAAGGAAAGCAATTTCAATTAGGTAAGGTTTTAAATAGATTAAATAATTTAGAAAGCTCCTTCATCAGAAATATCGTTTTGTCTATTTTTAATTAACAATTGTTTTTTATCAAAAATAATTAAAGGTAGTAATTACTCTACATTTACTAGAAGACTCTCTAAATGCTCTTATTTTTACAATATTTATGATATCCTATGAGCTGATTTCTTTGTTAATTCGTTCTATCTAACAATTTTTTATTAATTATTAAAAGTTTTACTTGCATTAATTCTAAGAAACTTCAATTCAATAAAAATACCTCAAGTTAAGACTCAAGTTAATCAGAGTTGGAAGACTGGCGATGTTTAGCAATATTTGCTTTAATCCTTTGTCTCCAATTAAATTATTTCTTTAAATATATAAATTTAATAAATTATTTTATTGTTAATAAATGATTGCTTTCAGATAGAAACAAAAATTTAGCTGTTTACAAGCTATATGGAAATTTTCTTTTATTATTTTAAATATTGATCAGATTTTTAGAATTTTTTGATGCGTATTAACAAAAGTTTTAAAAATTTAAAAAGTGAAGTAGTTAATGTGTTTTCAATCTATTTGTTATTTATTAATAAATATAATATTACTCTAAATCTAAATGTATGTTTTAAAGACATTTTTTGCTCAAGAAAATACTGGCTATGCTCTCTCCTGATTAACTAGTTAGTTAATTATACCTATTTTAAATTAATATAAACATTTAAGTGACTGTTTATATACTTTTCATTGCTTTTTATATCTAAAAGGAGAACATTTTGTTACTCCTTTTATTCATTTAAAATTTAAAGGATGCAATTCATATATGCTAATTTCAATTTACTTGAGATCCAAAGAAATAGATTATAGATTATAGATATCCTAACAGAAGTTTGCTATGTCTTTTGCTAGCTCCTTCTTTATGATGCAGTACCTTTTTTTTTAGTTTTTATAGTATTAGTCTTTGAAATAAATTTATTGAAACAAAATTTTTAAAGTAGAATTTATAAAGGCCTATTTGGGCGATGCTTTTAATTTTGAATTATTAATTATCTAAAGTATGATCAAGATACCTTGAGTCGATGATAAGATGCTCTACTTAGACAGTTAGCCTCTTTTCATATCTGTAGAAAAGGTGTTCTAATAGTTCAGAAGAGTATTTAAATCCTGACTCTGGAAAAGTTTGCTTGAAGGGCCAATACAACAATTAAATAAAGTTGATATTGACACTAAACTTGTTCAACTATAAAGAGTCGTTTAAATCATAAAGGAAGCTAAGTAGATTATCAAGTTTTTTATCCATTGCTAATTCAAATAAGTAGGAATTGGTTTTATTTATTTAATTATTTATTTATTGCTTGGCTTAACTAGGCGTTGAAAGTGACTATGATTTTTAATTAATAAAAGGAAAGTTTTGAAATGCTTAGTTGATTAATTGAAATTGTTAATTAATATATTATAATAAAATATATGAATAACAATTTTTGCATTAGTAGTCTATCAAGATTTTAATTCTACCGTAATGATTGTCATTCTTCTTAATTACATAAAAGTTGACTACGCATAATTTAATTATTTAATTACGTATTTGACATTATTGTTATATATTTTATTCTTAATTTCATTGATATGACCTTATATCCAACATAACTTTTATTTAAATTCAAAACTTATTTCATGTTTCAGTTTTTACAAATTATCTAAATTTTTCAAAATTAGATAATTTATTGAAATTATTTAAATTTCTAAAATACTCAATCTTATTTGAGAAAAAAAGCAATTATTTTTTAAATTTAAAATGAACAATTTTTAAATTATCTATTTTTTTTAGAGTACAGTAAGAGAGAAATAGAAAACCAATATTCAGTAAATAATATTTAAAAAAATATTAAGTTATTAATACTATTGATTATTATTACCAATTTTTAAAAAGTAATAAAGATTATTAATCAGCTAAAGCTTTGATCAAAAATTTGTTTTTTATCAATATAAATCCCACTATTAATTATCACTACTCATAAGTTTGCAAAATAAATATTTTTAAATTAAATCATAAGAAAATTAATTTTTGTATTTTTTTAATTAGAGAAAGATTGCTTAGTGTTCAATATAAAATATATATTTAATGATAAAAATAAATAACGAAGATAGCAAACTACTATATTTTTTTAGTTAATAAATTATATAGAGTAGATTAAATTATTTTAAAATTATAAATAAGTTATTATAAAGGATTTATTTTTTTTAATTAAGTTATTGTTTATTGAGTAAGTTATTTATTATTTTAGAAATTTTTTCAAATATATGAGAGAGTGTAAATTTCAACTTCTAATGCATCAAAAGAACAGGCATTAAAATCTTCTGGATCTGCTTCATTTAAAGGCAAAGAGTTGTAGGTTTCACTTGAAAAAGTTTTTCCTTTTAATTCAGTATTTAAATAGATTGCAGTACTATCACTTCCAATCTAAAAATATGATTGATCAACAAATATATGATTGTTATTTAATCCTGAACTGTAGTATGGCTTAGGATTTGGTTCAATTTAAAAAACAAAGCTTTCGTTTGATCCATAATATAATTTTTCTTCTTTAATATTGAGCATTTTATCACAATAAGCGCCGAAAATCTAAAAATTAAAAATAATTTTTCATATATTTATTAAGATAATAATAATTACATGACTTGAAGTTTTTATAATTAGAAGCATTGATAAATTTTTGAATTCCTTTGCTTTTAAGTACATTTACAATAAAGAATAACCATCAACTTAAGTTGAATATATTTATGTTGGATTTAAAAGTTTTAGATGGTTAGGAAGCCATTTCCAAATTAATTCAAACTTTTATAATTATTAAATATTTTAATAAAGTAAATATTAAAATATATTTAAAAGTGATTATTACATGATTATATTATAAGACATATGAATGCTCTCTAACTTTAGGTCTGTAATATATTTAAAATTTAGTTTATGCATTTTATTTTTGAGGTCTAAGCTTGACTACTGCTGTTTTTTTTAATTTATTTTTAAATCCCACCTATTTAATAAAATAAATATTGCAAATTAAGTAAGAATTAATTGATTACCTTAAAAAATTCTCTAAGCTTGGTAGTGCTTGTGATTAAACTTGTAGGCGTTGAAGCTAAAGTTAGGTTGAGTTATTCAACTGTTTAACATAATAATAGCTATTTCTAATCAATTTAAAAAATAAAGTTATTTTTAATTTATCTTTAATTTAAATTTACATAATGAGTTTCTAATAAAGAAAACCCTACATTATGTAAAACTCTAAGTCCATCTTTAATAAATGACAACATAACTTAAAAGTGAGCCTATATATTATTTATTTGTAATGATTTCCAATTTTTGTTAAAACTATAAAGTTTTGTTACTATAAGAGGAATTGCAGGATAGAAACCCTTAGTAATTAGATTGCCAAATACTTTTTATAAGCTTATGCCTAATACTTAACTAAAATGATCACTTAGCTATTTCATTCTACTACAAGCAGTGATAATTCTAGTTTGAAAGAGTGCACAAAAACTGTTATTAATAATAGTATACTTTATTCAATTAATCTTAATTTTACAAATAATTTTTATATTCATGTTTTTAAAAGCTAACTTTTTATTAAAATTTCATATTACAGTTTTAAAAATATTTCTAGTTTTACTAATTTAAATTTATTTTATTTTTTAATTCTTAGCTTAAAACTTTTTATTAAACTGAAATTCTCAAATTTAAACATTTAAATATTCCTATTTAAAATAAAATCTTTATTTCCTTGCAAATTTGCAATAAATTTAGATTGAAATAAGAAAAAAGTAGAATTAATGAATATAATATAAATATCTACTTTTAAAATGATGCTTAGTCTAGAGTGAAGTGAAATTTAAGTTTTTTAGCAATATCATCTTTTATGTAATCAGACTCTAAAATTGATTATGAATCTTCTAGCATAGCTGAAACCATAAAGTAGACTTCAGATTCAGAAAAAAAGCATAATAAAAATTAGACGATATATTTTAATAAAGGATTAAATGAAATTGATTGATTGTTTTCTTTGATTGACCACAAAATTCTTTTCAATGAAAGCACTCCTTAGTCATTAAGATAAAATATACTCATATTGTCTTCCATTTTAGAATATTAATCTTCATTTGAGAATTGAGGAGTTATCATAATTTGGTTAGGATCTGTATTTTCAAAGATTACATCTTTAATTATATTGTATTTAAATTCTAAGTTGTCCCAATTAAAATCAAAGACCTTTTTTAAAATATCTTTGTATGAGCGAAGTGGAGTAGATCTTATTTTTTTTAAAAAAATATTAAGTTATTCTTCAAATATCTAAAAAGTCTTTATCTCCTTTTTTCTATATATAAAAAGATTAATTTTTGAATTACATTCTTAATTCATATTTGAATTCTTTAAAGAAAGGATGTTCTCTGATTATGTTTGTCTGAAGTTTCTTCAATATTTTTTTATTTGTAGCTGGTTGTAATTAATTTTAATTTTTTGAGTTGAACTATGCCATTTTAGTATTTAGCTTTTTATAAGCAGCCTATTTTTAAATTTATGTTAATATGAAGCTTTTTTGAGTGAAATAGGAGGTAATATTCAAATAAAGATTTTTTTCTAAAATATTACTAAGTGTCTGCTAATATATCTTCCAAGTTATTCCCTAACGCATCTTTCGTTATATAAAATTGGCTCTTAAAAAGAAAAAAAATCAAATTCTTCTGAAACATCACTCAATTCAGTAAAGCTTGCCACTAATTAAGTGTTGATATTATCATTTATTGAGTTCTTTGATATAATTAAAAAAGGATTTAATAATATGAATCAATAATATTGCTTTCGTATCTTCTAAATAATTTCTAAAATTGCTAATAAAAACACTTTACTAATGAGTATTTTCTTTTTCTAGATTTTTCTTAGGGTAATTCTTATTCACTTTTAAAGCATATTGTTCCCATTCAGCATATGATTGCTTTAATATTTCTACTAAAAATCTTAGTCGATTATCTCAAGGACTCTTCTTTTGACTATCTATTGGCAGATAAAGAATACTAAAAATAAAAAGAAAATTCCAAGTGCCACTAAACTGACAAGAATAATCTCACAATTATAAAAAAACAGAGTACAATCTTGCTACTTTCCTGAATGGTTTTTGCCTATACACTTTTAATTTATTCTGTTTTTAATAGGTTTTTTTTAGTTTTGCTAAAGTACTTTTGTTAACTATTGATAAATAATTAGCAAGTATTTGTTTTGATATAAATATTATAATCTTTTCTGAAAGTTTCTATGTGTGAAATTGAATATTAATTATACTAATTGTTAACTTACTTAGAAATAATTGAAGCAGAAATAAGAAGATATTAATTATATAATTTTTTTTGGATAATTTTTACGAATTAATTAATCTGTCTAAAGAAATTACACATTTATAATTAATGTGAATTAATAAAAGAAATTATTTGTTGGTAAATATTAAGTATTCTCCATGAATGATAGAATTATAAATAATATGTTGAATGTAAAAAATAGATCGAGGTTACAAATAAATATATATTTTATTATTTTAGAGTATGATAATTTATGTTATCTTGTATATTATTAAAATTAAAATCATTATTCCTTTTTTAATTTTCTTTCTTCTTCTCTTTCCGCCTCCTCTAACTCCTTTTTTCTCTTATTTATGATAGCTTTTGAATATGACCCTGTAAGCATTTTTACAACTTCAGGCGACCTCATCAAGTCAATCAGCTCCCAATAAAGTAGATTTTCCCTATTGTAAAAAATTTTTAATAAATTTGAGATAAATAAAAACTAAAAACAAAGAAGAAGAAGAATTAATTTATGCGATAATTTCTAATTCCTATTTGCTTTCAAAAATTAATATGATTTATTTAAAAAAAGTTAAGTAAGGAGTAAATTAGATTATTAAATACTTTATCAAATCTCTTTCTGTTCTAGAGTATGCTATAGCATCACAGATTTTAATTAACTTATCTGAGTGCGGCTGATCTGTGAACATCAATAATTGGATATCTCCACTAAACACAGACTTTATTAATTTACCAATCACGAGGATAACAGAAGTATAAATAGTTATTATTGATAAACCTTGCAAAACTGATGAATACTTGTCACACAAAACATAAAAAGTTAAACCATTTTATCCATTCTAATCGAGACTCAAAACCCAGTATCTAATATTCTCATCAAATGTTTAGTCTTAATTCTGCTTACACTTCAAGTTTAAGTAAGCATTTTTAAAATAAGCTATCTATTAAGAGGGAGAAAGATTTGAAAAAGTTCTTGCTTCAAATGAATCCCCATTTGTATCTAATCTAAGTAGCTGTTAATAAAAATTTAAATAATGTTAATATTTATTTAGTTAGAAAGTATATATCTTCCTTACAGAAATATAAAAATTAGGTAATTCCATCGCCTATGAGTTGCAGTCATTGATCAAATTTAGGAGTTGCTCTACTTACTGCTAAGTTAATGAGGTTGATTTATCATAAATATTTTTAGTATTAACTGGATATAAGAAAGTATTATCTTATGAAGATAAGCTAGTTACCTTTAATTTTTTATTTTAAAAAAATAATTAAAAACAAGCATAAAAATAAAAGCAATCTTGCAATAAAATATGGAGAGAAAAAAAATTTAATTATTATTGATTCTATTTACATTTCTTTATATATTGTATCTCACTGAAAACTGGATTTAAATATTAGTTCTGCCTTAAATTTAATTCTATAGTGTTTGCTAAATTTCAGCTATAGAGGGTACAGATAATTACCAATTTACATCACTAGAACTATATAAACTAAATTACTGTTAAAAAAATAAATGAAATTTTAATCAAATTCATAAATTTTCCAAAATTTTACTTAGAACTGACTTGCAGATGCTTAGGCAATAGCAGATATATTTTGATAAATATCCATATTTGTGTTGCTACTAGCTACAGTTTTCAAATTACCAATATTCCCGTTTTGATAGAATTAGTAATAATTTCCTGATTAGCCATTAATCTACAAACCCATTTCAAAGCTAGCATTAGTAATATTATTTAACTGAGTTGAAGGATTCAAGCTAGAAAATAAAATCATTGGTCCGAATATCAGTAATAAGATAGCAAGGAGAAAAACCCAACCCATGAAGAATTTCATAATCCAGTTTTAAGGCATTCCAACTGGTTTCTTTTTATTATCGTTTGCATCAACCTTAGCACAAAATAGGTAAAAATGAATGTCTTCAATCTTAAACCATTAGAACAAATCTAGCGTTGTAGCAGTGAATGTCCAATCCATCACCACTTTTAGTTCTTAAATGAAAGGAATAGCTCTAAACGATTTAGCACAGATTCCTGTCAGTAAATTCTATTATTTTAAATATATTTTTTAATTATTTAAAGAATTTAAAATATTTGAATTCATTTGTCTTGCGTTAAGTTTAGAAAGTAGCATAAAACTAAAAAATAATATAAATTAATAAAAGCAAATAATAAACTATACCTTCTTAGTCAATATAGTATTTCTGATCTTGAATTAATTGTAACCGATTTTAACCTAGAAGCAAGACAAGACAAAGTAGATTCCAAAGAAGAAATATAGTCCTCCTAAGTAACCATTTGTTTCATAGTGTGTCCAATCAATTTAACCAGACTTTAAAAATATTTATATTAAATTTAATATATATTTTTTAAAGATAAAAATATACTATTGTCTTGAAAAACGGCTAAGGAATGTAGAAGAAGATGAAGTATGTAAAGAGGACAACAATCATAAAGAGTTAGATGTATTTCATTAAAATTTAAGAAATTTTAAATTTTTTTCCCTTTTCTTTCTTCTATTCTGCTTCTTCTTCTTCTGGCTAGTCTTTCTTATTATCCTTTTAAGTTTTTTTAAGATCTTGCATTTATGTTTAATCTCTTATATTGCTATTTTTAAGATCCTTTTAAAGCTTCTCTTCTTCTTTTTTGAGCCTTTCTAATTCAGAAATTTCCTTTTGAAGTGCCTTTAAATTTTTTAAATTCTTGCTATATGCAAGACCTTAGCTCCTTGCTTTTACTATTAATTTGATTCTTTCTACTTCTTTGTCCTTGACTTCTTCAGAAGTGTATAGAGTGATATACCTGTTCAATTAAAAATTAAATTGTTTCTTTCAAGAATTCATAAGTATTTAGCAAATTAAACTTACCTTTCCCAAACCATAAATACAATTTAGATAATCATAAATATAACCATTGACCCAGAGAATTAGTTGTATTTGAGAGAACTTGATAAATCTTATTGACCATTTTGCATGTCGTTATAGAACAAGAAAATATAAATGAGAAGAAAAACTTAAATTAATGCTATCGAAGGATACAAGTCAATTCCAGATTTTTTAGTGTATTTAGAGAATTATCTGAAGAAAAAGTTTGTTTTTACTTCAGGGTCTATTAAATCAGGTTTTTCACTTATTTCCTCCTCTAGTTGTTTGTAAAATCCTTCTTAAGTAAACTCTGATTCAATACTATTAATGCTCAAATCTGATTCACTCATATTAGTTTGATCAGTTTTAATCATAGAGTCTTTTGAAGTTTGATTCATAAGATTTTCTTTATTTTACAATAGCTAAATGTCTTCTTTTTTTAATTTTTTTAAATCTTCTTCCTCAATCAATCTGTCTTCATCCTTCGATCCTTATCCAAAGTTATCAATTCTAATGTTGATAAATAGTAATAAATTAAGTATTTTTAAATTACTTCAAAAAAGTAATTATCAATCAATAAATTTATTTATTTGCTAATTAAAAATCCAAACTAAATAAAATGTTTTATTTATTTACTATGCTTGTAATAATGATTCTGGTAAAGATTTTTACAGAAGCACAAAGTTAGAGCTTTTTCTACTTTCTGCCTCAGCATCTTATAGGTCAGTATCATACTCTAAATTACTATCTTCTTCATCAATTTCGAAAAAATCATCATTAATATCTTTGCGCTAAACTTTAGGTTAGTTTTCAGATCTAATAAATTTATTAACCTTAAGTCTAATGTAGCTCATGTGAGTATTTTCTTCTTAATTAATCATTTTTTTATCCAAACCCATTCTTCTGATTAGATTCAGCTGAATGTATATTAAAAAATATAGAAATCCTTCATAGAAAAGTGAATCATTGCTATCAAAGAATACTTTGATATTATAGCTTGATGGAGTACTTTCATCATTTTGTTAAATGAGTCCAGACAGACTGTTGATAAATTTAAATATTATCAATATAGAAATATAAAAGAAGGATATCTCCCAAATAAGCATTTCTCCTATTTTTTCCTCCACCATAAAATAAAGAAAAACAAACAAGGGGAAGAACAAGCTAGAAAGACCATCATTTTTGAAATAGTAAAAAATGAAGAATATATAACAGATGTAGCTCCATCCAGAAATGAGGACTTACCCAAAATACTTAAAGATACAAGTAATGTATGTATCTCTGCTTTTATTTTTTTCTTTAAACCATCTTTCTCTAAATAAATTTAGTTTTAAGTTAATTTATATATTACAAAATAATTAATTTACTCATCTAAATTAAAAAATTTAAATCTTTAATTTGAATCAAACAGCAAAACTCTATCATAGTTAGAATATACTTCAGATTCTTTTCTGAAAAGTTCTATTTCGTGTGGCTTCATAGAGTTATTTTGCTTTAAGTATTAGAAATCATTTAAAATATCTGGGTTAGCTGATGCAGCTCTTTGTAGATTTCTTTTGAGTTTTTCAGGGTTAAATTCATCTATGCCTTAACTTCTAATTTTAAGGAAAATGTTGGCATAGAGATTATCTAAGAAATCTAAAATAACTTCGATAGCTACTAAATCTCCTGTCAGATACTAAATTAAATTAATTTTAATGCATTCAAGCAAATAAGGATTATTTTTTATAATAAAATCTAGCATTCCAAGCTCATCTTAAAAAATGAATTCATTTCTCACACCTTTAAAGAGAGTGGCGAATTTTCTTAAAAGTCTTTTGAATTTTGGAATTGATTTTTTTTCTTTTTCTCTTTCCAGCTCTTCTGGAGTAAAAAATGTATCTAAATTTGACTAGCTTTCATCTTTTTTCTTTGCAGCTTCAATTTACTTTGCTTTACTAACTTGTTCATTTAAATTTAAAGAGCTTGTTGATCTTTTATCATCTGCTTCATACAAAGTAGAGTTTACCTTCATATTTGGCTTATTTGATTTCATATCAATAGTAGCATGCCAATTATCAAGTTAATTTTAAACTTCTTAGACATTTCTGATCAGCTCTTTATTCTTTTTATTAAAATTGAAAAAAAAATTAGCTTAATTTATACACTTTTGAACAAAAAATTAATTAATATAAAATGTTATTTGTTTACTTCCTAGAGTCTCTTTTCTATTTTTTTAAGCTTTTCATTATTAAATTAATAAGCTATACATTTGCGTCTAAGCCTTTGTTTGACTTAATTAGTTAGTTAGTAGGTTTAAAGGAATTCTTTGAAATCCTTGGATAGCATAATGTCAAATACAAGTTAGATAAAGAATAG
The DNA here is from genome assembly GCA_000231845.2 of Tetrahymena malaccensis 436. Taxonomy (NCBI): domain Eukaryota; phylum Ciliophora; class Oligohymenophorea; order Hymenostomatida; family Tetrahymenidae; genus Tetrahymena; species Tetrahymena malaccensis. Next base: position 962,383 of record JH719946.1, on the reverse strand, counting down.
GATAAACACTTTTTCTGAAATATGGAAGGATATAACTTCTTGCTTAAGCAGCTATCTAATATAACTCAAGTTTTCATCATTGGTGTTTATGTAATTATCAATATAAGGTATTTTTAGTACAGTGTATATAACAAGTATTAGGAACACAAATACTCTTAGAACTTTGAAAAATAGAAGAATGGAATTTATCTTTTCTGACATGATGTCTTTATTAGATTTAAACTCCTAATAAAAGAAGTAAGCCAAGCAAACAGTGGTTATCATTAAATTGAATACTTCATAGCTAAAGCAAGATAAAATGATACAAATTATTATCACAATCAAGTGAAAATTGATAAGTAATCCTATGTTTATTTTAAATAATTTCAAGATTTTTAAAATTTAAAAAAATGAATCTTACCTTCATAAACAGTAGTGATGAAAGAAATATAAGTTGATTTCCATGCTCTAAAGTTAATCCATACTTGTTATGAAATGTAAGAAGAAAGAGATCTTCTATCTCTAATCCTTTACATGATAAATTTGCATATGAAAACAAAGTACATAAAATAGATTTCAATCAAGAATATGATTAATGCATTTAAAAGCAGTGCTACATTATCTGAGTTATCGAAAGCAAGGTAAGATTACATTTATGTATCAGATAAGATATTGTCAATCACGGACATATTTTTTAAATTCCAAAGATAAGAAGGAATAGGAATTAGAGATGTATTTGGATTGATATTTAAAAGTAAAAATATGTATTATAGTAACAACACGAATATTGTCCATCTATTTAGTGCCCTTATCTTTAAAAATTTAAACAATTTTATTAAATAAAATCAAACAAATTAAGAAATAGAAAAAAAGAATAAGTTACAGTTGAAGATTTTGGAGTTCTTACCCAAAAGTAAGCAGCAAGAATAAGATAAATCCAGCTAAATGCGTTTTACTTGGAATTAGAGTCAAACAGTAAAATTAAAACATAAATTCTTTGAATGATAAAAAGAGTGGAGTAGAATATTCTCATTTCAATAAAGCTCTTCTTAGACTTAAAATAATTAGCTATATTGATATATTCTGCATATTCTATTATTGTATCTTCCTATTAATAAAAAGTACAAAGTTATAACTAAATTTTTTTTTTTAATCATAAAAGTATGATCTATCTATCTATTTTTGGGCCAATTAATTATTTTTATAAAAATTAAGTTAAAGAAAATTTAAAAAAGTTTTAAATAAAAAATAACTAAAAAATTAAAAAATATTTTCTTATTTCATTTAATAAGTTTTAAATGATTTGTTTATAAGATATTATTTACAGAGAAAGATTTATTATTGATGCTGTAGGTTTCTTTAAAAGGATCTTTCTATTCTTTGTTTTATTAAGAAACAGCATATTTAAATAAATTTTCTGACTCGGCACCTTGGGCGTAAAAATGTATTTTATTAATTTAAGCAATCTTTTCTTAAAATTCACTTTCATTCATATCAACATCAAAATCTTATGCGAATATTTCTAGACTCCTATTGATGACAAAAAGGTTATTTTTTACATTTCTAGATAATAAATATATATTAAATGATTACATTCTAGCAACTTTATTGCTTCTTATCAATTTTTTGTCAATAAAATTGGCCTATTCTTCTTCAATTTCTTCTGAAATCTCTTCAAGCTCTTTCTTATTACCCAAAAACTATGAAACAACTTTCTTTAAGCCAATTTCATCTAGTTAAATTTAACAATTATATGTCCTATGAACCTAAAAAAATATTAATTACCTTTACTAGAAGGCGTGTATTCTGACTAGTCTTTTACCTCTTCTTATTCCTAATTATCTGCATCTTACTGTTAAATTTAATTAGTTTCAATTTATACTGCATTTTTTTAATTATCTAAGTGATTTGTCTCTCTTTAAATTTCGATTTCTTTTTCAAAAAATATGGATTATAGGTAGCGCAAACATTTAAGATCAAGCACATTTAACCAGAAAAGAAGTACATAGAAATAAATATTTCTCCAAGTATTTTCTATATCATCCAACTCAGTAATTTAAGTTCCAAAAATAAACATTCCCCATTGGATCCAGTAACATATTTATGTACCAATATTTGTTAAAGCAAATGAAGTAAGAAGGAATTAAGAGAAATATGTTATCATTAAAAATATCATACTACCATAGAATGAATAATTCCAAACTTTTTCTTTCTCTCTGATTTTTATTTCTAAACTAATTAAGCTTATACGGTTTATTTTTTTGACAAATTCTTCATCCTACTAGTCTTCTTCGTTTTATTTTTAGGTAAAACTTCTATTTTGTTTTGAGCTATGCTCATTATCTTTTTTTGAATCAATTTACCCTTCTTCCACTTATTATTTTTCATTTAAAGCATTCTCTTGAGTTTTGTTAATTCTCAAGTATTTTTCTTAAAATAAAAGCATCTTTTCTGATATTAGCTCGAAAAATTTATTGACTTCAATATAATTCAAAATGTGAGAATGGGTTTTAAAGTAAAAGAATAAGTAGATTGATAAAAAGTAGAGCATGCTTAGAGAAATCTTGAAATATATGCAAAAGATGATAACCAAAAAGCACAAAACATCTGTAAATAGCAATGAAATCCATTTAGCTGGAATAGTCATCCACTTGCTATATTTATAAATTAATTATTTTATTTAAAAAAAAATTATTATTATTAAAATTAATTTAATTAAGAAAATTAACTTCATTTATTTATTTAATTTTTAAATTAAATTATTTATTAAATTAGACTAAAATTTGAAATTAAATTTAATTTACTATTTTAAGAGAATGTCAACTTGAACATAGTCTTAGTACATTTTAAGAGTTTCAAGAGCTTTTTGCTTTTCTATTCTACTCTCGATTACTTCTCCGTCATCAAACATTGAACTTGCTATTGAAACATCACTATTTTTTCTGCTACTGGCAGCTCCTCCATACGAAGAAACACTATTTTCTCTGTTTCTTTCTTATGTTCCTTGATTCGCTATCCTTTTTTTTTCTAATTCTTTGCTAAACCTGTATCCTTCTGAAATCAATCTATAAATAATTAAATATTTTAATTAATGATATGCTTTCCAAATTAATATACCTAAAATAATCAAGACAGAGCACTGCAAAAAATATATTGATTATTCCAGGTAGGAATTTGATTCTCAGATTATCATCAGGATTATCTGAGTAAAAGCCATAAATACTTCTATTGCGCTAAAAGGTTTTAAACCAACTTTTACTTTCATTTATTATTTCATCACTGACAAACTGAACAGAAGTTAATTATAAGAAATATCTGACAAAAGACACAATAATGAGGGTCTTTAAATACATTTTATAATGAGCTCAATAAATGATTTTTTTAAAAATAATCTTACCAAAGTGAAGAAATACCAAATCTTTTGGAAAACAACATAGTTCAGCTTTTTGTTGGCACTCTTTTTAACAAAGTAAATTACAAGCAATAGAATGTAAACTAGTAGATAAGTGTTGATGAAAGAAAAGTCAACAAGAATCAAAACTCCAGATATGACTATGAAAGACACCCAAATTAAAATTGAGTAAAAAATGATGTAAAACCTAAATATTTTTATTTTAAAAGGGTCAATAAAATTTGAAGAAGTATTATTAAAAATAATTACGATGAAACATATGAGATGAAATTAGGGAAGACCTTCTTAACTAGAGCTTTTTTAGCAAATATCTCAGTAATTTTATGCGAATATTTCATATAAATCTTCGATTTGTAAGAATCATACTACAAGATAATGAAATAAAATAAAATCCAAATAATAGACTCATCTGCAGGGTCTTAGTGAGTCAAACCAAGATGGATAGGGAAATTATATGGTTGACTTATTCCAATGAAATTAAAGAGACTATAACAAAAACTATCTTCAGCAAATTGCTACTAAAATATCAAGAAATAGATATATCTAGCAATCAAATATATTTCTACATAGATTACCATTAAAACCCAATAACGTCTTCCAAAAGTGACTTACTTATATTTTTTTGATTTGGGAATAGTGGTTTAACTTCCTCTACCAGCCCTTGTTAAATTAAAATCAGAAGTATCTATGTTATCTTATTTATGTTTGCTTGTTTTTTCTGAATCTAGAATGTTGAAAGGATTTTACTAGGCTTCAGCTTAATTTGCATTAGAAGGAGCAACATCAAAGGTTCTTATTCCTCTTGGAGTTGGCAATATTTATTCACCACTATGAGATCTCTTATCTTAAGAGCCCTTTTTTGAATCACTTTTACTTTTTCTTGGGATTTGAATTGTAGTGTTCATATTTGAAAAGAATATTAAAAATAAGCCAACTAAAATCACATGAGCTAAATTAACTGCATAAAAACTAATCCAATATAACATAAATAAGGCAACCAAGTACGAATACTTCAGGATAAAAGCTTAAAATATAACGAAATAGCTGACTTCTTTATTTTTTTACTTTTTCTTTTTAATTTAAGACTTAGTACGTTTAATGTATTTAGTACCAAATTTAACACCTGTTTTTTTCATTTCTCTTTCTTTCTACTTTTACTTGAAGGACTAAAGAGCTTATTGGCAATAAAAGAAGTATAAGAACAAGCCTGAATTCAATATAATAACCTCTAACCAGGGAGAGTAGCAATTTTGAAATCCTAATTAAGAATTAGCCCAAGAAGGTATAAATGGATTATTATCAATATTAGAGAAAACTGTGAAGACATATATTAGAACTAACGAAGGAATAGCAAATATAAAGCTGGTTGCAATAGTGAATTTATGGTTTATGGTAAAACCTGTAAGAAGGACCCATGTCATCAGTCCAAGAGAGTAATAAGTGAAATATCTTTAAACCAAAAAGATACAAACAATTTGAAGTAATCTCAAAATAAATGTCTCACTTTTAAAATTACGTTTGAATTTCAACATCTTCATCAAGATTTTATTTCCTACACTTTTCATTTTCTTAACAGCCTTTTCAGTTTTTGAAGAATTATCCTTTAAATAAATAATAATAATTGAATTTTAGTTAAAATTAAGTTTTGATTGATTATTTATTTATTTATTTTTTTATTTTATTTTACCTGTTTTATTTAAGAGTCTGGTTACTGCTATTCAATATTTTGCTCAATATTTAATTCTTGTTATTAAAGCTATTATTCCAGATAATTTTCTGGTTATATTTGAATGTCTTATTCACCAAAAGCAACCTATTATTATTGGCTATTAGAGAAATTTTTAATCCTAAGATTTAGTTTAATTTATTTATTTATTTATATAATTATAAGAAAGCAAATTTTACGGTTATAAGCTGATTCCTCTCTCTTATCTGTTTGAGATAGATTCAACCCTCTTGCTTTAAGTCCTAATCTCTTACTATTACTGCTGTTGTTAAAGTTGCTGAGTTGAATCATCTTCTTCATCACTGCTACTGTCGCTTTCACTACTACTTGATTGACCACCATCTGCATTATTAGATTATATCTAATTGCTATTTGCTTCATTATCTGATGAGAGCATAATTATATCGTTACTTGAAGATTAGTTGTATGATAATTCAGGTATATTTCCTCCAAACTTTTTCTAGTATTCTTCACTAATCTCCCTAACTCTAAATACCAGTCTTTCAAATTTAATCAAGTCTGCACAAAACACAGTGATTATCAAAAGACACCACATAGAAATAAAGTAGAGAGGTGTATACTATTTTTAATTAAAATAAATATAAGTAAGGTTGAATACTTTTTTTACTCTTTAAAATATTTTGAAGGACACTTAATTAAAATTAAGAGTAAGCTCTAATCTTAAAGAAATGAAGCTTGATTTAAAAAATGTATTTAGCTTGTGAATAAATATGATTTACTGTTATTTAATTGTTAAAATCAGAGATATAATTTAAGCCAAATAGCTAAAATGACCATTGATGACCTTAGATGCTATCTCTAAAAGAATTAGTGCTGCAAAGAAACTGTAACATCAGAATGCCTAAGCATATAAATTTGATTAAATGCTTGATATACTCATCTAAGAAATTCTTAATTCTTGATGAGAAGAACAGTGATGATAAGCTCATGAAAAATATGAAATAGAAGATATATGCCTGTAAAGAGATATTAAAGGATTGTACGCCTACTAAGCAAATCCATACAAGAGTCTTACAGAAGTTAATTAAATTGCTTCTCTTTTTGTGAAGTTTAATATCTTAGAATTTTAATGACTTTCTAGGAAGACGAAAGATGAAAACAATTATGCAATTAATTAAAACCAAGGTAGTAGGTAAAAACATTTTGAGAATGTTACTCCAATTTTAGCCTCCCTAATCTACAATATAAATTTCTAAATCATACATAATATTGTTAGAAGCTTTAAAGGGCATTTAATCATGCACATTATAGTAAATTATGATGAATAACTTAAAAATTAAAGCAGAAGCTGTAGCAAAGGTTCCAATTATCCAAAGATAGATTCTAAAATCTAATAAATTTACTTTTTCTTCATTCAAAAGAGCTATTTCATTATCATTTTTATTGTTAGTCTGTGGCATTTATGGACTGACATAAAAACTCTCAAAGGTAAAAATAATTAATAATCCAGCGAAAAGAATGTAAAAAGCTGTGAAATATGATTTTAAGAAAATAGCATACAATCCAAATAAGCAAAGAGGGATTAAGAAGCAAATAATTCCGCGTAAAATAGACTGCTTTAGCTCTTTTCTTTTTTACAATTGCTCTTCAGTCAGGAAGCTTTCCTTTTGATGATTTTAATCATCATCAATTACCTGATTCCTATTACTCTACTATCTAGCATAGGTACCTATTCTATGGCTTTACCTTAAAATATTTTCTTAATACTAATTCCCTTGATCATCTTCTCTCTGCTGTTGATTGTTTCGATTATTATTAGAATAATCGGGAATTATCATTTTTATTTTTAAAATCTTAACTTTCCTATGTTTACTTAAGTCTATTTATATTTAAAGATAATTTTTAAAGATTAAATGATTCCTTTCTTTAATTTTTAATATAAAAGATAAGCTATTTTGCATATCATCAAAAACATATAAAAATAGAACATCAGGGTTAATAATATTGCTGATTGTAAACACTATTAAAACTTGTGAATATTTGATTAAGATGATATAGATACATATATATTCTTTTTCAACAAAGATAAATTTAGGGACTAAAATATTAACAAGAGTTGTCTACAATTAATTGAAAATAAAAACATGTTTTTAAACTAAAATAATAATTTAAATTAAATTTCAGATTTTTTATTTTATTTGATATAATCTAAAAATAGATCTATCAATATTCAGAGATACACTTGTTATCTGTTAAATTTATATTCTATTCAAAATAAAAATATATTTATCTAAATTATACTTTTCAACAATCATTAAAAATTATCTTTGATAAAATATAAAAATGGTATTGTTTATATTTTATCGTTAAATTTGCAAAATGAAATAAATTTTATTAGAAATAAAATATTCTTCTCAGAAATCAAGAAAAATAAAAGATTTATTTATTTCTAATATATCAAAAACAGCAATTTTATTTTCTCAAATCTTTCCTTAAGATGATTTCAATCTTATCCTAAAATAAATTAATAATTTAGCTTATTTTTCTTAAAACATTTAGCCTAAGATAGAAAAACCCTAATAAAAGTATTGTCATAGCATATATAAGAATTAATTTATTAAAATAATTGTGAACAGATTTTTATTATTATTAGAATTCATTTCATAAATTCAATAATATAAATATACACAACTCACAAATAAATACCTTTTTATTATAATCAAATTTAAAGCAAATATTTTATTATTACTTTTAAAAATAACAATTTTATCTCCAATACATTTATGTTTTTTACCCTCTTTGCCATTCTGTCGTAAGAATTCAATTTTATTTAAATTTTAAAATTTGAATACTTGAAAGATATTAAATATGTTTTTATTAAAAATTTAAGAAATATTTGTTTGTTTATTTATATTTTTTAATTAATCATCTTCTAAAATAAAATTGTATGAAAAATAAACAATTTATTATTTCAGATTATTTAAAAGCTGTTAAATTAATTTTAACTTATTTTAAAAGTTAAAATAAATCACAGAACTGAAATAATTTTTATTCTTTCTAATTAACATTAAGACATATTTGCTAAAATTGATAAAATTAATTCTTTAAAATTTTTATTAGCAATTAATATTTTATAGTAAATTTATGATTTTGCCTTCCTCTATATACTTTGTTTGATAAATAAATATAATATTTAATATAAAATAATTTTTTTGAGAAATTTTAATTAAAAATGATTTAAAAGTAAATAAATAACTTAACTCAAATAGTTAAACAGTTTTAATTATTTTTTATTCCTTTTAAGGATAATAAAAATAGATATAGTTAATTTATAATATTCATTCAATTAATATTCCAAGGTTTTAGTAAATCAATTTCTTCTTCATTAAAATATGTTGGTGATTTAAATAGCTCACTAAATTTGGCCTCTTCATGTTCATTAAATGAATATTTCAAATCTTATGATTGATTCTTTTTCCTAATTATCCTATTATGGATGTTATCTAGTTTTTAAGTTTTTTAATTATTTAATTAATTAGATATTTAATTCTTATTTTTTAGTTCTTATTCATATTTTAATTTGTAGTAGTTTGAAAGTTCATTAAAGTTGCCTTGTTAACTTTCCTAAGTGACTTACCTTAAGCTAGTTTCGTCAGCGTTGACATCATTTTCTTTAATTGTCTCTTTCTATTTTAATACATTCAATTTTTGTATCTGCTACTGTTAGCAGGAATATTAGTTAGTAAAACTGCATACCAAGACTCTCTTTGGTGAAACATCCTAATGTAACTAATTCTAAGGTTATTCAATTTATTTATTTTATATAAATTTTTCAGATTAGGATTAATTCAATTTTGACATAAGTCCTTTATTTAAATTATTAATTATTTAATTATTTGATTCATTATTCATGTTAGATTATGGTTAGTTTATTAATGAATTCAGTTTTGGTAAGCATTTAAAATTATTCATTAAAAATTCATGCTATTTTTACCCCATGAATTTATTTTAGTAAAATAAGTAGGATTTCAAGCTCTTTTAAAAATTGAAATTTTAAGAGTTTTACAAACCTCTCTAAGAACTAGAAGTATTCGATGGATTAAATTAGAAAACTTCATGATTTTATTTATTTAATTAAGGTGATTAGGGAACTGAAGCGTTTTCCTTACAATTCGTTTTATTTTGATAATATTTACTATCACTCTACTTAGAAAATTGATGAGAAGAATTCTGAAAATAGTTTATATTTTCTGTAGGATTATTTCCTTTTTTTAAAAAGGAAGCGTTTCTTGTCATAACCTTAGGTATAAAAAGAGTTTCAGGTTATTAAGCTTGAGGAGGTGGCTAAATAATTCCTTTATTTAAATTACTTAGTAATAAGTGGTTAGTATCTGCAGTATTTAAATAATTTTACAGATATTCTTAAACTATATTTTGGCTTTAGTTTCCTTTAAAAGGATTATTACTGTTTTGCATTTAAACGCTGATGTTTCTCTTTTTACTAAATTTATTATTCAAGCTTTAAGATCTATCATTTTTAATATATGTTTCAGCATTAGATTATGTTGAAGAAGAAGAATTTATGGCTTGCTCAATATTTCTAGCAGTAGAATTTGAAGACATTTTGCTCTATTAGTTTTTTTGCATGATTTATATTGTTGATTAGTTTCTAACTAGATTTTTATCTTATAAGAATGTATGCTTAATTAATTAGAATGAATTTCTATTTGATTATTAACCTTGTAGGATTCTACCATTCATATTTTAATATTAAGCTTTATACTGATCTATACATTTAACTGCTGAATTAATAATTTCAGGTTTTTATATTTCGTTTTCTATTTCACTTAGTATATTATTTTTATTATCTTGGATAGAATCTTCTTTAGATGAGTCAATTGGAGATATGCTCTTCTCAGCATGCTGCTACTGTTTATTAATTTAACTAGTGTGATTATTAAAATTGTCTTTTTAGTACTTCTAAATTTTTGTAATAAACTTAGTAAGATTGCTATCAGATGTCTCTGCTTAAGGCTTTAATTTATTTAAATTATTGTCTTGTATGTTAACTATTTGTTTTGTAGTATCACATAATTATTTGATGTGCTGTTAGTTTAAAAGCTATTCTTCTTAATTAAGTGATTTGTTTTTTGAACTCTACTTTATACGCCACTTTTTCATATTTTTTATTAGAGTTGGTTATTTTTTCGCTTTAAATCCCTTGGTGTTTATAATTTATTCTTCTATTTTATCTGCATTATTACCTAAATCAAATTAAAAATGGTTATTGGTACATTTATTTTCTTATTGAATCTCTTAAGTGTTATTTTATTTTTAATTTTCTTAACTTTAAAAACTATTGACATTATCATTTAAATCTCCATCATTTTATTTACAATTTTAAATTTGAATCTATTTTTTTTAATCTGATCTATTATTAAAATGTGTATCCCATTCTCCTGCTTGGCATTACTCTCTTTCATTTTGTGTTTTATCTTTTAGATTTTTTTAGTCTTTCAAGCATTAAATAATATTTTAGAAGTCAGATTATTCGTTTTATAGTTGGATATCATAAATTTCATTGTGCGATTTAGGTGTCTATATATATTTCAATGGATTTTGACTAAAAGATAGTTTTTTGGTTGATTGCTCAGCCATTAATTAAATATTTTATCAATTTTTATCTTGGAAAATTTGATTTTTTTATAATTTATAAGTCTTTCACGTTTAAATAGTTCTTAATATTGTTATGATGATAATTAAATTGTAGAAGGTAAATTTTAATATTAATTAAAAAATAAATATACTTATTTAAATTCGCTATATTAAAAGTTATAATAACTATTACTTCTACTTATTTTTTAGTATTAATAACAATTAGAATTATTTTCCTTTTAGTTTAAAATAAAAATTTATCTTAAAAAAACTAAAAAGTAAATACTAAATTAATTCTTTTTACAACATTTATTTTATATACTATGTTTTTTATTTAAACAATCTATTTAAAATAAAATATCAATTAAACAACTTTAAAATAAATAAGCAAAATATTCCAAATTTACATATTGAATATGCTTGTTTGTTTGATGAAAATCATTATGCTTTTTAATTTTTATTACCAAAAATATTTTTGCTTTAATTACTTAAATTAAAGTAATAAATAAAATTAATGAAAATTCAGTTTTTTAAACAAGAAATAATCAAATTATTATAAATGATCAATTATTTATTATATTTTAATTGAGACAGTAAATGACAGATTTAAAATTAATTATTCTAGCTAGTTTGAATTATTTATTTTCTAAAATTTAAACAATTTATTATAAAAATTAAAACAATAAGTTTTATTATAAATATTTCAATTTTTTAGATTTTGTTAATAGAAAATATTAAATTATTGGATTATTAATTTGAAATAATGAGTTGGGATGTTTGTTGAGTGTTCTAAGTTGTATAGCTCCTTAGTTTTTACTTAGTGATAATTCTGCCATACATTTATAACTTAAGAAAAGAGGGATAGAGTTTATTGCCCTTCAAAATGTTTGAAAATATTTTCTAAGATCTATTTTAATTGACCTTTTTAATACTAAAATATTAAAATAACAAGAGCAGAATTAATGCAGGAAAGGTTTTCTTAGTTTAGATTGTCCTCATTCACGCTCTTTATCAATTCGACGAGAGTACGGCAATTGTTGTTTTCGCACAAAATTTTAAAGAGATTTTGGTTTTTGTTAATTTAAATTATTCCTCTTTTGAAAACACTTATCTTCTAGAACTCTGCATATTCATAAGTAAGGTAAAGATTTCTCAAAAATACATTAGTATCTACAATATTTGAGAACATCTTTTATTCGATTTTAGTTATCCAACCTTCCTAATTCAAGATCAGATTTAAATATATCACATTTAAATGGTTGTATTTCACTAGTTCTCCAAGAACATCCAAAGTTATTTGAATATTATTTGTTGTTGACAACTAGTTTAAAATGTACTACCTGATCAATGTATACATAAGACCTGTCTCGAATAAGAAGATTTAATTATACCAATTAGATGCTTTTAGGAATATTTCAAGGCAGCTTCCTAACCAGAATCTTAATTAGCAATTTTAATTGACAGATTTGAAAGAGTCAACAATTTTGTGCATAAGTCCTTTATCCTCAACATAGGAAAGCCTATCTTTTCTGCATTATACAGCAGTTTTCTCAGAAATCTATAAAGGGTATTACAAATCATAAAATTTATTTTTCATTTCTTCAGATTTAATTAATTGAAGATAGTCTTCATTTTCTAATATTTCTTTACCATTTGTTTCCATTAACAAAGTGCGGTACTTGAGCATACCATCTATTTCTTGGCTTTTATTTTTATTTTCCTGCCCATTTATGGTTGATTAAGAATTGTGATGAAGATGAAGTAATAAAGGAATCTCTACATTTTACAAATAAAAGTGCTCTGTTGTAGAAATAAATTTGCTTGTGATGCTAGTGTTATCTTCATCTCTTTAGATAAATTAGATAATTATCCTCAAAAGCTAAATACGAGCAGTGAAGCATAGATCTTGTGTATCTTCATCATCTTCACAAACGATCTGATCTAAATTGAATTCTTGATGGAAAAAAATATCATAGAACGGTGTTAGTATTTTTTCAATAAAATCTAACTCATTAAACTACTGTTAAACAATAGTTTTTTTGCTGCCAGAGAGAAGATTTTATAAAATAAAAAGTAATTCCATCAAAGAAGAATTCTGCAAGCAATATTATATGATTGATTTCTTATTCAATAACGCATTTTATTGCTAGGAGCATTTTCTTTTTAACTTTTCTGCTAATTTACTAATGCAAATTCCACTTTATTCTAATTATTTAGATTTATTAAGCATCTAAATTGTTTTATGCAACTAAATCTCCGATTCACATTAAATGAGACACTAAATGACTTGAATCATGCTCTCAGCTATATTAAATACCTTATTTAAGAATATAGGTTATTTAACAAGCAATGAATGATTCATAAGGAGGTAATTGTTAGTGTAATTCATACCACCACCTTTACTAATATTTTTATAACTTGAATTGTCATTAACTTCAAGAACAAGCAAAGCCAATACTCTTAAAAACAAACTAAGTTCTTTTAGTTATATCTTCTCAATAAACATATTGATGTTCTTCAAAATACTAGCATTAAATGCAAATCTTTTAGAAACAAGGCATTACTCGATAACAATAACACTATTTTTAAATATCTTTTTTTCTATTTTACCTTTCTATCCATTCCATAACTAATTAATTTAATAAAATAATATGTAAATAAATTAATAGAAAATAATAAAATATTTTAAAAAGTAAAAGTAATAAATTCTCCATTAAATTCTATTAAAAATTAACATTTTGTTTTCAATCTTAAATCTTCATATTTAAATGAGTTTTAAAACTCAAAAGTATAAATGTTGTGATTAAAATCTGCTTCTATAAGAAATAATCATTTATTATTAAAATTATATCAACTAATTGTACTTTAATACGCTTTTATTCGTTTTGAATTCGTAATTTGTTAAGTATTATTTTAAAAATAATAGTTTGTTACATTCAATTCATTTATAAAATCCAATTAAAAAATTTTTTCAAATATTTCAGCTCAATAGCTTTTTATTAAAAATTAATATTCATTTTTTTAAATCTTTAATTATAAAAATGGATTAAAATTTAAAATTAATTAGATTTTTCTTATAAAATATAATTGCTGTGAATTGATTCGAATTCATTTTTTATTAATAAGTAAATAATGATATCTGTTAATATTTTATTTAATTCTTGTTATATAATTGTAATATTAGATATTCTTATCTAAATTTTAATATTTGTAATTAAGATCTATAAATAGATTTAATCATTCAAATAAAATTGTGGTTTTATTTCAATAAATTTTTTCAAAAATGTTTATAAAATAAAAGTAAAGAAAAAATTGGTTTGTGGATTTATTTTGTTTAATAGATATTTTCTAAAGATATTTGTTAAAGGTATTTATTTGTTTGTATTCTAATCAAAATTGATTTAATAAAGATGTGGTTGAAATTCTTTTTAAAAGGTCTTTCTTGAATTAATTATTTTCTCAAGTATTTAGAAAGATTTAGATCAACAGCTTTTAATAAATGATAAAATTTTAATTGAAAATTCATTTTTCTTGCTTAAAATCAATCTGATTGTTTAATAAAATGTTATAAATTGTATTACGAGCATAATTAGAAGTAGATTATCTATGAATTCTTCTTGTTAGTTCATACTGAGAGAAACAATTTAGTTATTTTTAATGATTATTTTTATAGCCTTTAAAACTTGATATGTAAGTAATCCTGTAGCGTTTAAAGGTTAATAAAATTAAGATTGTATAGACTTCTCTTCCAAAGGCTATTAATTTTAATTAGTAAAAACATCCTAATAGTTTTGTTCTTTTTTATTATTTTGTACTTTTTCCATTAAAATCTAAGTCACAGATGTACACTTATATGTCTATTTTTTATAAAATGTTATTGAATTATTTTCATTTAATTCTTAAATTTGTATGATAAAATTCTAATTAAATCTATATCAAAAAGTCGATATTGATTAATTGTTAAAATTTAATTTCAAATTTTATATGAAATATTTTTCTTGTGAAATAATAATTTTAAAATTCAAAATAGTTTTTTTATTTTGATTTTTTGAAAAGCATTTTAAACAAAATAATAATTATTTATTTGTGTAAAGAATTGCTGAAATAATTAATTTAAATTAAGTAAAGTTCTACTATTGATGTTAAGAGGTTCAGCACTTGAGTTAATTCAAAATGTATTTCCGCACTTATTATTTTATTTGATAAGTGATAATTTATATCTTTATTGTTTTTTCTCTGTTTGTTAAATTGCTTAATATTTTTTCTCATCTCATTAATTTGCTCACTCATCTCTAAACAATGACATTCTTATAATTACATTTATTACCACTCTTAAATCCTTTCATATGACATGTTCAACAAGTTATAGAAATCTTTGATGTAAATTACTGTTTCACACTCTAATCTTTTAGTCATTTACTTTTACTGCTACTCATAATCTTTAGCCATCATGGCTTCCCTCTTAGTAAGCTTACTTTTTAAAAACATCTCTTTTAATAGGCTCTTTGATAAATAATGTGTTAGTCAAAATTCTTTAGCTTTTTTGTTTGTAATTTAAATTTTAATATATCGTGTTTAATTTATTCCTCAACTCTTGAATATTTGTCAATTCTTCTTTGAAAATGTTTTTTTCTAGGACTTAGTTTCTGGATAGCGAAAATATTTCAGTTTTGCTGAATTCGAAATTTTGATTTTGTAATGATCTATTGATTGACTTTTTTGCTTAGATTTTTTATTAGTTATTTTTTCTTTTTCTTTATTGTGATTGAATGTAATCAACAAGGGTTTTATAGTTTTAAATCTAAATCCTTTGATGAGCTTAGTTAGACAAAATAATTATCTATTAACTGAATTTGCTTTGTAAAAATGCGACAATATATATACTTTTTTGAATTCTTAATCCTGACAGTCATGAAACCATTGGATTTTTTTAATTAAATACCAAATATCGTCATTAAATTTTTTTTATATTATTATGAATATCTCTAGTAAATTTTAAATTTTGATTACGATAATAAAAAATTAATTCATTTTTTTATGATCGAGTATTATTTCTCAATTTGATTATGATGTAATAATTATTTTAATAAATAAAAAGATTACGTAATTATGTAATTATATGTAATATAACTGATACAAATTGTTTTAAATTTAATTTAAATTTTAATTTACCTATTTTTAACCTGTTATGTTTAATTTTAACAAAGTTAGATTCTCTTAGCCATCTTTTAAAGCTCAAATAAAAGTTAAAAAAAGTATTCCAAGATCGAATAATACTTTAGTTAATTTAATAAAAAAGGTATAAATTTAACTTAAAAATTAAGATAATTAGGAATGTTAAGCAAACTTAATTAAGCTTTCTTACAATTTTCAATTGTGTAATATTCCTATTATCCAAAAAGAAGTTTTAAGTTACAGCAGGTTTTTAAATAAATATTTTATTTAACAAAAAGTTTTAATTTAAAATAAAAATTATTGGCAAGTAAAAGCTTATATTTTTTTTAAATTGCAATAATCGAAAAATAATTCTAAAACAATTAACCTTATTTAGATTTTATATTCATACTTTAGGGTTTTAAAAAGGCTATTATAATTTATCTATAATAGTCACAGTAATTTATAAAGATAAAAAATAATATACTGACCTAATATAAATTAAATTAAAAAATAGAGATTAATTTTTTGTATATATCCTTGAGATAATACAAAAGGGTTTAATTCAGCTTATTTTACAAGTCTTCATAATGCCAACATATCGAAAATTGTTTTTAGAGAAAAAATTGTTGATATCAGTATTGAATTACGTATTTATAATCATTAATATAATTGAAATTTTTAAAAATATTCTAATTTTAGAAATATCTGATTGCTTAACAAAATTCATATTTTATCTTTGCAATTCTTTTACAATAACTAAAGAAAGATGCAATTTAAACACTACATCAAAGTT
The DNA here is from genome assembly GCA_000231845.2 of Tetrahymena malaccensis 436. Classification (NCBI taxonomy): domain Eukaryota; phylum Ciliophora; class Oligohymenophorea; order Hymenostomatida; family Tetrahymenidae; genus Tetrahymena; species Tetrahymena malaccensis. Next base: position 945,700 of record JH719946.1, on the reverse strand, counting down.
AATTAATACCTGCTTTTTATTTTTTAGCCACTTAGACCTAATTTTTCAAAAACATTTTTCTTTTTTTCAAAATTTAATGGAAAATAAGAATAATAAAAATATTAATAAGTAAAATATCTTTCATTTTATAATTTTTTTTAGTTAAGGAATTTTTTATTCTACTTTTTAGATTTTATAAACTCCTAATTTTTAAAAATCATTAAAAACAGATTTTGCTTTACTTTCTAATTTATTTTCTTAGAAGCTAAAAAGTAATATTATTTATTGATTTAGTAGATTATTTACTAATAATCCTACATTTATTTGATAGATGATTAATTAAAGTATATTAGATAAATTAAAAAAAGATAAGTAACAAATAAACAATATATAATCATATAATTTAAGTTTTTTAAACATATTTTAGCTCTTGCTTTTAATTAAAATTTTTTAAACATATTTTAGCTCTTGCTTTTAATTTAGTTTATATAAAACTTAAAAAAACTTGGTAAATTATTTTAAATAATTTTTTAAAGAAAAAAATAAATATTTTTAATGAGTTTTTATTTATTTTTAAAAAAATAAGAGACAGCTTTCGTATTTTATTAAATATTAATATTTTATAAAATAGAATTTAATTCATCTTTGAGAAAATGCATTTTAATGTTATCTTAAATAGTCTTATTTAATTACCCAAATTTATTTTACATAGTAATTAAGTTTCTGATTATAATTAATCAGATCTGCTAACACTAATTTATATAAAAAATACTTTCCTATCAAATTTTGTATTCACATTGTTTATTAATTTGTAAAATATTTGAAATACAGCATATAAAATATGATTAACTTATAAGCAGGATAGGCTTTTATAGATCCATTTACTGGAGAAGAAGCATTTGCAGTAGAACCTATTACTAATTGCCCACATGCATTAAAGCTAAATTTTAAAAAAACAGAAGAAATTATTTATGAATTAAGATAAAAGTTATTTTGGAATAAGTGTTGTGATTGCGAAAATGTAGGTGAAAATTGGTTTTGCTTAATTTGTAATAATGTATATTGTAGCAGGTATGTTTAAGGGCATATGGCTAATCATAATTAATATAACTAAGATCATCAGGTGGCTGTTAGTTTTTCTGATTTGAGCTTTTGGTGTTATGAATGCGATTCTTATATAACTAATCAAGACCTTTCCAAGTTGAGAAAATTATTTTAATAGGCTAAATTTAATGAAGTAATTATATTAAATATTTGTTGTTATGGACGAAGTTTCATTCTTTTTTGAATATATTATTTTCTTTTTAAATTATTGCAATAGCCATTTTTATATAGTTTTAAGTTTTAAATTTAGAAAAATATAAATTGTAAAATAAAAAATAGGGAGATTTTTCTTAAGAGCAGAGCATAAAATCATAAGATGATAAAAATTATGAAGATATTCGTTAAAAAGTGATGAACGGAAATGGGTTTTTCGTAGCAGGAGATATTAATGAATAAAACGCTTTCAAAGTACTAATTTTGAATTAGTTTTAGAAGGATATTATTGTATAAAAAGGGATTTTAAAAGGATACACAATTTAGAATAGTAAAAGCGACAATGCTTCACACATTATAAAATGTGAAAACGAAGAAGTTTTGGGTTCTGTAATTAGATTTGCTAAAAATTTAGAATAAATAACAAGAGAAAAGTTAACATTCCTAATGAGTGAAATTGAAGGATTTCCAAATCATACTTCGATTAGGTTTGAATAAGTAATTTCAGGAGAAGAATAACTAGAGTTAGCTGTTTATTACCAAGATGATTGATTGAATGAGTGAATAATTGCTTAAACTATTTCTCAATAATTAGAAACATAAAATGCATTTAAAGTATGGAGTAACACTTTTAATAACATTTAGTAGCTATATTTGTAATATATTTAGAAAATTAATCTTTTAAATACACTTTGTTCTAACTAGCTATCAATTTTTTTCTAAAGTTAATTATTTTTTATTTTAAATATGATTTTATGGTGTTTAAAAGATTAAATATTTTATTTGTAAACCACTACTATAGAGAATTAGATTATGGATAGAAAACATTATCTTTAAATTAAAATGTTAATTTGTTTAATAATTTTACATAGCTAATATTTAGTTTGTGGAGTTTCATTTTAAGGAGTTTTTATTTATAAAATGAATTAAGTCAGTAATCTAAATGATAATTTTATTTGACTAAAAGGATTAATTTCATTTATCTTTTTTAAATGAAATATATTAAATATAAAATTTTAGAAAGGATTTTAATTAAATTTCTCAAAAAATAGTGAGAATAAAAGTAGAATTTAAATCATTCAAAATATATCATTTGTATTCAAAATAAAAATATCTCATAAGATTTTTTTGAACAGTATGAAATATGAATCTACTCTGTTTATTAGTAATTATAGACATATAAAAATAATTATCAAATTAATATTTATTTATTTTGTTTGTTTGTTTGGTAAACACAGAATTTATCAAAAAAATATCTAACAAAATACTGATAATTGAAAAAGATTTAATATTTTTTTCTAATCAATGTTTTGATTAAAATTATTGATAATCTCATTATAATATAGATAGATACTGACAAATTAAGAATAAAATTATATTTTATTTAGAATTAAATAAGGCATATTGAAATCCTTATTCGCTTCTTCAAATACACATTATTAGAATTGAATATACATATTAAAACATATTTACAATGGTTCACAGATTTTTCATAGAATTTTCTCTCTAGGATTTAAAAAGATTTTTAGGAATAGATGATGATTAAGATGTTGCTAATGAAGAAAAATTTAGCTAAAATTACAATATAAGAACTCTAGAATATATGCCAGTAATTTTAAAAGATGATAATGATTCTGATAAAGTAAAAATTGAGGTAACTATTTTCTTTTAATACTTTTAATCTAATATAATTTAGAGTTTTCAGAGTTGAAATTATTAAATAAATAAAAGGTTTAGTAGTTTAGTTTAAAAAATGAGAAGCATAATAATTTACTTTTGAATAGCAGGATTGAAGATGTAGAAATGAAATTTAAATAAATTGTAGCTAATAAACTAAATAGGTGTGTTTTAGTAGTAGATGGTTATTACGAGTGGACTGAAGATAAAAAGAAAATATATGCAATCAAACCAAAATAAGTTAATTAAAGAATGTTTCTTGGTGCTCTTAAAATGAATGAAGAAGGAAATTTTGTTGTTTTTACTTAGGAAGCAAAATGTGAAATAGGCAAAATTCATGCAAGAATGCCTCTTTTTATAAAATATGAGGATATTCAAACTTTTTTATCTGATGATAACTTTTCTTAAATGAAATAAAAGATATCATAGTACAACGAAGAATTTATAAAGAGTGAATTAGAAGTCTTTAGAGTTGGTGAAAATGTTAATGACTAAAAAGACAGATCAAAAAATTGTCTTCTTAAATTTGAAGAATTTTAAAAGAAATAGGATTCAAAAGGAATAAAGAGATTTTTTTCAGTCATACCTAAAAAAGAAACATAAAATCCTCCTACAAATGAATAAAAATAAGATAAAAACGATAATAATATTTAAAAATAAGATTAACTAAAATAATCACCTGTAAAAAAAGTTAAGAAAAATTGATTTTAGCATCATTCAATAAAAAATCTTAACTTTTTATTTTACGCATATTTCTATTTATCAATCTATTTTAAATGAAAATATATTTTATTTGATATTTAAAGAAGTTAAATAATTACCTACCTTTAGAAAAGTTAATAAAAATTGATTTTAGCATAACTTAATAAAAAATTTTAGCTTTTAGTTACACAATTTACAATTTATCTATCTATTCTAAATGAATATATTACCGTAACTCCTTTGAAATTGCCGAGCCGAGGGAGGGAGGAATATTTTATTTTTAAATATTTTCTAAAAATTAACAAATTTTAAATTAAGAAGATCAATGATTTCCACAATATAAAAAATATTTTAATTCCCCCTCAAAAAAAGAAAAATTCACCATCATTATCTTTTGTTGTATTTATTTTATTTAATTCACACTGATTCATAAATTAAAAATTAATTTTTTTATGTACTTTTGTAAATAAAATAGCTAAACTCGTTTAATTGATAGTTAGTAAATGTTAGTTCACTTGTTTTTAATTAGTCATTTTACTCTATTTGTTAAATTAGCTTTATTTTATATCTTTATTTTCTTAGTTATTTAAATTATAAAAAAAACAAAAATCACAAAACAAATATTTATTTATATTAATTAAAATTAATTATTTATTCATTCTTTAAATAATTATTTAAGATCATTTATTAATTGAATTTCTCTGTTTGCATAGGATTAAATTAGGGTGTATTCTTAGCCATCTTTCATCAAATTTTAGTGTATTATTTTGTCAACAACAATATTTACACATAAATTGTCTATAATTCCTGCCATATCATTATCAGAAAGATCTTTCATAGCTGCTTTTTTTATAGTATTATTTGAAGGTTGGTTCTGTTAAGTATTATCACTTTAGCTTTAATTTATAAAAGGATCTGTATAAATAGGAGTAAATCCATAGTTTTCAGCTTTATGTGTATTATAATTCATACTTCTATAATTATCTTTTTGATAAGATTAATTATAATTTTGTCTGCCATAAGATTAAAAATTCCCTTGATCATCTCTGTTATAAGGCCTAGATTAACCCTGATTATCTCTGTTAAAGGGTTATGAATGTTATCCTGGAGTATCTTAATTATAAGGCCTTGAATAACCTTAATAATTATTTTAGTAAGGTTTCTACCCTTAATAATTAGAATTGTAAGGTCTATTATAACCTTGATAATTACTTTACTATCCTTAATTATTTTATTAGTCTGGATTTCTTTAAGTATTTTAGTCGTATTTGTTATTATAATTATTATTATTATTTCTATTCTATTCTTATCCTTAATTGCCTCTATCATACGGTCTATTTTGATCTTACGTTCTATTATTTGATCCTTGATAGTTATTTTATTAATTACTGCTCCTTTAGTAATTTTAACCATCATTTCTTTAAAATTATTTATCAGGATTTCTTTCAAAATTTCTATCTCCTTATCTTTAAGAATTTTATTCACCAAATCTTTAGGATTAAGTGTTATTAAAGTATGGTTTTCGTTATTCTTATTAATCTCCTTAATTTTGTCTTTGTTAACCATCCCTATTCTAATACTACTAGTTGTTATCCCTGTTATTGTTTTGATAAGGGCGATTTTAATATCCATTATTATTTTAAAACCTATTATTATTGCTAAATGATCTACCATCTTAGCTACTTTAAAATCGAGGGTTAAAATCTGTTTTCCTCTCATTGTTTGAAAATCGATTTTGACTAGAATTATTTACAAAACTTTAGCTATTTCTATAATTATTTTATCTATCTTCCATTTATTTATAAATTTATTAGTTAATATTACAAATTTTTTATCAAAAAGTAAATATTTTTTTATTAATGTTAATTTGATCATTAGAATTAAAAAAATGAAAATTAAATTTAAGATAGACGCGATATTTATAAAGAAAAAATAAATAAAATAATTTTTTTGTTGAATATTTTTAAACATTTTTGGAAAGACTGAAATGATCTTTTAAAATATGATAAGTAAGTATGCAGCATAAAAGTTTTATGATAAAATAAATAATAACATTAAATTTAAAAATAATTGATTCTTTTTTTATTTATTTGACAAAATAAAATATTATTTACTGTTCGTTTTTTGACTTCTATCGAGTAATTCAATTAATGATAACAAAAAAGTATTAGTTGTTCATGTTATAAATTTATCTATATTTACCGTCTGTAGATATAAATAGTATTAATTTAAATTTGATAATTAGTTCAAAACAGACAGACGTTGAAAGAAACAATCAACTCCTTAAAATTTAAAAGTTTTTCATACATAAATAGGATTTTAATTTAAGATTTGTGATTTATGAGGTAGAACAAAGAAACTAATTGATTGATATTTATTTATAATAAAATTGCCTTTATTTATTTAAAATCTAAACATTTAATTTTTGGAAATGTTAATCAATCAATCTTGGACAAAAAATTATTTGAAAATTGTGGAGTAATTCTTCATCAATTAGATTTATTATATTTAAAAATTGATATATAACTCAAATAAAAAAAATTAATTAAATATAAGAAAAAAAATTAATCTTTAAAATTAAAGGTGATTTATGAGTTATAATTACTACGATAGGGTACCAGCAAATCCAAAAAAGCAATAGGATATTATAGAGAAAGATGAAAAGTTTAATAGAAACACTTAAAGCGAAACAACTTGTAAAGATACAGAAGATGAGAAATACATTATCCTTGAAAGTCAAATTGCTGGTGATAGTGCTTAGAAAACTTATAAATGTTAGATGAATGAAAATAATGAGAGAATAGGATTTGTTAAAGTTTATAATAAAAATAAAATAGAGTAATATTCAAATGGAAAATAAACAATTTAGCGTGTACATCATTCACTAGATATATTATAGAATTTTAGCAGACAATCAGCCAATTGGATTCCATAGTTATTGAACCACGAAGAAGACGAAGATAATATAGAAGTCATAACAGAGTATGTTTAGGATAATATTAATGAAATGATTGAGCAAAAGTAAATCTACTCAGAGAATGATGCAATATATTTAATGAAATGTATTTTAATGAGTTTAAATGAAATGCATAATATCAAAAATGTATTCAATGCAGAGGAATGTTATTTAAATATTGCTATTCATCCTAAATTCTTGCTTTTTAAGCAGTAAAATGGATTGCTTAGTGATGCTAAAAAAGATTTAATCCTTTTTTCAAATGCAGGAGATCTATTTTAGGAAGAAGATTTAAAGAAAAAGACAGTTAAAGAGATGGAACAACTTATAAGGATAAATGATTATATAGCTCCTGAAACTCTTAAGCATAAGAAGATATCTTAGAAATCTAATTTATGGAGCGTAGGTTGCATATTCTATGAAATGCTTTTCAACGAAAAATTCATGGAAATAGATCCAGAAAGGGCTAACACAAAAGAAGGATTGACTGAGTATTACTAATAGATTAAGTACTCTAGTGAGACTTTAAGGTCGACACTTATTTGTAAAAGTACAAATGTTTCAAATTTTAGTATAACTTGTCTTTTAGGATTGTTGGCTTTCCACGAAAAAGACCGCTATAATTGGGAGTAAGTCAAAAAAAACATATTTTCTCTAGATTTAACAAAATCAATAGATGAGTATGATACAAAGGGCATCAACCATTCTTATGTATCAAATAATAATAACTGGGCAAATCGCAAATTAGCTAACGAGAATTATTCTAAAAGATAGGCATTTAACACTAGTAATGTATATATGAGCTTTACAGATAATTCAGTTATATTAGATTAAAATTACTAATAAATGAGTAATTCAATATATTAAAAAAGTCAAAATAAATCCCAATTAAATCAAAGTGCAATCAGTAATACCAACTCTTAATTTAATGCAAGCCAGAATATAAGGACGATAAAAAATGAAGAAGATTTTTTAAAGCAGTCTTTTATGAATGGTGTCATGAAAAAATCGCTCATTAAAGCAAATCCCAGAAATGAAAACTCTTATATTGAATTTATGAAAAAGGATAAAAAGGATGAAATAGTCAAATCTTAAATGAGTGATAATCAAGTAATAAATATAGTATCTTCATTTTCTCACAATGGAGTGGAGAGCAACATTAATAACTTAGCTTAATTTGGTTAACTGAATCAAAATAATTCTTTTACTGAAGACATCTTTTACGATGATGATGAAAATTTACATGTAGCAGCTAATGGAGAAAAATCTTTTACAAAATCAGCTATTAAACAAAGCAATTTTTTGGGTCAATCTGATTTAAACAAAAGTAATTTAAGTTATACTAACAGCAACAAAACAATTAGCTACAATTTTAGTTGTAATACAAATAACTACTAGGCTAATAGCAAAGATGGTAACAGTAAAGTAAATAAAAATAATGAATCTTTACTACAAAAAAGTAATGCAAGCAACAAAAGTGGTATTTACAAGTATTAACTTTAGATGCCAAAGTACAGCGAACTCTAAGAAGAAGTTCAAAAAAATAAAATTTAAGATTAATAAGTAAATAAATCTCAACATTTAGAAAACAATAGCAATATTTCTGATAATAAATCTTTATTTAAGCATATTGAATAGCACAAATTAAATTAATAAAAGAAATTTTGTCCACTTTTAGACTAGTATGATTCTTCTCATAAGAGTGATTCGAATGCAGTTGAAAGCTCAGGAGATTTTACTGGTTTTGATTTTTTAGATAAGTTAATGGCTTAACGTGATGCCTTCAATCCAGACATCGATTTAAATTCTAATCGCTCTGATGCCTCTTCTAACCCTAGCAATCTAAAGTAAATACCCTTAGCAAACCCAAGAAATGAAGTAAAAAATGTAAATGATATATAAAGCAATACGGAAACATAAAAAATATAAAATAATTAATAAGCACTCTCAATACATGATCTCTCCCATTCTCCTTATAATAAGAATACAGTAAAAATAAGCCAAAATAATATTCATAAGAGTGGTAATCTAGATGTCTCTTCAAGAACTCTCCAAATGAAAAATTCTAACGGTACAAAAAGCAAGGTAGTTTCTGAGTCAAAGAATGATGTATCAATTTGTAAGAGTGATAATAATAAGACTCCCTAAATTGTTTATTCTGTAGTACCAACTCCATCTTAATCCTAAATAAATATGTAGATCACCGCAGCTGGAGGTAATAAGGAACTCTTATCAGTTTAGAAGTAGGAGTAATAATAAAGTTAAAATGTATCTACAAATAGAGAATGTGAAGAGGGAGGTATGTAGGAAGTTTATAGCAGATTTATAAATGCTAGCGATTTAAAAATGAAACTACATTAAATGCAATAAAACAACTGTGACGAAAACGGATAATTCTTATTTGACCAAGAACCAATAGAAGGATTTGATGATAGTAAATCAGAAAGCGGACTAAAAACTCCTCAACAGAAAGAAAGAATTTTTGATGAATTGGTAAGTTAAGATGAAATAGCATGTTCTTATATGCTTAATACAAAAATGAGAAATAGAATGGGATTAAATTTAAGTCATCTCTAAAGAGCTTTCTCGGATTAACCTTAACATCAAGCTTATGGAGAGGCTTATCATGAAATATCAGGCAACTAGTCATTTACATCTGTAGTTGGATATGAAAAATCAGTTTACTATGATCAAAAAAATTAAATGCTTGTTTAAAAGGAGAGAAAGAGTTCGCTCATGCGCTCTCAAACAGTACATTCAACAAATCCCCCTATTCAATTACTTAAAGATATCATCCTTAAAGATTAATATAAACCATTTAATCAAAATGAGGAACTCTTTGTGTTTTCCTCCTTCCTTGATCCTTTTGAATTCAAAATATAGAGCTATTTTTAAATAGTTTTATAAAAAACAGAAGAAATATTTAAGCATTTTAACAATGAAGAATGCTTGAACTGTGTATTAGTCGTTCTTAGTTTATTCAGAGTTCGTTTGTACAATCTAATCTTTAGGTAGTTGACAGAATAAGCAAAAAAGAATAAAGATGACACAAATAAATAATCAAACGATCAAAAAAGCTAAGATTACTTTTAGCTTACCTAATCAATTAAATAAGAAATGAAAGAAAAAATAACTTCAGACTAAAATATTAAAAAATTAGACCAACTAATAATGCAATTTTTGAAAAGAAGTACCTTAGAAAAGGGAAAGGATTTGATAGAACCTCATATCTTTGGAATTTATAGAAAACACTTATTTGCCTTTTATAATTTTTTGAATAAAAAAATTTATGATAGCTAGTCTGAAGTCAAAAAAGAATTGAAGCTACCTTATGATAAACTAGTTTAAATGAGTAGATTAGGATACCACATTCTTATTCTTTCTCATTACCAGAAGGTCTTTAAATTGTATTTTAAAGAGTTATTTACATAACAAGAAAATAGCTAAATTAGTAATCTTTACTAATTCATAGAAGATAAAATTGCTTACATGGATTTATTTTAGCTGTAAAAAGAAAAGAATAACATAAAAACCTTTTTGAATATCAAACAGAATAATTCAACCCTATAAGCTTTACCTTAATCTACATCTCCAGTTAATAATCATAAAATGTGTAGGCCACCTGCACAACCAATCAATAAAAACAAGATGGAGTAAGTAAACAAACAATCTATTCTCATTTGAAAATAATTAATTAAATAAATAAATAAAAAATATTTTTTAACAATTTGTATTAATCCTAATTTACTTTTGGATTGAATGACTAACTACTTAATATTTTATCAAACCTTATTATATATATATATAAATGAATAAATAAATATATTTGTTTAAATTGTAAATAAAATTTCTTAAAAATCAATTCAAATTTTTTAGTTAACAAAAATTATTTTTTAATAATCCATAATTATATAATAATTTAAATTCATATGATTTTTTTTAATTTTAAAAATTTGATGTGAAATTAAATAATAGATTACATTATAAAATGCATTCATTATTAGCAATAACTTTTAAATCCTAATTTAACTATTGGTCTGTACTTAATATTTTACCAAACATTATTATTTTTAAAGGTAAATTTATTTTTTTAAATTGTAAAAAAAGAAAATTGATAAATTGTTCAGTCAATAGTTATTTTAAACTAATTTTCACATTTTGTTAGGAATCAGAAAAAATAAACTTAAATTTTTAATACAAAGGGATATTAAATGCATTGAAACAGATAAGTTAATATAAATTATTATACAGAAATAAGAAATGTGAAATAAATATTATTTATTATTATCTAATTTGACTCAAAATGCTATATTTAATAATAGAAGTTTTAGATAAAAGTAAACTTTTATTAAAATTAATTTATAAAATTTGTATTAGTTTTTATATTTAGTTAGTTAGTTAGTTAGTTCGTGCTATTAATATTTTTTGAGTTTAGTGTGCAATTTTATTAAAATTAGCAGACAAACAGATGGTTAAATTTGTTTAAATTTAATTAATTATTTTTTGTATGTAATGATTGATCTCACTCACATATTGATTACTTAGAGTTGCTAATTAAATGATAATTAAGACATTGTGTTCTAAAAAATAAATTGTTATGGATACTGCTATATTTAATTCATTAAGCAATAGGTAGTCAATATAGATTTTAGTTGGTCAACTTGAATAGGTTTCTCCAAAATATCTACAAAACCTGCAATTAGACACTATTGCTTTTTTTCTTCATCAGCCTCACCTGTACAGGCAATTACTTTTGGCATTTAAAGCTTAACCTATTAGTGATATTTTTGTATCTCGATTAGAGTCTCAAATCCATCTTTAGAAGGGAACATGTTTAGATCTAATAAAATGAGTTAGTAAGAAGGGCAGCACTAGTTCTGCTAATGTTTTTGTACAATATGCTTTAAACAAGAATCACAGCTATTTGCTTTGTCACATTGCTATTTAGAGATCGAAAAAATTAGCTATGTAAGAGAATTGCATTAAAATGTTTCATCATCAACTATCAATATATTAGAGCAATTACATTTTTTCTTATGCTTATTCTTAAGCTCATAATTCGCTGGAATGTTTAACAATCCATCTTATTGTAAAGAAGAAGAAGGCTGTGAATTATGTTAAAGTGATTAAAATCCGAACCTCAAAGATTATACACTATTAATTGGTAGGCTTGCTGTTCCTTATTAATTATTATCTTCGAAATTAAAATAGGAGGAAGCTACTTATTATAATTACATATTTTATTAATTTTGTTGTTATTATTATTATGATTAATTAAGAGACTGAGGTTTATTTTGATCTCTATATAAGCTATTTTAGATGAAGCTGTAATTATTATTATTGTTATTTACATTATTATTAACTGAGTTATTTTATCCTGACATTTCTGCATTTTTGATGTATTCTGATCCGACAACTGAAGAAGAGAGGAATCTTACTTGCATATTCTATTACACATTTTGTTATATGTTTTATTCACCTCTATTCTTTTTAAATTTAGGAGATATGTACTAAATATTTATATCTATATCTTCTTCATCGATAGGCACAGAAGCAGAGTTTTTCCTTGAAGAGGGAGATGAAGAGGAATTAGATGAAGGTGAGGAAGAGGATTAATTATTGAAGTTTTTCTTATTGCTATTTTAGTGATCTTATTCTTACTGATAGAATTCCTAATCTAATACTGCATCACTACTTCCTCCTTTCGTATATGGAAACAGCGAGTTAATGATCTATGTATTTGTTTTAAGCATTTAAAATTGCTATATTCCCACCTATCTACTTGTTGGACTCATTTGGGATTGGTTTTATATGGAATTAGTATTGGTGTTAACAAAGCTTATATTGTTTAGCTTAGTCTACTAAGATCCATTTAACTTTGCAGTTCTTGTTTGTAAAACATTTTAGTCAGAAGGAATTATGCTTGATTAGTTGTTGAAATTTGTATTATTATTGTTGTTGTTATTATTTTGAGTTGAAAAATCTAAAATATGAAAAAAGAACTCTGAGCCCTTAGATTTTCCAGATATTATTTCCAACCCTGCTGGCATATGCTTTGGAGCTAAGCTTTTTGCTAATATGTTACTTATCACCAATCCAAGTCCCACACCTTTTGGGTTTAGTATATCGGTCTATGTGGTTTCAATTTTTGAAAATTCACTAAACAATTTTTTCTTTTAATCATCAGTTATCCCAATCCCTGTATCTCTGACGCTGAATCTATATATTCTATTTTCTATCATGTGAACTTCGATTCTAATACTACCTTCGTCAGTGAATTTAACAGCATTACCTTTTATATGTAATTTATTAAATTTTCTCAATTTATTTGAATTTATTAAAAATAAATTGAAAGATTTATTTAAATTTCAATATTTAATTTGTATAAAAATAAAACTTGTGCTTTTTTTTAATTTATTTACTTATGAGATTGATTAAGATTTATTTGATTCTTAGCTGATCTGATGATATGTCATTGGTTATTAAAGGATCTATATAGGATTCCAAATTGATGTCTTACGATTTCTATTTGACTATAACTCTCATTGTTTTTTTTACATCTTCTATAAGATTCTCTATTTTAAAGGGTTTTATGTTAAGGCGATATTTACCTGCTTTCATTTATGCCATGTCTAAGAGATCTTAAATTAAAACATTAAGCATTTAAGCGCTTGAAAGTGCTGGATCTATAAATTATTCATACAATTCTTTTGTAAGCGACTCTATCGAGCTATGCAAGTAATTCATAATACTTGAAAGTGGGGATCTAATTTCGTGCACAACATAATTTAGCATTTTTGATCTATTTTCATTCATTTCTTTGAGAACTTTAATTGAATTAAAATGAGAAACATCCTTTACAACTAAAACTAAACATTTCTATTTATTTACATAGCAAGGAATGAAGGTGATTTCTATAATTTTTTTTTCTTCATTTTTATTTTAATGCTAACTTTATGTCAAAATCTGCTATTGCTGCATCTACTATTAGATAAATTAGACTGTGGATTGTTGTTAAAAGGGATTTAAAGCAGATAAATTCGAAAAGCGAGAAGTCTTCCTATTTTTAAGTCCATCTATCAAGGCACTGTTTTAGTGTTAAAATGGGTTTAAACTACTGATTTAGTTATATGAAACACTTGAGTAGTAATAATTTGGCTGCTAATTCATATTTTATAGAGGTGTATTCATATTTTAAGGATTATTTGTAGTTGCTTGTGTTTCATAATTGTTCTATTTATTTTAGTTTAAATTTTTACAGTCTAATTTACATAACATTTTTATGTGATGTCCTAGCATTTCATAATTGCTCTCGTTAGTATAATCATGCATATCCTCTTCTATCTTTTCAAGTTAATCCTTTACTGTAAATTCTTTGGCAACTGAATAAATTATTTTTTAAAATGGTTGATTAGAATTCTGTTTTGAATTATGCGAATGGGTTTGAGTATGATGGTATGTTTATTATTATTATAATTAAGGCGAAGCTGTAGCAGTCATTCCGGATCCTGGTATCTCTTTTCTTTTAAGCTTGATTTCGTCCTCTTCTCTTTCTATTTAGTAATCATTTTGATAATTAGATTAATAGATCTACTAAAATTGCTGCTGTAATTGTTATCTATCAAACATGTTGTTGCTTCCTATGTATTCTTAGTTCAAGCTTTCGTCGATCTAGAGTCCAGAGTCAGGCTGCTTTTATGCTTGATTTGTTTTATTGTTTATCTTCACAGTATTTTTTTAAGGAACTTCTACATCTCTGATTCCGATATTATTTTATAAAGTGCTATTATTTAAGGGCCCATCTAATTAAAGCTGGAAACCGTTTATATTGCTTGAAAAAATACCGCTGTTTACTTTCATTTTTGTTTGTTATTACGCTGGAGAATTTTCTACCTCAGCACTGCTATTCAGCTCATCTTCATCTTTCTTATACTAAAATCTTGTAGTTTTTCTTGACATTAATGTATTAGTTTTGTGGTAGGATGATGTAGAATGTCTCCTTTTAATTTAAGAAAGAACATCATCATTAAAATTGTTAGAATTAGTTATTTAGTTTTGATAAGTGTAGTTTGAATGTATATTAATTGATTTTTAAGACTTTTAAGTTGGTACTTTTTAATTATTAGAAGTAGTTTATTCTTCATATGTTCTATTTTTTGAAGCTGTGAATAAGCTGTTATCATACATATAAGAATTAATATTCATAAAACTTGAATTAAAGTGATTGATTTCAGGGTTGTTTGAGTTTTATCCAATACCATCATCATTCAAATTCTAGCTTTTTGGTCCCTCAGTAGAGTGATTTAATGGCTGCAGTGATGCGTTTTTAAGAGAAAAGAGTATTTCGACACATTCTTTATCATTATGGCAGTTTAACAACCTTTTTAAAGTGTAGTTAATATTAATATCACCATTTTCGAAGTTAAATAAAATGATGCCTTCTGAGAGTATCTAGAAGAACATACCATAAAATTCCTTTAAATATCCACTGCCTCCATTATTATAATTAAACATAGACTCTGTATCTTCTGATTCTATCTATTTGGGCTGAGCGTAATCCTATACATTTTTTTTATTTGTTTGTGCATTATTTTAGGTTTAGCGCTCACCAATCAAACCTTGGCTTACATAATTAAAATTTTTTTGTTCATAGTTACAATAGCTAACATTGTTCATCTAATACAGATTATTATTTAGTTCATTCATTTAATGATAAAGTAGCCTACTTGAAGAATTTTGTAAATTTTTTGTTGAAAATTAATTTTTAATATCTTCTTAGAAAATTCCAACATTATTATTTGGAGAAAGTACACTTTATGAATCTATTTCCTTTAAAGACTATTAATTTTTCACTTTTAATTATAATTATATGGATTAATTGGGATAAATAATATTTCTTTTCCCATTTTGACTATTTATATCGTCTTAATCCTACTTAATCCTACTTTAGCCTATTGTAGAAAGTAGCTTTTTTGAAGGTATTTTCTTATTAAATTATTTAAACTTCTCACTAAATTTTAAACCTTTAATTTCGCTCAAGTTAAGCAAAGGTTTTTTTCCTATATTTTTATGAGATTTAGGTAGAGATTAGCCACTATAAATTGTATGAGTAACAGCACTAGGGATTTACCCAGCACTGCTTACGAAAACCTATTTGCTTTTGGACTGGTCAATGCTGATTGTTCCATCATTTTTTAATCCAGGAGAAGTTGTTCTGTACCTCATAAATGCATTTTTATTCTTACAATTTTTATCATAGATGGAAGAGAAACTATTCGACTACTCACCTCTGTTTATAGCTATATGAGAATATTGGTGAGTGTTATCAAGAATTTCTACTTCTTTCTCATAGAGCTTTTTATTTGGTTTAGCCTTGCTTACCATATTATCCAAACTGCTCTTCTTCTTAATTTATTTATTTTGATTTTATTAAGTTAAATTACTTTCTCTCTTATCTGCTTTTGAAGAAAAATTCTTGCTTAATTACATTAAAAAAGGATTTTTAGATGTTCTCTTAGTATAATTTCGTTCATTATTATCATTGTTATCATCAACATTACTTTTCCCAGCATTAGAATTTTGTTCAGTATGATCAATTCTCTTTTTAGAAGATTATTTCTTTTGTTTGTCATAGCTTAGTATTTTGCTTGACCTGTGAGCATTATATGTATTATTATCTTCATCTTTACTATTATATTTATGCTAGTTATGCTTCAAGCAATATTCGTGCATTCTTATTGAGCAATCTTCATTGCACTATAGATTCATATCACCAAAAAAACTAAATGAAATATTAAAAGAAACAAAAGTCTCTATAACAGCTAATATTAAAGATACTTAAAGGTATACATTCCATGATCTAAATTGCATATTAATAATACTTCCCGATAAGATGATGATAAACTAAAATATTCTTTCATTTTTTAAATCGTATTAAAGCGTAAGAGTATTCTTCACAAATAAAATGGTACAGCTCAACAACAAAATCTTATCATCGCCATAATAAATTATAACAAATTACAAAGAGTTTTCTATGATATTGTAAATGATCTTTTAGTGATATCTATTCAAAAATTTGATGATACTTTATTTCACTTAACACTACTAAATTATTAAATTAAACAAATTAAATGCTCCATCAATAATAAATAATAAGCACAGCACTGAGAATCCTTGTATATTATCTGATTTAATGCAAGTCCCTGGAAATTGAGAACTATTTATCTTTTGTTACCCAATAGAAGAAACGCAATTTTATTAATTCTAATCAGAATTTTAATAAGAGCTAGCATCACCATTGCCCACTCCCTATTTAGGATTATCTTATATGATATTAAAGACTGAACGGGCATATAAATACTACATTATATTAATGACGATTAGCAATATATATACAAAGCTAAGCCGCTTAGACGGATTTTTGCAAAACTTGGAAATACTTGCAAAACATAGTTAAAGACTACTTTTCAGATTATTTTGTTGCTTCATTGTATAAAAATCGCCCTACCTACCTTCCTTCCTTCTTTCCTCTAATTAAACTAGCTATCTAAGTTCGGTATAATTTATTACAGAAACTTTAAGCTTGCCAAGTCTTATTTTGATACTTGAAGTATTTAGAAATCTTCTATATTTAGCTTGGCTTGGCTTACTTGGTTGCTTGCTTGTTTGCTTTATTTATGTGTATGTAATTATATATTAATATACTTATTAAAAAATTTTGTTTATTTAATCTTGGACTATCTATTATAAATTATTTAGCTTGATTATACTCTGAATTTCCAAAATCAATTAACAATAACTATCATTCATTTAGACCATTTGATAAATAAATATATATCATTTCATATTAAATTAATTAAGTATCTACAAAGCATTTATTTAAGTGCAATATATATATATATATATATTGTATGAAATTGTTTATTTATTTTACCTTGATTATTACTATTATTTAATCTTAATATATTAAAAATTAGTAAATACATTTAATTCAAAATCTTAAATAACAATTGAATATTAGAAGTAAATACAACACAGGGCATTCAAAAATTTTAATTTAAACTGATGATTAATTAATTTGTTAATTAAGTATTAACAAACCAAGAAACTAGAAATCAGAAACATATTCTATTGATTAAATGATTAATTATAATAATATTTAATTTAATGTAATAGCAAATAGTAAATACTGCAGAAAAATCTTTAATTATTCTTTCTAAACTAAAAACAAAAAATCTTACTTAGCAATAAAGAAGTCAAATTAATTGGCTATTCTAAAGATTAAAAACCAATATGCAAATATTTTTTTAACAATTAAAAAACTCAAAATCTATTACTTTGCTTTTTCTTTTTCATTTAAAGATTCTATCAAATCAGACTATAAAAATTTGAGAAATTTTAAAAGAAATTTATTTAAATATTTGCTAATTACCCTTTTTATTATTAATTTTTTTAGATTTTAAACTTTAAAAGTAGGCAATTTTGAGCTTCTCTAAATAACTTTAAAATTATGTTTAAGCAACTTTTAAAATAACTTGATTTTTATACTAAATATATGAATGAATAGTTAGCACAAATAATATAATCTTGATATTGAGATAATTTTAAACTCAATTAAATTTATCGTTATCATTGTAAAAATATTTACACTTTATATGAATGTAATTATCCTAATTATATCCTTAAGATTAATTTATTTTATGAAGTAAATTAATTATGATTATAAAAATATTTACATTTTATATGTATGTAAATATCCTAATTATATCCTTAAGATTGTTTTCTTTTATGAATTTATTAATCGAACAAATAAAATTTTATGTGGTTTTTATTTAGTTATTTTTGTTATTAAAAATACAAAAAAATTTTCATCATAAAAAATTATTTGACTAATATATTTGAGGTTTCAATATTCATTTTATCTATAAATATCAATCATAACGCATATATAATTTTAGCTAGTAATATTAATAATTTCAATGTTGCTTAATTTTATATTTTGTGAAGATCATTATTGCAATTTTGATTACAAAATTTAAGTAAAAAAATTAGCTGAAATACAATAAAATTATTAAATATTTCATTTCAAAAAATATGTTGATTTTTTTAGACTTTTTAAAAATATAGATTTAATTTAATAGACTAGATTGCCGATTCCCATATCTTTATCAAAACCTAAAAACTAAGTCTCTAAATATATACATATATATCAACATCAACTATGTTAAGAACTTCAAATTAATTTATCTCCCTAAAAAATTATTGTAACAAAGTATAATGTGTTTAATTATAAGGGTTAAAACAATCAAATTTTAAAATAAAAATTTCAAAATATATTTTTTATTGAATATTTGCATGTTTTATTTATATGTTGACTATGAGGTAAATAATTATGTAATCTAACATATTTTTCCAAGCTTAAAATATCTATTGATTTTTTTATTAAATTATTAATAATTTTTATTCTAAAAACTCTATAAATAATCCAAAATAGTTCCTACAGCCCCCATTCTCAGATAATACTTATAAAGATAGATAATATTATTGGCAAAAATACAAGCTTAAATATAAAGAAAAATATTAATCTCAAATAAGAATAAATTTAAATATTCTAATTTATTAATTAATTAATAGTTTGTTAATTTAACCAACATTTTCTTAAAATATTAAATATTCACTGTTAATATTTAATATAGTAATAATTATAACATTAAAATTTTATAATTTAGTAAATAGATAGAAAAAATATTTAAAAAATACATTATAAATCTATGAATGATGAAAAAAACCATTACTTGGAGATTAGTTGGCAATTAAATTTGATACTACTTTTAGATTAAGAGAGTTTATTTTAAGATTACAAGTTGATAAGCCTGCTGGTTATGAATATTTTATGGGTTTTAAATAAAAAATTAAATTTTAGATATTTTTATTTTCAACCTAACTTATGTCATTTATTTCAGCAGTTAAATTTTACAGAATGCATGTTATTAAATGAAACTTTTAATTTGAAAGTTATTTTTTCAATAAAAATAAATTAATTTAATTTAGAGTCTTGAATTTAATCTAAATAACAACAAAATTAAAAACATTTTTAAATATTTTCCTTATTTAATACAAATTAAAGGTAATTGAAAATAAATTAAAATAGAAATTAATTTCTAAAATAAATCTTAAATAAGTAATAGCATTTTTATTCTACTTTCAACAGCTAATTAAATATAT
This sequence comes from Tetrahymena malaccensis 436, assembly GCA_000231845.2. Lineage (NCBI taxonomy): Eukaryota > Ciliophora > Oligohymenophorea > Hymenostomatida > Tetrahymenidae > Tetrahymena > Tetrahymena malaccensis. The sequence continues at coordinate 925,905 of JH719946.1, read as the reverse complement.
GATAATTGAAGGGTAATAGGTATTACTTTTATGTAATTATAAATATAATTAGTTTTTTAGAATATTTGAGTTAGGTGATGTAGAAAACTAAATAAATATTTGCTATTTTTTTGTTACTTATTGATGCTATTTCTAAGTTAATTAAATTTTGAATAGATTTTAAAGACTTGCTAAAAGCTTAAATATCATGTATTTAGTATCATATAAAAAATGGAATTATATTGATAATTATTAATAAAATACCATTCATAAATAAATATAAATTTCTAAAGAGTAAATTAAAGAGACTGAGAGTAAGTATTTTTTATTTTGCAAAAAAAAAAATTAAAATTTGCAAAAAAATTAATAAATATAATTTTTCAATTAAAATACTGTAAATAATTAATATATTAATTAATTATTTGGTTGGTACATTGTTTGATACATTGGTTGAATGGATCAATAATTTTAAACAAAAGGCAATAGCTTGAAGATAAGCACTCTATTTACCAAAATAAATTAGCATAGATTGAAAGGTTTATATGATAATAACTTAGATATTCATAAGACCAACTATGCAATTGATCGCTAAGCTATAATTAGTTAGTAGCTAAGCAAAACAGACATTTTAAAGTTTAAGCTAGACTCTGTTTCTGAAGATAAGATTAACTCTTCATCTGGAGTATTAAAGTAAATAAAAAACTTTAACACTCATGGGAAATATCAATAAAATAAATAAGATAGTCAAAACAATATTGAAAAAGAGATAGATTTGCATAACGGTTTGAAAGCTAAGTAGGATAGCATCAAAAAGCTTACTCTTTATGAACATTAAAAAATGGCAATTGAGTAAAAATAGTTGGGTTTAGCAAATGACAAATAAGAAAACTATGGAAACAACAAATTCACCATTAAGCAAGAGAACTAAAAAAAATGCAAAACACAATAAGATTTGGTATAAAAAAATGAAAATATTTAAGGAGATTAATTAATTTATAGCATCGATAGAGGATTTAGCTTGAAGGCTTTTAAAAATAAATTTGAATTCCTGAAAAATAAAAAACCTCAAAATTAGAATGAGAGAGGAATATCTCTTTAAAATGAAAGACCCTAAATGAATTAAATATTACAAGTAAAGCTTTCTTAATCTCCTAACGGACAACTAAATATAGAAAATTAATTTAAAAGTGCAGAATAGACAAAGTTAGCTTTCGTTTAGCCAAAATAAAGTGCAATTAATAATAATATGCTTACTAAACCTTAATCATTGTTAAGTACAATTTATTTTAACTAGAATCCTTACTAACTGAACCATAAGTCATCTTTTCTTGACAGCAACAAAGTAAGTACAAAAAACTCAACCTCAGTTCAAATAAATGTATCTGGTAATGATAAATAGATACCAAACATTAGAATATCAAGGAAAAATCTGACTGAACTTTAAAATCAAAACTATAGAGACTTAACCTAAAAATAAGAAAATTTAAGCCTTTACTTACTTTACAGAGAGTAGCAGGAAGAATAAGACAAGAAATTAAGAGAATTGAGCAACTAAAGATCATTTAGAAATTCTTAAGTTGTAAAAAATAAATATTCAAATAAAGACTCATAGGATGAAGAGTAAGAAATTTTAGAATGTGATAGCAGCAAAAGACTTCATGAAAACAAAAGGTATAAAATAAATAGTTAAATAGTAAACCAAACGGATGATTAGCTTATTTACTAAAAGAAAAATTTGCTGAATAGCACACTTTATATTACAAATACTGAAGATGATTAGAATTGTTATTATGACTTACAAAATTAAAATAGTAGGAATAAATCTTTGGATTATCTAAAAAATCAAAGAAGTAGATCTCTTTAGACAATTAAATTCAATAAGAATAATAAGAGTATTTAGATTGACTAGGAGCAACTTTCATAGGATGATTTTGAGGATATAAAATAAAAGGAAAATTAATTTTCACTATAAAGAATAAACAAGTCAATTGATGAGGATGATGATGAAGAAGATGAAATATTATATCCTTCTTCTTAAGCCAAAATATAGCAAAAAAAGACAACTCAAAATGCAACAATGCAAACTACATTTACTGAGTAAATACCTGAAATAGTTGCAAGAGAGTTAGAATAAATTAATAAATATAATCAAGCCCAAAATGCATTGAATAACATGAGTAAAATTCTCCCTAATAAGAAAAAAGAAAGATTAATATCTTATCTTTCAGTCAATCATAAAAATTTCCTTTCTAGCACTTCATACTATATAAAAAAGTATGAATATGATTAAAATAACAATTAGCAATTTATTAAAAACCTAAAAAATAGTAAAAGCCAGAAAAAATATGATGAACAAGATAAAACTTATAAATTAAAAAATTATTCAAGCACGAAATGCCTAACACAAGACTAGAGAGAAGCAAATAATTGTGAGTAAGACATAATCTAAGGACACGAGTTTCTAAAAGAGATTTAAATCTATATTACACTTCATACTTCTAAAGAGGAGTTTCTTAGCTAGTTGAGTAAGAAAATACAAAAGGTTTAGTCTTATCTTAACATGATAGAGAGAAGAAAAATATAAGATTTTAATAGCCTTTAATAAAAGTAAATTATAGATTGCTCAAAATCTACTGATGAATAAACTTAAACAAATTAACCTTAAAACTATTAAATTGGTAAGAGATTAGTATTTTTAGTAGAGAGTGAAGAAGTGCTTAAAAAAATAAAAGAAAGCAATAACCCACAATTATACGAATTGCTTAAATCTTATCAAGTAAACGGTTGTCTCTACCCCATCTACAATAGCAGAGAACTTGAATAAATTTCATTATATCCTCTTGGTGACTCAGCATAAACTTAAAAAGTCATCAATAAATTTAACAATAGCAAAGTAAAAATAATCTGTAATATAATAATAAAAAAACAAAGAAATAAAACTTCTCATCACTTTGACTTTAACAATATTCTTTAGCAATCTAGTAACGCATATAAATCTTAACTTCTTTCTTAATCTCTATTAAATAAATGAACATAAATAAAATAAACATCTTTATTGTAATTTAAATAAATAAATAAAAATACTTCTTAATTTAAAACTTTACTTTATAAAAAATGTAATAAAAAATAATATTTTATTTTATTAATTATAATAATTTTTATTTTAATTAATCTATTAGTTTTAATTGATAATATAAAAAAATAAAAATTTTAATTACCATAAAATTGCAAAATATTTGATTAAATTATATGAATACTCTTAATATAGATATAAACCTCTCATGAGTTTTTAAAAAAATTATTTTTTAATTTTCTTTTCAGACTAATTTAGTGAGTAATTACATTTAAATTTAAAATATAGAATTTAAGTTGCATTATAATATTTCATTTCATAGCTTAAATAGTTAAAAATAAGAAATAATTAATATATGATTATTATATACAAATTAAGATAAACGTTTAAATTTATCTTGAAATAATCATCTCTTATTGTTTGGTGTTAAAATTTTGCTAATATTATTTAAGTGGTCTAGCTTGTTTATTCTTAATTTTTAGAAGAACAACTTTTCTATCTTTTTCCTTCTATCTTGATATTGTTTAAATCCTAAACATACTTGAGAAGCATTATTATGGGGGAAATATTTAGTGAATTCTTTAAGGTCATCAAAATCGTAATTGAACAACTCATTTACTTAGTTGTTTATTTCATAATTAACATCCATAGTAGTTTACTGTAAAATGTTAAAGTTCTAAGTATAATTCATAGAAGATTTTTTAAGAGCAAAAGGCATTTCCATGCTCAAATTATTGTAATTCATCTTCATACAAGCTTTGTTACTTTCTTATTACTATGGTTCATTTTCTTAATACTAGACATTGTTTTATGAGTAGATTGTTTTTTCTTTATTTTGTTCCTTCTAAACTAATTTTAATACTACACCTTATAAATACTAGACTTATTTCTCATATATTCTTAAAATTGAATCTTTTTTGTTTTAATTATTTTCAATTAGTTGTTTGGAAAATTTCACTCCATCTGTATTTTGTTTCTTTGTTATTTAAAAAAATATTTAGCCTAAAAAATAAATTAACATCTAAGTAAATTACTGATAGAGAATGTGATCTAAAAATTTTAGGATTGAAATTAATAGGCAAAGAAGAAGAACTATCGTTGTTAAATGCAAAGTCTTTGATTAAGAATTCTGGCTCCTCTTAATATAACTATAAGTTATTTTCAATCCTTGAAAATTTCTTTTTTAGATTAGTTGATTTTCTCTAAAAATCAGTCATTCTTTTGCTGCTCTGCCTTGATATGCTAGGACTTTCTATATATCCTCTAGACTCTTTCATTGAATTTTACTTAGAGAAGCTAGGCTAAACCTGATTAATTAAAAATTGACATTAATTAATTATTTTATTATAATGAATATTACTATTGTTTTAGAATTAATTTTCACTTTGCTCAATCTTTAAAATTATCCATTTTACTAATTATGCTCTTAGGTATTTTTTTGCAAACCTACATTTCGAGAAATTTAAGTAGATGCTGAGCTGCGGTGAATGCTTTATCTAGTTTCTATTGGAATATTTTAAATAGGCTTATCGTTAACTTCAGAAATAGTTTAATGTTGTCTTGTGTCATCTGTTTATGTTTCTTCTTGATTTGGTTTATCAAATTTATTTTAGAATATATCTTCTTGCAGCATCATTGCACTAGATTTTATTAATCCATTAGATATTTTCTTATCACTATCAATTTAAGAGACTGATTATATAGAGGCTTTAGATTGTCTATTTGGTGTATCTTCAGAATCTGAAGTCAGAGATTCAAACGAATTCACATTTTTTATTTCTATATTTTTATTATTTTTATTCTTTTCTTCATTTAAGTCTTCTGAACCACTTTAATCTTCATTTTCTTCTGCTACTTATTCAGAAATAGCTTCGATAGACAAACTTTTAGATGAAGAGCTGCTTTAGCTATCTTCACTTCCAGAATCAGAAAAATCACTAACATCCTCATAATTATCGAACAAGATCATTTCATCACTTTTAAATTTAATCTTATTAGAAAATAAATTAAATTAACACTACACATTTATGATAAAATTATAAATAATAATTTACATATGGATACATTTTGGAGAACCTTTTATCACTTAGCTCTGCTTTCATAACAAAGTCTTAGTTTAGTTACTCATTTTCTGTTTTATTTATTTTTTTTAATTCATTAACAGTGTCTAATCTATATTATTAAGCTGATGAAGAAACTTCTTACTTTAAAGAAAGAGCTTTATATTTGTGTTTCTTCCTTAACCTTCTCATTCTTTTTTAATTCACAGAAAAATTATGACGTAATATCAGCAGTTCTTTATTTTTTATCAAATGTATTTAGGGACATCCACTTAAAGTATGTCCAAAATGTTTACAACCAAAGCACTGCTCTCCGAGTGAGTTTCTGTACAATAAAAATTAATCTCTCAATTTACAAAATTGTTCATAATCTTCTGGATCTTCCTTAAGTACCTCAATTAAATCTTATCTTGTAATAATAAATACGTGACTAATATTAGTAGATCTGCAGCTGAATTCTCTAGGAATACCTGAAAAAAACCCTTTGTATCCAAAAAATTTTTTATCCTATTTTTTAAATAAATTAAATTTTTAAATAGCCAAATAAATCATAAACAAAATCAAATAAATAAATGTTAATTAACAAATAAATTAATACACTAGAAAATTGAATGGTTTTGTATTCTGATTACTTGCTTCCTCCTTTATTGTAGTAATAAAATTCACACTCTCCTTTCATTAGATAGTAGAGCCTGTAGTCTTATTCTTCCTATTCAAAAATGATCTCTCCAGGCCCGTATAGCTTTTCTTAAATCCTCAAAGACAGTTTTTATATGCTCTCCTTACTAAAATTGAGGGAGAAAGATTTATCTTACATTAATATCTTGCCATAGTATTCGTTATATATTTAACTCTTTAAATTTTTAGAAATTTAATTAATAACAGCAAATCCTTTATCAGGTGAATCATTTTCTAAGTCATGAATGTACTCTATGTACTTCAAAACTCTTAACTACAACTCTTTTCCTATTGATCTGTTACTCATAAAATTGATAGCGTTATATCTCATAATACTTTTTAATTAATTGAAAACAATATTATTTATTCTATTTATTAAAATTAATTATTTACAATTATTTCTGGTATTTGTTGAAGTAATCTTAAAATACGTTACCAACTGTATTGACAGTATAAGAAAAACACATAGAAGCTACAATACTATATACAATTACTACAGATCTTTCAGATGTATTTTATGGTGTAAGATCACCATAACCAATAGTAGCAGTAGTAATAAAAGAAAAATATAGTGAATAATTGTACCTAATTTACCAAGCAGTATTTTACAATTAGTAATAGTTTATCCAAGATATTTCAACTTTATCATCTATTTAATATAATCCAACATAATGAAATATACATGCAAAATAGTGGACAATCATAACAATAAAGCAAAATAACCCTGATAAAACCCAAAGTTGATGGTATTTTTCAGCCAAATAATAATGGTTATTTAAATCATCCATATATTTTAAAATATGCTTAATCCTAATTATCATCAATAGGAAAAAAATGTGTTAAGCTGAACCTAATATGATTCCTAATAAGGTGATTATATCATAGAGTAGTTCGTTTTATATGTATCTTATTTCAAATTATTTAAGAAATTTATTTAATTTTATTTTACTAAATTTTGAATATTATTAAATCGTAGTGTTTATTTTTAAAAATTTTAATAACACTACACTAAAGATTATTAATCAGCTTTAGCAGATTGTAAAATAGCAAAACAATAGAAATTATTTGAAAAAAAAGTTTACTTTTTTGCAATTAAAGATGGGTTGGTTATAATTTCTCCTTTTTCTGAAAGTGATGTTTTAAATTTGATAGCAATTTCTAAAGAATAGGAAACAGCAGTTAAGAAAAAAAAAGCATAAGAAAAGTGAGCAACTTCTAAATCAAATCCTAGCATCAAAGGGAGATATACAAGATTTATCATAGTTATAAGTAGAAGATAAATTTTAAAAATTATTATTGGAAATGAACCTGGGTGAATAGAAAATTTCATGATTTTCTAATATATTTTACTTCTATCTGTGATTGTTTTTTAAGAAATCAGCTTCCCATCAGAATGATCACCTATCAAACCCCTTTCATATAAAGAAAGAGCACTGAATCTTTATTTTATTAGATTTCTTAATTTGTGTTTAGCTTTCAGAAGTATACATAACTTATTTACTATATCCCAAGTTTTTTATTCATTTTATTTTTAATCTAATTGAGTGCAACTAATCATAGATTCAGATCTTTAAGCTTTGATTCCAATCTTCCAATTTTTTTATTGGAACTTTTCTATTATTTGCATTTAAACTTGCTTATCTTTTTAATCTTTTTTTATTTATTCTACCTGCAAAGAATCCTCAAGAGGGTTTTCGCTGTTAAATTACTGCCTTATTAAGCCAAACTCGCTTTTTCTAGGAAAGAATTTCTTTGCCTTCGTTTAACTTAAATTTACTGACTAAGCATTTGTTAGTTTTCTAGAGAAATTACTTTATTTATTCGAACTTTGTTCTTTTTCTTACTTCAAGGCTGGATTGCTTTAGGTAATTTTCTCTTCTTGGCTTTCAGATTTTTTAGAATCAATTGAATTCGAATTTTTAGGTATAATTTTATCGAGTGATATCTTTAATTTCTGTAACATTTGCTTTCTTGTTTGAATTTAACTCTAGCTTTCTTCTTTATTTTATAATAAATCTTCTGATTCTTTTGTTTCTTTATATGCTGTTTAAGTGAAATAGTTGTTAGGAGTGCTAAGTTAATTATAATCATCTTCAATTGTTTTATCATTAAAATGGTGTGCTTCTTAAGAAATACACATTTACTATGAATCTTATATCTAATTTTCATTTTAATTATTAGTAGGAATAATAATCAAATCTTCATTTTTTTAATTATTTTCATTAAAATGATCATTCTCAGTTGGCTATTTTTGGCGATTAATGACTATTTTGATATTTTTATGATATTTGAAGATTAAATAAAAAAAATAAATACCATTTTGCGATTCTCTTTTTATGTTTTGTGGTAATGACTTTTATGAAAATAAATCTTCATCACTTTTAAATATCTTAGGATTGCAAGTTACATTTGAATATATGAACGAATTAAATTTACATTTGAAGTTGGTGATAGAAGTTAAATGTGACCATTAAAGCTGTACTGCTCTTCATTATGAATATCTTAAATTTATTCTAATTAGTTAAGCTTCGCTATATTTTTTTTGTATTTCTATTATTATATTTCTTATCTTTTATTATCTTTATGACTGTTTAGCTCTCCTGGATTTGGCTCAAACATAAAGTTATCATTTTGAACACTAATGGCTTATTTCAAAAACACAGAATCTTCTTTATAGTCACTTTTGCTCACCTAAAAAATCTCTGCTTACTATTTTATTAAGGAATCTTGATTGTCTTGCTTATAAACTAATTATTCGTTTTATTACATATCTCACTATCTTTAAATAATAATCGCATTTAATAAATTACAAGCTAAACTTAGATTTATAAACACACTTGAATAAGTATTGAATTACTTCTAATCAAAAAATTAAATATTCAATAAATTTATTATTATAAATGAATGAAAAAGTTATATGATTTAAATAAATATTTACTCTATTGAAATATTTAATGGTTAAAAATTTTTTTCTATAGCCAAAAACCAAACGAAAAATGTAATAATATTTTTACTTGTTAATTGCTTCGATTTTAAAATTAAATAAATTAATTATTTATTAAATACTCTAACTAAATTATTTAAAAAAACACTGATATATAAATCTTTCTTTTATTTTAGCAATAATTTCAAAAAAATGATTTCTTGATGTAGTTTTTCAAATAAATAAATATTTAGAATTAATATTTAATCAAAAAGAGTTAAATATTATTATTATTACTATTTAAAATAAATTTCATTGAATCTTACTCTACACATATTGAAATATAATTATTCAGCTTAAATTTTATAAATATTTGTTGAGCTGTGAACGACATTTAAAATTTAATATAATAAAAGCTCTTATTTATCAATGAAATGTATAAATAGAGTTTACTTTATGAGGTAAAGAAAAGTTAGTTAATTTATATTTTGGATTAACTAAATAAACAGAAACACTTTTTTTTCTAATTAAATTTTGTGAATGTTATTTTTTGTTAAAGTTTGTAATCATAATTTCTATTATTTAATTAATCTGTTTGTATAAAATGGCGATTTAAATTTTAAAGGAAATTAGAACGAACACTATTATTTTACTTTAATTATCTACTTTTGCCAATCTATTTTAAATTGAAGGGTGCTATGATATCAAAAAATCAAATTTATGTTGCATATTAAGATTTGAAAGAATGTGGTTTTCACTATGCTTTGCTTGATAACTAAATTATGAATGATCAGTACTTAGAATATAAAAATATAAATTTAATTAAATAAATTTTCTTTCATAAATTTTGTTGAATCAGGTATAAATAAATATATTTGTTTTAAATTTATTAAACTTAAATATGGAAAAATAAAAGCACATGTTTAATAAATAATTTTAATTCTTTTCTATGTTTGGATTAATAAAAATTTTTTAATGCTATAAGACTAGAAGTATTTTAAATCCACATCATTTTTATTATAAAATTAAAAAATATTTATGTTGATGTAAATTAGTAGTGTAAGACTCTCACAATCATTATTTGTTTTGAACAACATATATTTTTAATTACTTTTACTAAATATTATGAGTTTATTTGTGCAATTATTCAATTGACTTTTTCTAACTATTTAAGAAAATTATTTTTTTTATTCTTAATCAATAAAGAGTGCAGCCCACTTATACTCTTGAATCTTAATTTTGTAAGTATTTCTTCAGAGTGGTTTAATATATACTTTTTAAGCAAATTTTTTCTAGTTAAATGCTGTTTAAAATTAAAACAAACTACTGAAATGTTATTATGAGGAAAATATCTTGAAAATTCTTTTAAAGAATCGAAATCATGAATCCCAAACTCTTATTCATTTTTATTAGAACTAATTTATTACTAATGAACCTACTTAAATACTTATTATTCGGGGGAGTGTTATACCTCATTATAAATATTATTTGTATTACCTTTGTTATAAAACTTTTCTACTTGTCTTTTAGCCTTTTATGACATTCGTTTTAATTCATTATTGTAAATTTTATTTTTTTCATTGAAGATAAACATTTCATCATCTGATTTTACTTTATGATTTTAATTAGATATTGGATTCATTTTATCAGCACTTTTGTTTTGTTTTTTGATTTATTTTTTTTTATTTTAAAAAATATTTTATAAATCTAATTCTAATAAACTTTTTTAATTAAAACCATTAGTTTGACTAATTTATTTTTTTTATTTTTCAAGAGATCTATTTTATTACTCATGACGACTCGCTTTGCTATTTTCTATTTATAAAAGCGGTGTTTTGAGATTTTTTTCAAAGGATTTTTATGATTTTTCGTTTTCAGACGATTAAATTGAAAAGCTAGAATCAGAATTTTATATACGTGAGAGGGTAGATTTAGGATTATGATTAAACTCCTATTTATTCCAATTTTATTTTTTTATTTTATTTTTTTAATAATAATAATTTTTTTTGTTGGTTAAAAATTAGCTACTTTTTGAACTATATTTCAAATCATTTTAGAAATTATCTGGCTCATGATATTAAATGTTAGTATTTATGGAGAGATTTTCAGAATCATCTGATAGAGATAAGATAGAATCTTCATTTATTTCATCAGATTCAACTAAAATAAATTCGTTATCTTTGATTTAAATCTATTATAATATTTTTTTTTAATCGTTTATTAATATAAGATTATTTAAAATAAATTACTGAAGGGTATTCATTTTTGTAAATTTTTCCAGTAGACAGATCCTAAATAGCAATATGTTCAATTATATCATCACTAATATACTATTTTCTTATTTTCATTATAGTTTTTAACTTTAGCTTAACGCCTTAAAATACTGTCAATTAATAATTTAGGAGTGTTTAATATTTTTATTTTTTTCTTGTAAAATTCATTCTTGATTAATTTTATGAATAATTGCTCTTTTAAATTAAAAGCTCTTTGTTTTTCACAAATAAAATTTAATGACATTTAGATATTGAGTGTCCATATAACTTGCATGAAAAGCATTATTCGCCTAAAGAATTCGTGTAAAAGAGGTATTGATCTCTAATTTTACAAAATTATTCCTTTTTTAATTCATAAATATAAAATTATGTAAATAATTATTAAATTTATAAGAAATTTACATAATCTTAAGGATCTTCTCTTAATACTGAAATTAAATCCTCTCTCGAGCAATAAAAAACATGACTAACATTTACAGATCTACATGTTACTTCCCTTGGTATTCCAGAAATAAATCCTTTATACCCAAAAAACATACTTTTCTATATTAAAAATTAGACTTAAATACAACAATCTATTGAATAAATTACTAAATTTTAAAAGATGAATAAATCAAAACTTGAATTAATTAATCATTACATCCGTTTTTGAAACTGAAATGTACTCAGACTATTTGTTACCATCTTTTTTATGTATAAAAAATTCAATTTCACCCTTTATTAAGTAAAAAATTTAGAAATCCTATTCTTTTTATTCAAAAATAATTTCTCCAGGCCCATATATCTTTTCTTTCATCTTCAGAGATAATTTTTCGAGAGTTTGGCTGCTATAATTTAGACTAAAGTATTTATTTTACTTGAGAATTTTTCCATAGAAATCTTTAAATAGTAAAGATTACAAGTCTTTGGATATTTAATTAATAACAACCAACCCTCTGTCTGGCGATAACAACTTCATATCATTGATATAGTCGATGTATTTCAAAACTCTCAATTGCAAGTATTTATTTATCTGTCTTTCTCTCATGTAAATTATAGCATCAAATCTCATTTCCCTATTACATGGAAATCATTTAATTTAAGAAATTAAATGAAAAAACTGAAAGAAATTACTTTTTTGTTTGAATACTCTGAAATTACTTTTGGAATATAGTCCCTATTGTGTTTATTGAGTAAGAAAAAAACCCAGTGGAGATTAAGCTTATAATAATAACAACATTTCTTTCAATTACGTTTTTTGGAGTAATATCTCCATATCCAATAGTAATACATGTAATAAATGAAAAGTAAATAGAATAATTATATCTTAAACTCCATGAAGCATCTTACAACTCCAGTACTTATATCCATGTGGTTACATTAGGATCATCATTTTGAATCATAGCTGCATAGTGAAATATACAAGCAAAATAATGCCCCATTATAGAAATAAATCCAAAGAGTTTAATAAGCACCCAGATAGCATGAAATCTTTCATACAAAAAGAAATGATTATCAATATCCCACAGATATTGTGTTAAGTTTTTGACTTTTACTAATGTTAGTATACTTACGTATTTATACTAAAGTCCTATTAGCAAAGACAAACAAGCCAATAAATCAGTTAAAAATTAATCTCTTATGTATCTTTATTTGTTTTTAAAAAATATTTAAAAAATTTTTTGTAGTTTTATTTATTAGTCAAGCAATAAATAAATAAATAAATGTTTGATTAACATATTTATTATTTGGTTTTTTCAAATATAAATTTAAAAAATAGGCAATTTTTAATTCAATTTGTTGATGTATTTTACTTTTTTCTAATTTAAGATGGGTCTGTAACAAGTTCTCCCATTTCATAATATGCTATTTTGAAACCTAATATTATTTCGAGTATGTAAAATACCATACTTAAGCACATTATTATGATCAACTCAATTTATACTTCTATGTTGAATCCAAATACTATTGGTAAGTAAATTAAATTAAATATAATTAAAAGAGAAATTAATATCTTAGAGCCAATAACAAAAGCAGAGCCAGGATCTAAAATAAAAGAATTTATTTTTTTAAAAAGAGTTTAATTTTATTTGGTATCGTCTTGATTAAAAATATCAGAGCTATCACCTATTAGGTAATGCTAAAACGTTGATACTGATTCTATCTTTTAAGCTATTAAGGAAAGTAGCTTTTACTTCGTTTTCAAAACAGTTTTTAAGTGATTTGCAATGTCCCAGCTTTGGTATATTTATACTTTCTTTTCTTATTCATTGTTTTGCTCATTTATAGGAGACACTTAATTATATTTTTTATTAGTTTATCCAGATTATTTAATTATCGAATCTCTATAATAATTTATTTTTTTTAAGTCGAAAACACTTCTTTGAGAAAAAAGAGTATTTTAGGACTGCCCATTATTTTTATTTTTTAAAGAATTTATATTTTCATTTGTTATTTTTAAATTCTACTTGAGTTGCTGAATTCTTTAAATTTCGACTTAATAATGCTCATTTTATTTATTTTATTTTAAATTTTTTTTTCTTATTTTTGACTAACCTTCACTAATTTTAAATTCATCATCAAAGTCCCTTTGTTCTTATACTTATTAGTCAGAAAATTATTAAATTTAGCTAGGAAATTTACTCACACAAGTATTAGTTACATTATCATATTCTTTGTTACCTTTTCTTTTGCTTAATTAACTTTATATTGTATTCTAGGGAAGCTTTAGGTGTTTTTGATCTGTCTAGTAGTTCTAGTAGCATTATTACTCTATTAATAATGATTATTCAGTTTCTTTAATATCCTCTTCATCTCTTAACAAATCTCTCAAATTTTTTATCTTTAAGTTAAATTTAGGTGAATTATTTCGATTGGAAGCTATTTATAAAAAATTAAAAATCATTTTCAACTTAAAATCACATAATTATTAAAAAATAAAAAAACAAAATAAGCTATCATTTTTGTTTTTTAGAGTTAATTGATACCTTGGTCAATGATCTTGTTTGCAGAATTTGATAATAAATTCTAATTAATCTGTTTATTAGGAAATTTTAACTATTAAATGAATGTTAAAAAAGCTAACTAACTTACCATAAGTTATTATTATTTCTATATGAGTTCGTTTTAAGTCAAAAAGGAACTCTTATTTTCATATTCAGTTTATTGTTATTTATTTTAATAATTCTACAAGCTATTATTTTAAATACTAAAAGAAATTATTAAAAGAAAATTATTATTTTATAAATACTTTTAGAAAATATCCTCACACACTTAATCCTATCCTGGTTGCTTATTTTAATTCATTTTTACAATTTTTAACTATGTAAGTAGAATTATCAGTTGATTTAATAATTATTTATTATTTTCAAATAAGAAAAGTTATTTAATTAATTTTTACTGAAAAATTGATTGATTTAACCAAATAATTTTAAAAAAATGCATAAATATAAAAATAAATTGCTTTTTTTTTGTAAAAATTAATCCAATTTATTTAGAAAGTTACCCTTATTTCTATTATCTATATTGTTAAAATAGCTAAAAAGCACATTTGCAATCTTTATTTAATAAAATTCTTTGTTAAATATTGCTATGATAGTAAAAATAAAATTTCTAACTAATTTTTAAATGAAAAAAAAAAGTATGAATTAATATATGCTTGAAAGAAAAACGTTTAGTTTTCAATTTTAATTCACATAACATGCATGAATTTATGATAATTAGTTATTCATTTAAATATATATTAATAAAAAAATATTTGAAAACTTATCTTCTTCTGCAAATGTATGAAGAACTCATCAATATATCTAAAGTATAATCCATAATTTATATTAAATACATTTCTTACAAATAAATAATGATTTGATGACTTAAGAGCTTTGACATCCATGAAATATAAATATTTGTTCAATTTTACTACTCTTGAAGAGCAATATATAAATTTAAAAATCAATATGAATCCTTTTTGAATTTGCTGAAGTTTTACTTTTATGCAGTTATTTGTTGATTAACATTGATTTGTTTTATGTTTTTCCTTTAATTTTATTACTTTTTTTTCATGATTTTGTAATTTAGACAAACTTCTGTGTGATTATTTTTTGGGAAATATTCTGTAAACTCTTTAAGAAAATCAAAATCATAAAAAAAGAGTTCTTAATTATTTTCTACTTCTTCTTGTTGTTATATGTAATTTTTGAATAATTCTTAATTATTTGCTTATAATAAAAACTCATTCAAGTCTAATACTCCCATTCTTTTTTAAGGGTTATTCAGAGAACTTTCCTGTTTTTCTGTTTTATTTATTGACAGCTATCTGGGAGGAGGAAGTTAATTTTGAAGATCATTTACTAAACTACTTGAGCTATTAGCTTAGATTTTATTGCTGCTTTTTTATTAATTTTAAAAGTAGTTTAAGAACTAACCCAATCTGTTGATTTATCCTTGATAGAAATTGATTATATTTTGATTGGTTTCATATTTATTTGAGTTATTTATCAGCTTTTTTAAAATAAAAACTTTAAATTTAAATCATAAACTATAAAAAATAAGTTTACCTTTGAATTGTATTATTCATTTTGTAGATACTAAACACTCTTTTTATTACCTAGAACTGATGGATTTTTATCCTCATACTTATTCGTCATGGTTAACTCTTAAGCAAGATTAGCAAATTTTTGGGCTGCACTTGGTATTGATTTATTTTCATCAATTTGGTTGTTGTTGTTGTTGTTAGCTAAGTCAAATTTTTCTCTCAATTTCAAAATATGTTTGTTTGTTTTGTAAATATTGTTTATACTCTTTTTATTTAGCTGTACTTTTGATTAACTGTTGATTTTTATTGGTTTATCTTAATCTTATACTTAAGTATTGCTTTTAATTGCCATTAATTTTTTATTGGGGTTTTTATTCCATTAAATACTCTTGGCTTTTTGTTCAGATGGATATTTATTTAGCATTTCTTAGCTACCAAGAGATGGTGACCCTATTAACTACCTAGTTATTTCATATTCACGATCTTAAAAGTTATTACTCTGAGGTGTATTCAGTAAATTCATATTTTCATAAACATTATTTTTTAAATTTTCATTACCTATCAAATTATTGGCAATTTATGCAGACATATTTATTTCATTAATTTGGTAATTTGAAGAACCTTTCTACAGATCTTAGTTGCTATTTTCTTTTTCTAAAGTGAATTCTGTTTTTTAAATCTTATTAGTTTATTCTTAAAGTTCTTCTTTGTTTTAATTATCATTATACCAATTAGATTCAAGGTTTTATTCCTAATTCAGTTTAAATGATTTAGTAAAGCTTCTTTTATTCTCAAATTTTTGTATATTGTTCAGAGTTTGATCTTATTAAGTGCTATCTAAATCACTTAGATCTGTACTTGATTATTCTGATGACTACTCGTCTTCAGATATTTGCGATAAGTTGCTATCTGAATCACTAGTGCTGTATTAGAATGGCTCATCAGTTTTACCTAAAAGAATCTCGTTGCAATTTTAAGTTAGCTTTATCTGTTGTGATTTAAATTTTAAAATTATAAAAAAATTGGTAAATATTTAAATAAATAATAAATTTACACTAGGATATTTTAAACAGAATTTTTTGTGATTAGATTATTCTTGAATGATAATTTTATCTATAACCTCGTCAGATAGATGCTACTTTTAGAGCTACATTACATTCTTTAGCTTGCATTTAATAGCTTCGAAAGAAGTTATTGACATATTCAAAAATGTCGCATATTTTTTATTATTCCTTTAGAATGGTTATCTAACTTAGTCAGCTGAATAGTTTTTCTTTAAGATAATAAGTTCTTTATTCTTGACATATCTTATTTTATAACAGTCAGATATAGTATGCCCATATTCGTTACAAGAGAAACATTTCTCACCTAAACTCGAATATTGCAATAAATATTCATCCTTGAGCTTACAAAATTTTTCCTTTTTTAGTAAATAAAAGCTATAAAAACAAATATAAAATTTAAATAATTTACGTATTCAAGTGGATTCTCCTTTAAAACTGATACTAAATCTTCGCGTGTACAGTAGAAAACTTAAGTTATATTTATAGATCTACAAGTCATTTCACGAGGGATTCCAGAAATAAAGCCCTTGTAACCAAAAAACTAATTTTACTTAATAAATGAACAGTTTATACTTTATTATTTTAATCTATTTTTATGAATATTACCTGAGTTTAGAATATTGATAAGTATTCAGATTACTTATTACCTCTATTCGGGTAATAGTACTCTATTTCTCCTTTCATTAAAAAGAAAATTCTTGTATCTTGTTCTCCTTGATCAAAAATTATTTCTCCAGGTCCATATATCCTCTCTTTCATTTTCAAGGAAAGTTTGTCTATAGTCTCCTTACTATAATTTCTAGAGAAGTGTTTGTCCTTTATAATAATTTTTCCATAATAGTCTTAAAAAAGTTAAGCTTTCAAATGCCCAGAAATTTAATTGATGGCATAGAGTCCTTTATCTGGTGACTGTGCTTCCATTTAATAAATATATTCAATATACTTCAGAACTCTTAATTGCAAATTCTTATGGATATTCCTTTCTCTCATATAATTGATTGCATCATACCTAATCTCTCTATTATTATAAAGTTAAATACAAATATTTTATCTTCATAAGTAAAAAAATTGTAATTGATTACTTTGATTTCTTAGATTTATTGATAAAATCTTAAAACACAGTAGCCATTGTATTAACTGAATATGAAAAGCAACCAGTCGATATCAAACTAATTAATATTACAATGTTTCTTTCATAAGTATTTTTTGGAGTTATATCTCCATAACCAATTGTGATGCATGTTATAAATGAAAAGTATATAGAATAATTGTATCTCAATGACCAAGGCTGTCCTATTAAATTAAATTCTCTAGTCCAAGTAGTAACGTCTGGGTACTTGTGTTCCTAAACCATACCCGTATAATGAAATATGCAAGCAAAGTAGTGACAAAGTATAGCAATAAATCCAAATAATTTGATTAATATCCATAATGCATTATATCTTTCAGCCAAGTAGTAGTGATTGTCAATATCCCAGAGATATGAAATAATATTCCTAAATTTAACCAAAATAAAAAGCAAAGCAGGCTTATAATTATAGCCAAAAAAGAGTGCTATAATACTGATGAAATCTGTAATGAACTCATTATTGAGATACCTAATTTTTATTCATTTTTTTAAAATGAAAAAAATTTTTCAAAATAGAAATAAGATAAATTTTTAGTTGAAAAATGAATTAAATTTTTGTCATTTTAGTAGAATTTGAAAGAAATATTTAAAAAATATGTCTGTTTACTTAGAATATATCTTATTCCTATCAGTCACAAGCTCTCCCAAATAATAATATTGAATTCTGAAGCCAGCATACATTTCAAAAAGGAAAATAATAATAGTGCAGGAATGAATAGCTATAAAAGCTGTACCTAGATCAAGATTAAAGCCAAAAATTAAAGGTAAATAGATTATATTAAAGAGAGTATATATAGTAAGGAATATTTTATAATAAACGATCAATAAAGACTCTGGATTGTAAGTTTCTAAGAAAATTTTATAATTCAAGCTTTTGATTTTTTCTTTTTTTTCTTCCATCTTCAAAATGGGTGCATCTGTGCAATCTCCTATCATTCGATGATGAAAATCTTTGATATTTTCTATTCTTTGCTATATTATTTTGTTGAGTTTTTGCTTAAACCTCATCATGACACTCAACTTTTTGACCATATTCCAGTTCTTAATTGCTTTCTATGTATTTAGCTAATTATTATTACTATCTCCCTCATTTAGAATGATAGTTCCTTATAAAGTTTTTCTATTAATTTCAAATAATTATCTGTTTATTTAATTTTAAATATCAACCTAGTTAGTAGGGGTAGCATTTTTAAATAGGGCTAAGCTATCTCTTTTATTTTAATTCACTTTCTCTTTATTTTACTTGCTCTTTAAATTTTAAATGTAACGTAGCTTATCTTAGTAAACAGATTGATTTTGTACTCTTGAACTTTTCATTTAACTTTATTATTGATTATTGAATTATTAGATGCTCTTTTATTGTTAAGATTCTATCTTAAAATCTGTATCAGCAACTTCCTAATTAGGCATTATTGAATTTATAGACTTTACATTTCTAATCATTATATCTTAGTTATTCTAACCATTTGTATATTCAACTTACTCATTATCTTTTTACTCCTTCATATTTTATAATTCATAGTAGTTCTTATTTGAAAAAGAGCCTGGTTTTTTTGTTGCCTAAGGTAAAAGTTTTGAACTACTCTATTCAGATTTTACTTGAGAGCTTTCTTTTTTGGTTTAATGGCTTGGTTTATCATTTTCTAGTATTTTAATGTTAACTATGAATTGGGTTTCTTAAAAATTTTATAATTTACATATTTAACCGTATAGTATGTCAAAGACATCATTATCTTCTTCATCTTCTTCAGCATGATCTTCGTTTTAATTATTCTTATTCTATATTCGTAATTTTGAGGGTTAAATATCCATGTTTATATGAGAATTAATTTAGTACACCATTTTTAGGATAGTGCATCAGTGCGTGTTATGATACCTCTGTGTCAACTATCACTTCTTGCGTTTTTAAAGCATTTTCGTAATCAGATTGTGTTGTCATATTCTATTTTCTATATTAATTAACGATTAATGCTCTTCAAATAGCATTTATAAACTAATTATTTTACAACAGCAAGTTTGTTTCAGTAATTTTTTTATCAGACTCTTGAGTTCTGAGATCTCTATTAAATCCTGTTAAAGTCTCAAATTGTTGACTTTTAGAATACCTATTTTTTGTCTTGTAATCCCTTTGGCTACTCATTATATTTTTATCTATCAAATACTTAATTATCCAACAATTGGTTATTAATGAATAATCAATCTATGAAATTAATTATAAGAAAAGATTAAATACTGAAGAAATTAATTCTTAATTTCAATGCTAAAATAAATACAAGAACAATTTTATAACTAAAAATAATTACTGAAATTGAGATAAATCTTACTCATGCATAATAACTTAATCAATTTCTGTTGTTTACTATATTAAATATTTGAATTCTTAGGCTAATTTAAAATAGAATAATTCTAAAAAACTCTTTAATCTACTCTACACTTTTTATCATTTAAAACTCCTCAATAAAACAAATTTGCTTTCTAAAAACAAAAATTATCTTGAAGCAATAATTTATCTTTTTAAATTATTGCATTGATATTTACTTTAAAAGGATAATTTCTCCTTTTAGCTTTTTGATTTTGCTATTTGTTTTTCTTTTGATTATTGTAAAATGAGTATTACCGGTTAATCTTAAGTAACTCAGGTAAAAAAGTGTTTATTATTTTTCCAATCAAATGATAAAATTTTCATTCTTAAAATAAATTATTTAATTAATTTTATTAAATAACAATCCCATGAAATTTTGAATTTTTGTTAAGAATTTTAGTTAGACTATAGGCTAATCTAAATTCTATTTAATATAATTTATAATAGCTAGAAATTAAAGGAAAACTTCATTAAAAAAATTAATTTTGATGGATGAAGAAAAAGAATAGTCATAGATATAAGAATTTAATGTTAAATGAAATTTTTCTACAAAACAGAATCTGAAAAAAAAAATAAATTTATAAAATAAAACCATTTAAAAATAATCAATCTAAATATACTCATGCAGTCGTACTTAAATTGTTATATGGGTTTTATTAAACCATTTCATAATTATTTTCGTGTTATTAACTTTTTGATTTTTTATCAATTAATAGAGACTTGTAAGTTAGAATAAAGTAAATCATCACTATTGTATGCGCAGCAAAAGAAGCTAATAACTCATTACAAAACACAGAGTGAGTCTAAAAGTGTAAATTAAAATAAAATTTCTAAGCAATAAAGAGGAAACTAGTAAAAAAGAAAACTATTTAGATCATAATTGCTATTGAGAAATATCCAAAGACTTAAACATATTTGTGACTTTCATGTTTGTAGTTTCCGCTATTATTTATCTTTGTTAAATAGCTCGAAAGAGTATCGACAGGAGTTTTTTCTTTATTAAGAAGAAGCTGCACGTTTAATAAATATATTCCAAACAGAGTAAAATAAATATTCTTAAAAATATTGAATGAGTCTTAGGTGGAATCTTTCACAATCCCAGAACTGTATGCATAAATTGTAGTTAAGAAAACTAAATATATTTATACAGAAAATCTACTTAACATTTACTGAAGTCCGAAAATGACTATGCTAATTATGCTTGTAATTAAATAGTCTAAAAGACCCAAATATTCTGTTTTCTCAGATGTATTAAAAATAGCTACATAAAATTGTACTAGTGCAAGCTATTAATTTATTAATATAAATAAATTAGTCTAATTATTCTTTTTCTTAATTATATAACATATTATCAGATTAACGAAACCTACTATAAAGAAAAAGATTCTTTTATGAGCAGGATCAAATACGAAAAATTCAGTATCTTCAATAAGAATTGCCACTATGGATATTATATTAATCCAAACCAATAAATTAGCATATTTTTTAGTTGAATATTGGACTTTAGCAAAAGCATTAGCTATACAGATAATAGTGCAAAAAATAATAGGGTAAGCTATTTCAGAAAAAGGTATTATAGGCAGAGATGATTAAAATAGATATCTATTCACAAACAAAAACTTTATCAAAGCAATTACAAGGCCTGAAACTATTGGCACCCATAGAGACTTAACACTGGGCTTATGGAAAAATTGATAAATAAAATAAAGGAAAAGCTCAGCGCTTATGATAATGATGCAAGTAGCTTAATTAGAAGTATAATTTTATTTCACAAGTAAATAATTCCAGCTATTGTGAAAGTATAAAAAATTTTATCCCAAAATAGTAACATTCAAAAAAATATCTATTGTTGATGAAGAGGAAGAAGAATTTTCACTTTTTTTTTCATCTTCAAGTCCTTGACTTTCTATATCGATTGGTTTTTCTTTTTTGGTTACTGCTGTTTATGAGTCGTAGTCACCACTACTCCTATCTGTTATTTCGCTTTGGTTGTCTACTTAAATTCTGCTTTAATTAATATTATTTGCCTTCCTTGAGCTAACAATTAAGCAAATAGTAAATAGGATACTCACAAATAATATAAAGTAGCCAATATAAATCCAAGTCATGCTATAAGGAATGAGATTTAAATATATTTATTCTTTAATCTCCTCCTAAATTGTTACTATATTCCTAATTAATTAGATAACCTTTTCCTTATCGTAGCTGTTTTTTGGTAGAGATAGCCCTATATCTTGTACCTTTTATGCAAAATTTCTCATTTTTAAAGGTTCAAACAAGCTATATTTTTTCTATAAGGTGGTAATGAACAACATCTGTTATCCCAAAGTAGTGTAAGAATCCCATAAAATTCTCTTTAAATAATTTATTTCACTTAGTTATGAAGGGTACAAATCCAAAAGAGCTCTTCCACTATTTGAGAAAGGAATTGGAAGACCCATTAAGTTTGCAAGCGTACTTGCTATCTAACTTTCATGGACAACAGGTTCATTCTTATTCACATTCAAATAAATCTGTGATAAAACTTCTTATTAATCAACAAATCCTCTCTTGTTGTATGAAAAAAAGAAAGGAGAGCATGGTTTATCTGAAAAGCAAGTATTGACATTCTCATTTACACCACCAAAATTGTTAGAAGCTCTATCACTGATAGCAATAAATAATGTATCATCACTAATATTATTAATTATCTGCTCCATTTGTTCCTCTATCCTCTATATTTTTTAGAAGTCTGAGGTACTCTTCTGATCTCCTTTTATGTCTGTAACCTAAACGCTATCATGAACTAATTTAATTAGGAAAATGTTAGTAATTGAATTATTGTATTTACTTTGATATTCTAAATAAATATTTTTAGTTTTTTATAAAGAAAATGAAATAAATTAATAGCATTTTTGATAAAATTTATTTAAATTAAAAATTGTATGAGTTCGTTCAGTCATAAAAAATAAATAGCTCAAAAGTAGAATTTAAAGAATGAATTACTAAAAAGGAAATCATAAGACCCTTCTTTAATTAACTCCTAAATTTTTTAATAGTCAATCAAATTTTGATCAGTTTCTTCCTCAGTTTATTTTTCTTCTTGATGGAGATAATTATTTTGTTTCAAGAGATTAGGAAAGGAACTGTACCAAATATTGTTCAAAAACCCTATTGTTTCGAAAGAGTTTTAACTCAATTAATGAAGAATGCTATCTTCTTATTATTTGAATGAATTTGTACTCTAAATCCCTACCTCAAACTGAGCAGTATTTGTGCCTACCATGTAAGTAGCAATTTTAGCTAGTGCAGATTAAGGAGAATTTATTTCAACCTTACGAAATATAACTTTCTTAGGATCCTTTTTAACTAGTTTGTCAAACAGAGTCCACTGGTAGTTATACTATACATTATTAGTGTGGGCAAACATTTAAGCTTTAGGGTGGTTGCTGAGCCACTCATAAGAGTAATTCTCTAACATGAAAAAGACAACCTTTTTATAAAGACTGCTATTCCATAATCTCTACTGATTTTACTCATTTTCATATTTTATAAAAGGATTTGATGCCTAACTCTAATGAATGTTATTATAAAATAAAATTAGAACTCTTTAAATTATTTTAATTAAAATTCTTTAAATTAAAATATTAGCTTTATATTATGGCTTAAATTTTATTGGCTCAAGCTTTTAACTATAAAAATCTATGCATTTTAATCTAAGATCATCATTACCTTTTCTGTTACATGATATGTATATTTCAGCATACCATACCTGACAAGAAAGAGTCCTAATAAAAATATAATCAGAGAAATTGAGAGACACACCTTAACGCTGCTTTGGCTCATATCAAAAATATTTTCTGTAAGTTATTAAACTAAAATAAACCTTTTATTTTTTAAATAGATTTAAATTAAGGAGTTAAAGAACAATAAAGAATATTATTTTTGTTTAATAACTACTAAGTATAAGCACTGATTTTATCTTTTATTTTATGTATTATTGTATCCAAAATCATCAATTAATGTTATTATAATAATATAAATCAAAAAGTAAAGAATTTGTCTTTACACTAAATAAATTAAATAGCTATGAAAATCTTATCAACTAATATTTCCTTTAAATCTCATCTTTTACTATCTGCTTTTAGTATGCAAAAACCTCTAAATATACCTGCTAATTTACATGAACAATATTTGACATGAAACAAACAAAGAATAGCGAGAATAGTATAGACTGTAACATTTAAATTTAATAAAAGTAACCAAATCACTTAAAAATGTTTGTTTATCAAGTAATTCTTACAATCAACTATTATTATTTTTATTGAATACTTAAAAAAAATTAATTTAATTTACCTTAGTATCATCATTTCTCATTTTAAAATTTAATATTTTATTAACAAATAATTCATCTTTTTTATTAATTTATCAACATCTTATAATAGTTTAGCTGCCATTTTTTTTTTTTAGAAAATTTTAATAATGATATAAATAAAGATTCAGAATTATCTTGACATAATAAATTTAAAAATAGAAGCTATAAAATTTTATTTCTAATTCATATTTTCTTTTGTTATGTTTATAATTTGATTAACTTATATTTAATATTGTTTTGGTAAATAAAAATATCTTAAATTAAATTAAATAATTTTAATTGAATAAAACAAACTGTAATTAAATTCATTCTAATTTAAACAAAATATATATTATTATTATTGACAATATACTTTTTAAATATCTTGCAAATCAATAAAAAAATTGAAAAAGGTTATTGAATTATAAAATTTATCATACTAAATTTAATAAGAAAGAATAAAACAATTTTTTATGTTAAAAATTCATATTAAAAATATTAGCTTTTGTAAAATGAAATAATTAAAATAAAATATAATTTCTGCAAACTCAAAATAAAGTTGAATTGTTATTCAGCTACTTCTTTTCAGATGCCATAATTATATCAAATCCTTTTCTTGTAGCTGAATTATCTGCTAATTCTTCTGTTTCGTAAATTTCAGATTTTGAAGCATTGTCAAAATCATCTATTTCTTTGGTACGAGTATATAAAAGTACCATTATGATGCTCGAAACTAATGTAGCACATGTATAGAGTGCTTGTTTCTAAAAATAATTTATGTAGCTGTTGTTATATTCAGCTTTTAAATAGTCCTCCAAAAAGTTTACAGAAATAGAATCAAAGGTTTGAGCATTTTGTAATATAATAAAGAACATAATTTGGAGTAATGCAATAATGCCAAACAAATTGTATTTGAAAAGCTGAGCAATCAGTACAGCTTGATTAGACTTTACATCAGAAGAAAACATCTTACTTAATGTCAAATCATTAAAATTCTTTTTATGCATTTACTATGCCTTACTCCAAAAAATTACATTAGAAACTCCAAACAGCGATAGAGCTACTATTAAGAAGTTACTTAATGTGAAGCCTGAATATTCAGATTCTCCTATTTTTATATTCATGAGTAGTTCATAATTTAATATGTTCATAATGATGAAAAATGCAGGTAAGTAAAGTATTTTTAGATAGGCTGCAAAGCAGAATAGTAAGCAATAAAGCGCTATGTGGCTCGAGTAAACAAAAAAGAAATTACTGCATTATTCAGAAGTTACTATGAAATTTATAAAAGGACTAAATGAAAGTAGGCAAATAGCAATTTTTTCTTCAAAGTTAGTTTCAGCTCTGTTTAAATAAAGTAAAACTATTCCATTGAAGGCGTTTACATATTAGAATATTATAAAAGATGCTTCAAAAAAGTATCTTAAGAAAGGTAAGAGGAAGATAATAGTACAGTAGTAGAGATAAAAAAGGCTTTCTCCCATAGTTGAATAGAGCTCGTAGAGGAATCTCACAATTATAAGCAATAAAATTGCCAATTATTCCTTATCTTCTGCTAAAGTAGCATTCAAGAAGACGTTTCTTTGCAAATAGGCTTCTCCGATAAATAAATTATAGCAAACAACAGCCAACAAAATCTTTTGGTATTACTACTAAATAAAAAGAGTGGTGCTATTAAGAAGAGCAATTATCCCCATAAAAAACAAGATGCTGTAGAACGTCTATTCTTATAGCTCAAATTGCTAAGTTCTAATTAGCTACTAAGTGCTCTCAGGGTAAACTAAAGAGAACTCAGGAATCAGAAGTCTGTTGAATAAAAATTTTAAAGCTTCATAATAAATTGGGAGCTCTAACATGAGATTTATCAATCTTTTGCAATAAATACTGTCTTGCACCTTCATATTTACCATCAAAATGGTTAAACAGATAAAGATGCTAAAGAAAATCAATTAAGCACCAGCGATAGTTAGGTTTAAATTAAATTAGCTATATTCCTTTATTTTTAATTCTATTTCAATTTGCATGGTTTCTATTTGTTTCAGGTCTTCCATTGAAGCATTTGCATGGACCTTATTTTTATCACTATCTGAGTAGTTTTCATATATTTTTTTCATTTTTCCCAATATTCTGCTTAGCACTTCTTAATCCTCTGATGTAGAAGAACTCGAAGTATTTAAATTAGTTAATTTATTCAAAAATTTATATTACTGCACTAAATTATTAAAACTATCCTAAATCCTGTAAAGGAGATCTGTCTAGCTATTCATATACTATTATTTGATATCTAAAAGACCAATATTTCTTGCAATCAAACCTTCTTTTATCTCCCAATTCATAGCATATGATAAACTTCCATAAAACTAATCAATTATTATTTGCTCGTCACTATTTTAATCAGTTAAAGAAAACCCATTCCTATTATATGCAAATATCTTTGCCTATTTATGACACTGGTTCCAACCTATAGCTAAAAACAAAACATTTTTTGGGTTTTTATTAATCTAGCTAACTACAGAGAGTAAATTGGTCTTTTTTTACTCTAAAATATCACTTAGTTAATCTTCTTTATTTTCTTCTAACAATAAGTTCTCTGTTGATTTGCTAACTAAAGTTAATTTTAAAATATAAAATGTAAAATATAATTAAATATTTATCTGAGATTTTGGTAATATTAAGTAAAATAAATAATCAATTAATTACATATTAAAACGTCATAATCATTTTTCTCCAAGTATGAATTCAAATTGTATTAAATACTTGTTTCGTCTTAAACTTAAAAATTTCTATTCTATATTGATTCCGATTTGTTTTTGCTAGTAGCATTAAAAGCTAGGAATTCTGTGAATAACTTCTAATATCTCTTATTCAAAAATGCAAATGTTTTAACATCCTTTTTTTGCTAAATGTCTTTGATTAAATTTCTAAATTTAATTTATGAAAATTGAGTAAAATTTAGAAGCTAATTTAGCTATTTGACATCCATACCAGTAAAAAGTGAAACAATACTCCTCTTAAAATTTAGAGTGTGATCACTATAAACTCCAACTTCGAAACTTTGGTCAGGGTAAGCTTTCACTAAATCTTCAGTAGGATTAAAATGTATTGTATTATTTGTAATGTTGAGCTATTCATATTCGCTTTTAGGACAGTCATTGATAGTCAAATTTGAGACTTTTGTATTGCCTTAAAATTGTTCATAATCATATAAATATAATATCAGCTTATCATATTTATATAGTCTCTGTTAGTTTTGATCTAATAGACTCAGAGAAAGAGAATCAACGCTATCTGTCATGTCAGTTAAATCCTAATTTTTTAAATAAATTGATTTATGAGGTGAATGCTATTTTTGAATTGCTATCAGATTAAATAAAAGTATCTATGATCTTAATTACTAAATATGCTAACTTTGAGCCTAAGACGAACAATCCTACGCCTACGAATAAACACAATGTGTAAGAGCCTATCAAAATAGCATTCTTCCAAGAAACCATATTTCTATTCTTTATCCTTTAAATAGCTTATAATTATTTTAATTGATTTCTATTTTCTTAATTGATTTAATTTTTAAAAACTAAAATATATTTGAATTTTTTAAGGTACTTAAATCCTCTTTTGTAAATAACTAATTTTTATTTAGAATTTCCGCGATATTTGAATTTCAATACTCTCATCAAATTCATTAAAAATATTTAGGCTGTATTATTAATAATTTTCTTGAAGTTAAAAGAATGAAGAATGCAATAAATAATGTATCCAATAAAAATAAAATTTAATAATAAAATAATGTTTTAATCAATATTTATTTATAAGAGGATTTGAAAATTATTTTTAATTCTAAAGCATTTAAAAAATTTTTATTTTAAAATGGTATTCATATATAAAATAAGCTGCAATAAAAACAATTATAAACCCTTATAAATGCATTTAAACTTCACAAATTTCAATTTTTATTATTTTAAATAATAATAAAAATAAAATATTTATTAAAATTTATTGAGAAATAAATCTATTAAATTGCTTAATTTGAAAATTTCATTATTCATGAAAAGAAATAGTGATAATGAATAATTAAAAAGATATTATAAAAATGTATGTAATAATATGAGTCAAGAATTATTAGTAAATTGAGTTATTTTTAATCTAATGAATTTACGTAAATAGAAATTAAATAAGTTATATAATGAGATTAAGCGAGAAATAGAAATAATCAGAATAATGTAGTCTTGATAAAGAGTTGTAAAAAGCTCCCTTAATATTAGCTAAATATTCTATATTTTTGTTGAAAAATATTTTAAAGTTGTTGTCTTAGAGTCAAGTTCGTTAGTAGGTATATATGATATTAAATTTGTTTTAAATATGCTCTGGCATTAAATATTCATCTGTTTTAAATATTTTTCCTTTTAATTTTAACAATTTGTAAATTAATCAGAAATATAAACGCGTTTTGAAATATTGTTATAAATATTAATAAATAAATGTAATTTTTTAATTGTCTATTTATTTTAGAAGTAATTCTTCTACATAAATTAATACTATTAAATGAAAAAAATGAATTAAATAACGAAAACACATGTAATTTTAATATATTTTTTAGATGCAATTAATTTTTACAGAAATATATATATATATCTGATGTTATCTATGATCTAGGTGCCCAAAATAGATATAATATAGACAAGTAAATTAATAATAATGTAGAAAACAAATAATATTAAAAAATATAAATTATTTGCTTCTTAAGTCTGATTGGTTACTCTTTTTAAATTGATATAATTTTGAAGTTATTTTAGCTTAAGAAACAGTTTAAATTCCAAGATCGCTTTTTATGGACATTAATAAAGTCAATAGAGCCTTTTCATTTTGATATAAAATAGTAGAAAAAAGTAAGCTATATTTAGCTTTTAGAAAATAAGGAGTAGAAATCAAAAATATTACATTATGAAGATATTCATTATAAAACAAATAATTTTAAATAACCCAGAGTGTGTGCTTATAAATTGATTTAGTAAGAGGGGTAATCACCGAATTATTCTTCATTTAATTAATTCTTATAGATTATATTCGTAATTTATTTATTTACTATATTTTTATGTAATTATTTATAATTATATCAAAACTATTTCAATATAATGTTAAATCTTTCTACCCTTTTATAAAAGACTATTTATTTTTATTTCCATTCATTTAAATTAGAACAAATAAACGAATTTTTCTCTAAAAAGTGCTGAAAAATAACACCCTTATTTGGATTTGAGCCTATTAAATTCTCATAGAGATCAAAATCAAATTTTATTGATAATCACGAATTTGTTTACAATATTGCTAACTCAGAAGTATAAATTTTGTGAAATTTATAAAAAAAATATAAAGAATATGCAAAACACATGAGTTGTTTGTTGAATTGAATGATAATTGAGAGCGTAAATCTAAATTAAATTAGGAATGGCAAATATCAGAATTTTAATAAAAAAAGGTGCTTCGACAATTAAGCTTCTCAAACCTTTTTTGGTCAAATAATATTGGTATCATAATTTTAAAGGTAAAAATGCAAGGCTATTTTGTAAAATCAGAGATCTCTAATCTGAAAACCTTTTTTGTAAAGTAAATAAAATCTTGTTGCAAATATTGGCTTAAAATTGTATGATATTCAAAGTTAACTATGCATTTTGATAAAATATTTTTATTTAATCATATTTTTTAGATTGAATTTTATTTTCAAAGAGTTTCACGTTTCTTTTTTGAATTATTAGAAAGTATAATTTATTGTAGAGACTGGTGTAAAATTTTTTCATGGTGACTCAATTTTTTTACAAGGGGATATATAGTAAAATATGCAGATTGCAAAATAACTGTATTTAATTGGTTACAAATAGAACCGATATTGAAGAGCCTACTAAAAATATTCCCTTTCAATGAAAAACTAATTATACATTACAAGCTATAACCTATATTTATTAAAAATATGTAAAGTGCATTCTGTAAATGTGAGTGCTTCATTTCAAGAGTAGAAATTTAAAAGCAAAAATAAATCTTAGATAAAAAAATTGGCAATTACACCTCATTGAGTGCATATTTAGATTTTATTTAAATATATACATTCATATTTAAAGCTATTTGTTTATAAAAGAGGCAGAAAAAATACCATAGCTTTTATCAGCAATATCGGCTTTAATGTTTTCAAACAAAATGGTTTTCTAATTTACCAACAAAATACGGGAATTAAATATAAAAAAAGCCTCAGGAAGTCGAATTATAGATGGTATTAAGGTATTTTGTGTAAAACAGGTGACTTCTGACATAAATCGGATGAAAAATTGTATCATTCTTATAAATTCCAAAAGCTGAAATGACACAAACAAAGAAAATTGGCAGAAAAAGGAAAAATTAATAGCTTATATTGATGATTTTAGATCTTCTTGTAAATATAAAAAATGCCTGAAAAATATGGAAAGACCATTAAAAGTTATTTGCCATTTACCAAAAGTTAGACTGGAGAGGTAAATTAACAAAAATAAGTAAAGTAATTCTAAAATAGCTTGAGAAAAATCAGGGGAGTATTCAGAATAAAGTAGTTAAAGTTATAATAGTTAATTTAAAGAAATGAATAGAAATAGTAAAAGGAAGATATTAAGATATAATAAAGTTAAAAAAGAAAAAGGAAAGCACATAATATGCAATAAAGGTAGGAAGGGGTAGAGTATTTATTTGTTTATTTAGTTAATTAAATAATTTGCATTACATGAAATTAATAATTAAAATTAAATGGATTCTGTAAAAGGAATTTGGGGAAAGGGAAAATAGAAGAAAAAAATTTTTATCAAGTTCATATAAAAGTGCTTTGATGATTAAATTTATAATTAATAATTTATCAATACTTTTTAAATATAATCTTTAATAAAAAAAAACATAGTTTCTAATAAACATTTCTTTTAGAAAATAATACAATACATACACACATAACATAAATACATAGATAATTAAATAACACAAAAGCAAAAATTAACATTTCATACAATTAATCAAATCAAAACTATACTCACCAATACCGCTTTGAAATTTCTCAATTAATTTCGCCTTTGTAAAAACAAAAAAAACAAAAAAGACCTACGCTGCAAATAAAATAATTTACTGCGATAAAACTTTCTATTAAGTAAAGATTGAAAAAACTGGAAAATCTCGCTTTGTATAAAAGAAAATTTAATTTCTGAGTGCTTATCATCGTATTATCTGATATACAGCTATAGTATCTTAACTTTTTACTCGTCAAATCACTTAATCTATTTTAACATCATCTATAAATCAATCAATCATGACTTCTCTTGTTGAAGAACTTCCTCAGTTAAATTAATTGAGCAGTAACCATTCAAACACCAGTATTGGAAGCAATTCTAACATTTCTATAAATGCGCCCTAAACCTTGCCTTTCTAAAAAAAAGAATAGTGGAATAAACTATATAAAGAACACTTATGTGCTATCGCATAAAAAACCTTCACAAACATAGAAGATTTTTTTGATTCCTTTGATAAATTCTTACAAGTTTTAAAAATAAAACAAAATCTTTAAGTTTTGAGAGTTTTTTATGAGTAATTAGAGGAAGATGGTCAAAAATATTTTATAGATGAATTTTTACCATCTCTCGCTACTCGTGCACTTGAATTGGAAACACTCTTCTTAAATTCACCTGTCAAAATTCTCAAATAATATGACTCAACTCCTTCCATTTTCACTAAGCGCTAAATCAGTTCTGTTTTGGCTAACATGTTCTTTGGTACTATTGATTACTCCAAATATCGTACTCTCATTTAATGGTATGATGGACCCTACAGAATTGAGACAAAGATTGAAAAAATTAAATGCTTGTATAATTATTTCAAGAGAATTCTCTCTGCATCTGAAGAACACTTAAATTTATTCATTGTCATTCAGCGTTTGTAGTACGTTAATTAAAATAATTATAAAGTCCCACCAACTCTCAACTCAAATATTAAAATCTTCACTGATAAGCGCATTGAAGATTTCTTATAATCTTAGCACATTCACATTGATTTTGCTAATTAATGCATTGGAGGTGGTGTTTTAGATACTGGCCGTGTTTAAGAAGAAATAATGTTTGTAACAAACCCAGAGCTACTCATCTGCTGTCAAATTTGTGAATGCATAGAAGATAAGGAAGGAATACTTATAACAGGTGCTGAACGCTACTCCTCCTACACAGGATATTCTTAGACATTTGCATTTGAAGGTAATTTTATTAATATTTAAAATAATTTATCTAAATTTAATTCAAAAAGAAAAAACTAATTGATAAATACATATTCTTTCTTCCAATCTATCTTGATTAATTTTGCATCATATAAAAAAATACAATTTCAGAAACTAATAATTGATTTGATGTTCAAATTTCTTAATAAACCAATTTACACAAAATATTAAAATTAATTTATTAAAAAATAGACAATTTTATTGATCCTCGTGGAATCGATACTTAAAAAAATTGCAAGCAAACTGCAGTTGTTGCTATTGATGCCTTATTCTTCCATGAACACATCCTCGCTTTGCAATACTAACCTAAAATGATTTTCCGCGAACTAATTAAGGCTCTAACAGGCTTTTAAATTACTGATTTTACTCCTAAAGGCCACTAAATCGTCACTGGAAACTGGGGATGTGGATCTTTCCATGGTGACGTTCAATTAAAATTTATCATTCAATGGATAGCCTGCTCCATGCAAGAAAGAGACATGATTTACTGCACTTTTGGTAATGAGCACCTTGCTGATATATAAAAAATAGTAAACATATTGAAAGGTTAGAGTACCGAAAAAGTTATAAAGGCAATAAAGAACTACAAAGAAAATTCTGAAAAATTCACTGTCTTCTAGTATATTTAAAAGTTCTTTAGCAATTCACATTGATTTTTCTTCTCTTCTTAATCTATTAACTTTCTTAGATTACATACATATATATATATGCACTAATTAATTAGAAATCAAACAACAAAAGATTGAAAATACATACCTAACTAACCCTAATAATTTTCTTTTCATCCAATAACCAACCATTCTTGTTTTTATTTAAATCCTCTATATAAAATTTCTATCTACTTTATTATAACAAAACTTAATTAAACTTCTCTAAATAAATCTTAATTTACTCAAATAATAACAATTTGCCTGACATATTAGTTTTTTCGCTATTTATCTAAATTAAAAATACTCTTTTGTTCTCTAAGAGCTTCTGTGGTTTTTCCTATTTGCTTTAAGCATCTCATTAGGTTTATTCCTCTATTAAATAGTTAAGAATTTGTGCTTCATTCTAATATTCTTTCTTCTTTTATGATAAGAAAGAAAAACTTTCTGGAAAAATTTAAAAAATTAAAAACATAAGTAACCTAGTATCAGTATTTTTTGATAAATTAATGAAAGTTAGTAATATTTCCTGATGTAATTAAGATTAATAATCGACTTTAACTAAAGTAATTACTAAAATTATTAACAACAAAAGCTCTAGACAAATAAACAAACAAATGGCTGAAAGCAAGAAAGAAACTGATTAGAATTATATCTTCTTATGCTAGAAATTTGTTAAATAAGCAAATAATCTATATAAAATAAGCACTTTTTGCGAATGTTTTTAAGATAATACAACAAACAAGAATATAATTAAAATAAAAAATATAGCTCTTATTTCAATATATTAACAAGATGGATTATTTATGTTTATATATCATGTTTAATATCTTATAGTATTTATAATGAATGAACGTTTAACTTATTTTTAATTTATTAATTTATTGTCATACAGCTTAGATATTTATTTTACAATTAAAGAAAAATCTATTTGTAAATAAAAACAACAATTACAAATTTCCAATTACATAAATTATTAAAATTAAATTAAGTATTTATTATTTGCTAATATCACATCAAAAATAAATACATCATTTCAAACCAAAATTTTAAACTAAAGTGTTTATTGGCTTAAAAAATGATTTTCAGAAATTTTCTGCTATTGATTGATTATTCATATCGTTTTAATATAAAACTTAATTTTTATTATTTATATAAAAAAATTGAAATATCTTATAATAAAAGGTAAATAAATTTCTTTAACATATTTGAAATTTGTTTAATTTGATATAATTACATTTTTACTAAATAGATTTAATGATTATTACATAAACAAATGTAATTAATTATTCATCATTCACAAAATATTTGTGAAGAATTTAAATAAAGCTGTAAGTTAAATTCATTAAGCTATTTTTAATTATTCCAGCAATAATAACTAAATAAATGTAAATTAAATTTATAAATTCATAGTGAAAATTCTTTGAAAAAAAATATAATAAACTTATTTTTTATTGTTATTATTAAATAGAAAATTCTTCATATAGATATTTTGTCCACCATAAACAGTTTAATATGATTTCATAAATGTACTCTAATAAAAATGTTAATCAAAAGGATATTTGTGCTTTAATAAAATTTAAAATAGGTTAATATTATTATTTAATTGAAAATATTGTTTTTTTATTTGACATTATAAAATTTAAGCTTATTTATACTCTAAAAATAAAAGAAGAGATTAATAAGTATTTATCAATACCTCTTTTGCATATGTATCTTTAGCTTTTCCTTTTATTTTTTTAAGAAATTTAATAATTAATCTATTTTACAGGCTTAAAACTATAATAATCAAATTATTTTTGAAAATAAAATAAACAAGAGATAAATAAGTATTTATCAATACCTCTTTTGCATATGTATCTTTAGCCTTTCCTTTTATTTTTTTAAGAAATTTAATAATTAATCTATTTTACAGGCTTAAAACTATAATGTTCAAATTATTTTTGAAAATAAAATAAATCAAGAGATAAATAAGTATTTATCAATACCTCTTTTTCTTTTGTTTTTGTATCTTTAACCTTTTATTTTATTTTTTAAAGAAATTTAATAATTAATCTATTTTACAGGCTTAAAACAATAATGTTATTTTTGAAAATATTAAACAGATATATAAATAAATTAACATTTAAGAATTTATTTAAATCAAAAATTTTAAGGTTTTATAAATCATTTATAGCGTGATGGAATTATTAGTGATGATGGTTTATTATACATATTGTTTTGCGCTTAAACAGATTAGTTTATAATTATCAGATTTGAATAATATCATAATTATTTGTAAATTTTGAATTATATGTTTACTTAAATTAATCAGACACTGATTGTGTGTATGCACCCCTATTTTAAATTAAAAAAGTGCGAAAAATAATTATTATAAATAGACATATTTTCAAAGGGTAAATAAATCAACATACATTTTGAAACAGGGCTGAATTTAAGAAGGAAAGGTTTTGTTTGAAAAGTATCACATTTTATTTTATAGTTCCACTTTGATTTTAGTTTAATCTTAAGATGGAAGAAGATGTATCTTTCACAAGTTTTCATACTACAAGTTTAGAAGAAAGTGATGATTACGACGAGGAAGAGCAAGATCTTTAGTAGCATTTAGTTAGACTAAAAAATGGTACATTAGAGTAGTAAATAGAATCTATGAAATATTTAAGATCATAAATTAAAAAGATTTCGCCTATGAAAGTTTTCAGATTATTTCATTTTAAATACTTAGATATTTTAAATGAGATCATAAAAACGCCATTAAATAAGATTGGAAAAGAAGCAATTTACAATTTATGCGGTATTTTAAAGTTAGAAAGAAAACATTACCAATATTAATAAAAGAACTTAATCATAGATAAAATTATATCTTTAAATCTATGTGATAGGTTAGCTACAATTATGGGGGATGAGATGTAAAATGATAAATTTGGTAAACTGGTTAACAAACTACTATGGATTAATATTGAAATAGTTAACTATTCATAACAAAACAATAAAAAAAACAAATAAAGAACTCTTAACGAATAGCCATAAAATAACAATACTAATAATAATCAGAGCCAAAACCAAATAAATTAGTAATCAAACTAATAAAACGGAAATGCTAATTGATTTAAATACCTCTCCTACTTCTTAAAAATTTGTTGATTATTATTACCTATTTGAGTTTAAATAAGAGAAAGAAATTAATTCATTCTCTAAATAAAATTTTGCTGTTACTAATCAATTACTTCTAGCTTTAAATATAAATAGTTATATATATATAAATACTTTCTGTTCACTCTTTTAGCTGAGAAATTTATAATATCTTATTACAAAAAATATAAAGATGTTAAAAAGAATCAAAGTCATTTTTGAGAAATTTTGCAATATATTCTTTTTTAAGCATATGCTTTATTTTTAATCTATTTATTTATCCATGTAATTACTTTTTAAAAAAAATATGGAACTTTAAGTTAATAAAATTTAAATTAGTAGATGGCCTTTGAAATTTGTAAAAATTGATTTATATCTTTTACAAATCAATTAATTATAAAATAAAAATATTTTAAAACGAACAAAAATATTTCTTTTTTAAACTTAAATTTAAATATTTTAATTAGAAAAGCATTAAATTAAAAAAAAGAATTTAGATTTATTGGTAAAATATAAAGTTAAGAATAGATTTTAATTGCTAAAAATGCTTCCTTTATAATAAAAAACTTTTAAAATATTCATTTTAAAAATAAAATTTTAGAAAAGAACTTTAAATATTACTTAGAAGTATAAGTAAATCTTGCTTTAGAATACAACTAATTAATATTATTTCATTCTCTGCTAAATTAGTTATACTATTAAGACAATTTGATAATTTATGAGTTAATAATTTTATAAATGGTCTCTATTAAGAACTCAGACTATATTGATAAAAAATAAAATCGAATCATTGATATTTTACAAGTACTTCCGTTTTATTCATTTTACATAATTTTTTCATTTCTATTTCCACATTCTTTTTTTATTTTAAGTTTTATTCAATTTAAAAAGAAGCTCAGATATTTTAAAAAAATCTTTTTTTGTGGATTTAAATAAAAATTTACATATAAAATATTTCATGAAATAAGATTTATAATAAGTTATTAAATTTTGAATGTTAATTGATATAAAATGATAGAACATTTAATAAAAAATAATCTATAAAAACATTAAAGTCGATTTATTAAAAACTTCAACTTATGAATAGGTTTTCTTTCACTAAACTAAATTTTTTCTGATTATTTTAACATTTATTTATAAAATAGTTACTCTAATAGTCCATTTATAGAAAAAATATACATTTAAGGCATACAAGAAAGATAAAATATAAATTTATATTTAATTTCAATAGAACATTTTTTAATTTTTTTATAAATTACTGACTCTTTAAATAACTAAAAAATTATAAATTTAATTTTGATTTTTGAAAAATAGTATATATATAGACTAGGTCATTTTTCTAATCTTCTTTTTCTTATCATATTTACTTAAATATTTTAAATTTCAGCTTTTTCCTAAATTAAAAGTGTTTTTATTTTATCTTTAAACTCATCAAAATAAGAAAAATAATATATAAGTATTTATATTTAATTTCGTTTTATTTTTTTTGAATTTATATTTATTTTTTAATTAATGAAGTTAAAGAAATTACAAATCAATTCGTTAAAGAAAAAGCTTATTTCAATTGAATTCTCTAATCATTCAATATGCCTAAAAGTTATTTGTAAACCCAAATTTTTTTTTTGGTAATTTAGCAAAATTTTATAATTAAGAGTTTATTCAATTTTATAAAGAGATTAATTTATTGGTTTGCCTTAATAAAATTAAACAAAATTAATAAAAACTAAATTTAAAATAAATGTAAATTTAATTAAGATTTATTGTAATGTCTCAAGATTTGCTTTTTCAAAATTCAAATTAATTATTTGTAATAAGCAATTTTTTAAAGCAAATATTTTTAAAACGAAATATTAGTGATGGAAATGTTGAAAAAGAGATAAATTCTGCATAAATTTACAAAAAATAGCCGGGCATCGCGTCACAAAGGAAAATAAAACTGTAGAAAGTGATACTTTGTAAATATCAGTAAATGGAAAATAGCTTAGGGATTATTCGGTAAATTTTCTAGAAAAGTGCTGAAATGAAACAAAAAATATAAAGTGTAAAAAGTTTGAAAGTATAAATTATAAGGTAAAGTGAATTCTGGTAATTACAACACAAATTGGGTAAAAAGAAAAAATAAAGAAAATAAAAAGAAAAGAAGAACTATAAGGGCGGTAATGATGAGAATAATTGAATAAGAAAATTAAGAGAAAGTAAAAGGTATCAAAAATAGAAATAGTAAAGTGATTGATTAAAAAATTAAATTTCATTAATTAATTAAGACCTGCTAGCTCTAGATAAATATTACTTTGCAAACTATAAATAATCATTTCTAAATACTCTTTGTTAATAATTATTAACAAAAAATTAAATACAAATAATGCTTGCTAATTTTTGAAGAAAATCAAATCAACTAAAATCAGAAAGTAATCACAACTACTACTATTACTACCTACTACCATTTCTTTTTTCTTATATACCTTGTCTTACATACTTCGCAGATATGGAAGAAGAAATTGCTTAGCCTTCAAACCAAATTCGTACACCAGCATACGTGCCAACTTAAACTATGCTTGGTTTAATCAAATCAAACTCTAGAAACTATGATAATAACTAAATGAATTGTACATCACCTAATTCTAACACTTTACACTCAAATTTAATTTAATTGGAGAACAGTAAATTCAATGAAGATAAACAGTAATTGCAATAGAATAAGCGCATTACATTATTTTCAAATAGTGCTTGTTCAGAATTCAATTAACAAACTGATATCTCAGAATAATATATAAATCCAAATACTTTCTAAAGTTAACTCTTACAATCTCCTTGTAATTTCTAAATACATAAATAATAATAAGTTGAGTTTTCATGCATAAACTAAAGAGAACCTTAAGAAGAGATGGAAAGGGAAACGAATAATTACCTTTCGTACTCTTTTTAAAATGCTTTATAAATATAAAATAATAAATTATAATTATTGTAAGGACCAGCTCAGATTTTGCAAGAACAAGGAATTTCATCTTCAAATAAAAACGAATCTAATTGCTTTATATAGAGAAATAACTAACAAATGAACGAAGAATCTATCAGTGCTTAGTAGCCTTACATTACTAAATAAAAAAAACAAATCTAACCTTGCTGTATCAATTCAAATAACAATAATTGTAAATTTACACAATTTTTACTTTCTAATGACCACCAAGCCAAATTAGAGGCTCTCAAGTACTTTGAAACACATCTTAAAGACTGTAGTACAACTGACTTACTTCG
Organism: Tetrahymena malaccensis 436; assembly: GCA_000231845.2. Taxonomy (NCBI): domain Eukaryota; phylum Ciliophora; class Oligohymenophorea; order Hymenostomatida; family Tetrahymenidae; genus Tetrahymena; species Tetrahymena malaccensis. Next base: position 886,221 of record JH719946.1, on the reverse strand, counting down.
TTTATTCAATCATAAATTTATTGACATCCTTATAGAAAATTGCAATAATTATTAGAAAGACTAAAAATTGGCTTTCATGTCAATGAAAGTTATCTTTATGATAAGCTTGAATAAAAGTTAGTAACTTACATGTAACAATAAAAATATATTCTATGACAAACTGCTTTCCCTTGAATTTCTCCAATTTATAAATAAATTTAAGCAAGAAAAGCTGATTAACAAGTAAAGCTGCTTAAGTTTCTAGCTCGATGAAGTCGTTATCAAGCTAAGAAAATACTAATTTGAACAATAAGCTAATAATTGCTAATAAAATAAACAATCAGGGTGTCAAATCAAGTCTAGAGCTTGCTTCTTGTCATCTCTGTTTAAGTGAGTTAAGTAAATATAAATAAAAAAACATTTTCCTTCCTCTTTTCTTCTTTTTAGAAGCAAAAATATTTGATATATCTTAATTTTCTTATGATAAACACAATCTAAAATAAATTAAACAACAAAATAACAAGCAAACAAAAAACTTTTTATCCAAAAAATGTAAAAAGATTCTTAATAAATAAATAAATTCTATCTTATCTAATAAATTTACAAACTATATTTAAGAACACATACTTAAAATATTAATACCAGTCTATTTAATTAAACTATTTAAAATAAAAAACTGAATTCCTTATCTACTACTTGTATTTTATAAATCCTACTTTTATACTTATATATATACCTTTGTATGTATGTAAGTAAGCTTGTATATAAATAAATCTAAAAATAATATCTGAAAGAGTGAAATAATTTAATTTTTCCTTTATTTTTCTCGATTTGTTCTTATGAGCACTTATAAAAATATTCTAGAATAATGCTTTAATCAACATTTTAAATTAGAACCTACAAAAACTTTATTTAACAAATAATAATTTAAAACTTAAATAAATACTATTTTTATCAAATGAATAGTATATATTTAATTTGTATTTATTTTCTTAACATTAATTATGTGTGATTATTTTTAGCTGATAAAAAAAGATTTTACTAGTAAAGTGGTTTCAACCAATTAATAAATCAATAGATAAATGAATTACTAGTAACTAATTTGAGTAATTGATTATAAATTAGATTAAAATTAATTATAACAATAAAATTAAAAATTTAAATTTAAATCTTTATCTTATTTATATTTTTATTTGACAAAAGAATGTTAAAAAAAACATTATTATCATTATACTAAGAGTCTTTATTAGAAAGAAGTATTTCACTTATTTTATGGAAACAAGAATTTTATGAATCACTAAATTTGAAATTTTAATGAAAACATTCTTAATGAAATAATAGCTTATTAATATTAAATAAATAGATAGATAGATCAATAAATAAATAATCAGTAGTTCGTTTTAAATAATTTCAAATATTTTTTTAGAAAGATATAAAAAAGGTAATTAGATAAGCAAAAAGAAGATAGAAAAAAAAAATTAAATGGTTTAATTCATATATTTATTTTCAGTGATTATTAATTTAGCCCTAGCATAAAACACATAGCCATTTATTTACGTCACACCAAGTAGTACTACACCGACAACATCTAGTAGTAGCTAAGATTTAGATTTAATCAATTATGATTCAGCAAATTGTGTTTGTGATATCACATACCTTAAAGATTATGATTGTTCATGTGATGTTGACACTACCACTATTTAAACAGGTTACTTTACAACAAAGAGAAAGACAACTTTGGAATAAAGCTATATGCTTATTGAATATCCTCTTTGCGATACCTTGCGTAATAACATAAATGAAATAATTCCAAGCTACATTAATAATATAGCTTGCTTAGCTAGATAAAACAAAGCATATAGTGGTTTATTTTACAATTCTTAAGAAAGCTCTGCTTCTGCCTCTTCTGCAAGCACTTCAACTAGTACCGACATAGATCAAAATTTATCTTTAATGACATAAATAGGAAGTAGTAAATCTTCAGGGTCACTTAACTTTGTAAATTATAATGTAACTGATTTTCTTTTATTTTATCAAAACTATGCTTAGATGGATTCTAATCCCAGTTAAATACAATCAAATAATTTAAAATATGCTCCAGATTTCTTTGGTTTTTGTAAGCTAACTCCTATTCTTAAGCGTAACATAGTATAATATGGCACACCTTGCTTAAATTAACTAAACTAAAATTAAAATAATAACTAAATATAGCTTTCAAGTGATACAAATGGAATTTATAGTGTTAATAGATTAACATAAGTAAAAGTTGCCACTAATAATTTAGAAATTTCGATCTAACCCCCAACTATTGTTGCCAGTTAAAACGATCAAGGCTATTCATATGGAAGCTACTTAAATGTAACAGATACAACCTCATCAGCCTTGTAAGATAAGATAAAATTTGGCGGTATATTCTATTTAACTACTGCAAACTTACAAATGAAATCTCTAAAGCATGATGCTACTCCAGTTACTGTAGAATGCAGTGGAATATAATTAGGTGATACTACCTAATAATACATAATATATATTACTGATATAGGAAATATAGACAGCACAGCTTTTTAAATAGTATATTGTTAAGCCTCTCCAATTACTACCTAAATTAAGGTTTCAGGTCAAAAAATTCTTGTTTAATTTAAATATTTAAGTTCTTTAAGTATCATCTAAGAGTAATCATATACAGATAGATTGAGCGCTTATGTTTATAAATTATTCTACCCTTTGTACTCATTTCTTTCAGGGTCTAATTTAGTCTTTACTTTAGCTACTTTATTATGGCTGCTTTCTATTTGATTATTCTGTCATGCATTTAAATTATAAATTTTGTATATCAAATTAAAGTTCAACATTTTAAATTATTTATTTATTTATCTAAGTAAATACTTAAAAAAAAATAAAATTTGAAATAATTTAAAATATCTTAATAATTTTGATTAGTTCTTCAAACTAATTTATAAAATAAATATATATAATATCTTTGAATATATTATAGATTGAAAAGTTAATGATATTAATTTAAATGTAGTTAATAATTATACTTATCAAATATCATTATAGGCAAAATGATAAACAAACTAATTTCTTCCATAAACTGCTCATTAACTAAAAAAAATAATTTAATTTGTTTAGCAAATTACGAGATACCTTTTCAAATAATAAAATTTTATTTACATGAATATTTAAATGTTATAAATACCTCTAATTCTCAATTTTTTAATTGAATTACTAATTGAAATATAATTTAAAAATGTTAATTTAAAATATAAATTTAATAAAATACAATTCAATTGTTTGAGTTAATATTTTCATTTAGTTTTTTAAATTTTTGCTAAAAATTAGCAATATATTAAAAATCACAAAAATAATATTATGAATGAAATATTTTAATGAGTTAATTTGTTATGAAACAGATACTTTTGCATAATTTAAATTGATTTTAGATAAAGATTTAAAAGTTATAAATACCTCAATTTCTCACACCATTAATTTAAATATAATTTTAAATTTAGTTTAAAATTTAAATTTAATAAAATCCAATCAAATTGTTTCAGTTAATATTATTATTTTTTATTTTAAATTTTTTCCAAATCTTTTTTATTAGAAACAAAATAAACACTAATAAAATATAATGAAGATAAAATTCTTAAAATTAGTAAATAACTATTTTAGAATATTTATATATAAAGATATATTTTTATATAGAATAAAATAAATTATTTTTAGTAAGATTAATGTTAATTAACTTTAAAAATATTACTTTTAAATATTTTTTAGTAAGATTTTAAGTATTTTATATAAATTTATGCCATTATTTTCTTGTAAATTCCATCTTCATTTTTTTATTTGTTGATTGTTAGTAATATGACAGATCATTTTACTAGGTTAAGTAAGTGCCATAATAGAGTCTTATTCTATTTCTGTCAGCTTATTGCTGTGATGAGCTATACTAATTGAAGGGGCTTTTATAGAATTAACTGATTAGAAGGTGGAAGGATATTCTTTTTAAGAAAATATTTTTTAGGTATGTAAAATTTAAAGATTATAAATAAAATTTACCTGTTTTGCTTATTCTTTAAATCAAATGATTTATTATCATGCTTGCTAAGTGATTCTCGATAAGTTTAGCTACTTCTTTCTCGTCTGATAAAAAATCTCTCTTTTGTAAATGCATTCTAATATCTGTTTATTCCTGTTAGTATCTTATATCTAGACAAGAGCATTAAATTTTTGCTATGGAATCATAAATTTCATATTACTCTAAATTTAATCCAATGTTTTATAATATTTTATTTAGTTCATAAATTCTGTTGCTTTCTTCAAAAAAATTTTAAACCTAATTTTGATGAAATAATAAATAAATTTGAAATTCTTTTAGCATTAAAGGCATAGTTTTACATTTTTAAGGGATGACCATGTCATGCATAATTTCTAAAAAATAAGACTCAGAACAATAGACGTAGCCTCCATTAATGGCAATGAACACTTTTGAAGTTATTAAGAAACATCGATACCCATTTTCATAAGTTGCTTTCTATTTCTTTGTTTTTCATTTAAAGACTCATACAAACTATTTATTTATGATTAATCAAAGTAGATTTATTCTTTGAATTTTTTCTAAACTCTTTCACTGCAGATATCTGAAATGTCACAGAATAAACTACTAAATTCTTATAAACTTAAATCATTCATCTAAACAGAAGTATCTTATTGGTCTAGCTTGAATCTATTTAGCAAATAACCATGCAAAAGAATAAGGAATTGCTGCTAGTCTTTTTGCATTTCCCCAATAAATTTTATTTAGGCTTTACTTAATAATAAAGGTAGACTTATTCTCCATTACCAATCATAATCATCTGAATCTTCAAAGATCCTCTTGATAATTGTTATCAATAAATTAAGCTGTATGTTGCTTTGCCTTTATCTTTATTTAAATATTTAAACAATGTAATTAAATCTAAACTAAACGTAATTTTATTTTGAGTTACATTTTATGTTTTGATGCTTCTTCTTGCAAAATTTTGTAAATCTTCACATACGCATTTTAATAAGTGGAAGAATGATATTTTATAGACTGGTTGAAGGAATAGCTTTATTCAAGCAATAACAATTCTTAAATAAGAATTTGATTATCATCATACTAGATATTGAAAATCCTATAAAAAATTTAATGTAGACAACTAACTTAGCAATAACTTTTTTAAAACCAAATAAGTTTTTTCATAGCTTCAAATGAATCACATCCCTTTTCTTGTTTGAAATATTTCTTTTTTAACAAAACACATTAATAATTAATTTTTAATGTATTTTTAAAATGAATTTTCAGTCTTAATTTTAGCTTTAATTTTTACTCTTATAAAAAATCTAAAAAAATTTTTTTTAATTTTTAAAATATTTAAAAAGATTTTTGTTATATTTACAAGTAAAGAGTCAGTGAATTTAAACTAGGTTTCCTCTTCATTTAAATGAATCTCTATGCAGTTAGATATGATAAAATCAATTTCCTTTTAAGTGAAGAATTTTTCTTGTTTTAAGAGTTAATTGTTAAATTGATTTATCTAAGTCCAGAATTTTATTTCAAAAGGTAAAAAACACAATTGATCATATTCTTAAGCTATAGGATTAAATTAATTAAATTGTTGATTTAAATTGGGTAGACAGCCTGTAAAAAAGTTTTATTCTAACGTTCTTTTCTCATCTACTATAGTAGTATTGTTTATGGAATCAAAATAAGACATGTTCTAATAGTTTGTCTTCGTGTTGTTTAAATTGCTTTACATTTCAATCTCTTTTTATAGGTTATCTATTTGAAGTCTTAGTTTCATATTTTCTTTACTTAAATCTCTATTTTATTTTTAAATTTCTTTGTTTTCTTTTTTTTACTTTTCCAGAGTACTGTTAAACGCCTGCTCAATTTAAACCTTTTGTTTCTGATAAATTTAAAATAATTATTATTTCAAAGAGCTTTTATTTATATTTACCTTATAAAGCTCATTTTCTATTTTTAGCTCTTCTAACTTTTCTAATAAATCCATTTACTTTCTATTATCTTGAGCTTTTCTATTTATCAAAAGTATATTTTATCAAAAACATAATAAAGAACCAAATTTTATTTAAGTAAAACCGTTTAAAAATTAATTTACTTCATTATGATAGCTTGCTCAGTATTTTCATCTAATTTAAATTGTTAGCTCTGATTGAAAATTTTGAGTTGTACTTTGTTTTAAAATTCGCAAATATCAATCACAGAAGCATTATAATATGGAAAAAGCTATCCTAAACCATTTTGAGACATAGTTTAGATGCATCGTTTTAGTTTTTAATAAGACTAACTAAGTTACATTTAACCCACTGGTCCTTTACTGAACGATAATGTTAGAGAAGTAAATACTTCATTTAACACATCTTTTATATGTTCATTTATTTTTTATGACTTCTAAGAGTAATTTTCAAACATATTTAATAATAAAATTACATTATCAAAAAATTTCTTTTAATTATCATCTTCATAAAAAGCTAAGCTCTTCGATCTTGCTTAAACATATTCATTAATTTCTTTAGTTACAGCTTAGAAGTTAAGTTAAGACAAGGGTAAATTAGGATTGTTATGATTATTGGTATTTCCATTGCACTATTTTTCAAATTAACTTTACAAATCGATTTGTTTTTAATCATGTCCTTTTTTATAAAGAGAATTCACATGATTTGATTCATCTTGAATAGATTTTATTTGTTTGCTGTATTTCCTCAGTATAGATCTACTTACAGAAGCATTATTATTTCCATTACTATTATTATTATTATTATTATTATTATTATTATTATTATTATTGTTACTACAATTGTTGTGAGCTTAAGAAGATGATGAAGGTAAATTAAGTGAAGTTCTTGCAGAATTTAAAGGCTAATTAATACTTTTAGTATCTGCTGCAATCAAAGAATTTTCAAAAGTACTTAGACGATGACTATCTAATTAAATAAAAAAAATTAATTTTGCATTACATAAAGTGATTTATTATATTAATTGAAGTAGAAATGTAAGCATTCTTAATTTGTTTTAATTTAATATTTATTTTATTCATATATAATTATGTTTTACTTACTTTATACCATGTTTTCTTTATTTGAAGAAGAGTTATTTGGATTTTAGTTGTTTTGAATATTTGATGAACATCTACTTCTTTTACTCATAAATGCATGGCACATGCTAGGTGTATGAGAAATATTTGAAGGTAAAGGTATTTATTTTAATTGTATCTGAGATGATGATCTTTGAGATCTAGATGATGGTAATTAATTGGAAGATCTAAGTAAAGAAGACCTTCTAATCTCTAATATATTTGCTTAGTTTTTTTAAGGTTTATTAACAATGTTTTCAAGTTAATTGATCAGTTTTAGAGTTCCATTAAATCCCTTTCCTGTCGAATGATCTCTCTATTATTAATAAGTAATTAGTCCATATAATTTACTAACATTTCAAAAGTAAAATTTAATTCATATTTCTAATTTATTTACTTATATTTTATTCAAATTTAAGGAAAGGCGAACATCTTTAACAATACAATTAGTAGGATGCACAATCTCGCCTATTTCTAATGGGCTTAAAATGTGTTTTTAACTTTCCATTTAATATTTAGCCGTTTAAATTAAATAATTTATTTGTATATGATTATTTGAGTGTTAATTCTTTTTGTATCGTTAATATTCAATAATTAAATAAATAAATTAATAATCTTTTCAAATTTTGAATTATATCAATATACATTGAATATTTATTAGATAATATCTGACTGCCTGTATTAATTTTTTTCTAAAAGTAAAAAATCTTTTTTTTTTAACCAAAATATATATATTTATGTTATTTTAAAGATATCTCTTGATATTTATTTTTTTAAATTATTTTAATTAATTTGTTTTAAAAATGAATATATTTTTTAATTTTGATAATAAAAATGAATATTGAAATTATATTTTTAAGAATTAAATTTGATTTAAAACACATCATTATTAATTTTTAATTAGAAATAATAATAAAAGGAAAAGTTAAATATTTTAATTTTAAACCTAAAATGCTTTTATAATATTTACCTTAAATTAATTTTAAATGTCTTTCTTTTATTTTATCTAAAAACCTTAAATAAAAGAAGAAAATAAATATATTTTGCAAATTTTAAAATTCTTTTAAAAATTTTCGTAAATATTTGTAAAGCGTTATTTTATTTTTAATTTCTTAAATAATAATTTCAATTCAAAATAAATAATTTCAAGAGAAAATGATCAATTTTTAACACAAAAATAAAAATTTATTTATTTTATTTACAATTTGGTAGCCAAATAAATAATTTACAAAAAATTTAACATAAAATGTATTACAAATAAAATTTAATTAAATGAAATTATAAATTATAAAATTTTGCTTACCAAAACTTATCTTATTTCAACAATAATTTCTAATTAAATGTATTGCTCAGTGAGATCTTCTTAAGTAATTTTATATTGTTTTTTATAAAATTAAGTATTTAATAAATAAAAAAAATATAAATGTTTAACTTTCGAAAATAAATATATCTGTTACTCAACTAACCTTCTACATTTAATTTTAAAAAGTGATAATAAAAAATAATCTCATTATTTTTATGATTAGATATCAACATTTTTCAATATTTATTTTTTTTAAATTAAATATTTTATTCTTTAAAATTTCACCTTATTTATAGCAAGCTCATAAGTTTATTTAGATAAAAATAAAAGAAATATGTTTGTTAAAATATTAAAAACCATAAAATTAAACATATTTTTCCAGTAAATTTTTTGATTTTATTTAATATATTTTGTAAAAAAGAAATTTAATTTATAAATCCTTGTTTAATTAATGATAATACTCTTTTATTTCTTATCAAAATTTAAACTTTAATTAGGATTACCATAAATAAAATTCTTTGAATGGATTTTTAATTCAAAATTTTTAATGATGAAAATTTAATGTTTTTAAATAGATATAATAATTAGATAACATTAAGTGCTTTGAAACCATTTATTTAATTTCTTTTGTTGTATTAGTAAAAGTAAATTATTAATACTTTATATATAAAAATAATTTTAAGGATTAAAAATTTAAATTAAAGTTAAACAAATTCATTTTTTAATAGAATAAAAGCATATTTTATTTTTAAAGCATCTATTTTATTAACTGTCTACTTTTAAGATAAACACAAAAATAGAATCAACATAAAAATGTATTAAATTCTTAATAAAGAAATTTTGTTTTTAGCAAATTATTATTGAAAAAAACTTATTGAAATGAATTTAAAAGTTTTATAAGCATTAAAAACTTAAGATGAGTAACAACTTTTACAGGTGTTCACTCATCAATTTTTAATTAAAAATCATATTAACTTTAAAAAATAACATTTTATTTATTATTGAAGAAATGACCATCTAATTATATATTCAACACTATTGCTTGTTATTTTTTAAAATTTAGTAAATTAGTAATTTATTTTTCACTACGAAGATATGAAGTAATTAAAACTATTACTATTTCCTTACAAAGGAATTTCAAATACTTAATGACATGGATTCCTTAAAATGGGGACAATAGGGATGCTACTAGGCTAAGTTGTTTATTAATATTTTTAAGTTTGCAAATAGTTTTACTAATTTAATTACTACGTTTCTAAATATTATTAAATTGGCTAAAAGCTATTTTCATTTTGTAAATTATGAGCATGCGAGCTGAATAAATTAGAACTCAATTACTATTATGGTTAAAGTTATGATTATGGAGAATTACTATTAAATGAATTATGCTTTTTTATTTATTAAACAACATTAGTGGTGTCACTCAATGGTAGAAAAGGTGATGATTGAATATGTGCTAAGGAATTCTAGACAAAAGGTATTGAGTTATTTTCTAAAGAAAACTAATGATGCAGATTAGCTTATCTATTTATTTAAAAGTGTGTATTTTAAATGTCAGATTAGTCAATAAGCTGATTCTTTTAAGTTTATTCTTATTATGTTTCAATATGAATTTTATCAAATTAACTAGTCAAATCATTTAATTATCTTGATGGTGAAAATGCTTCATTTCTATATTTTCTACTCTATTTCACAAAGTTTGTTTAAATTCTTCTATTTTTCTTTCTTCCACTCTACTGGTCCTTTATTGAAAAGCCATTTGTTTATTAATTATCTAGTGAATCATCTTCGAATTCTTCCTCTTAAGTTGTGGATTCTTCATCTTCATAAATTAGATTTGCTCCTACACTTGAACTGTCATTTTCGTAGATATCTTTGTGTATACTTGGCTTATTTCCTCTTTTTCCTTTTTTGATCGAATCGTGATCTGCATTAGAAATACGCAAATTTCTATTAAACTCTTTCTCTAGAAGTTCTAACTCGTAAGAAATCAAGTCGTCCTCCTTGTTACAGCTTTTCTTGATACAATTTCTGCCTCCCTTATTTTAGTCTTTATTTTGTATGATTTTACTAATATTTGCAGCATCAGACTGACTAGATAACAAACTTATTTCTTCTTCTTCTTTACTATTATCTTTTGTCAAATAGCGATCATCTTTCAATTACCAAATAGGAGTCTCAGGATATATTTTATACCATAAATCAACTATATTGAATATATTTTTTTGCTTTTCGAGAGAAAACTAGTATACAAGAAGCATTAGGGCTAACAATTTCATTTTTATAGCATTCCTCCAATTTTTAGAGTGACGCTAATAAGAAAATTCTTATCCACTAGAATTTGTGTTATTAATTATCAAAACTAGGCTTTTCAAGTATTCTTAAATAAGATTCTCTTGCTCAATAGAATTAATCAACTAATTCAAGTGTTGACGGCAGTTCATTAACGATTTTTTTGACATTTTTTTCTTCAGCTCTTTTATCTTGTTAGAATCATACTTTTAAGAAAGCACTTTGTATATATATTAATCTATAAATACTGGTATAGAATCTTTCAATTCTTTTAGAATTGTCCAAACAGGCTTTTCATTTTTGTTGATTTCGTAGATTAGACTTAAAAAATCTTCTTTTAAATCATGAACCTCATGCTATACTTAAGCTATTAAATGAGAAGGGAATCTTGCTAATATGGATGACATAGATTTTGAATACTATTAATTCTTTAAATATTGTTATTTGTTTGTCTTTAATCCCTATTCTTCTTTCTGCTAATTATCAAATGTTTGATATATGTATTTAATCGTTTTGTTTTTATTATATTCTTGAATGTTAATTAGACAAACAAAAAAATAAATGCGAAGCACCTAAACTCTATTAATTTTTCACCTTTCTTTTTATTTAATTATTCATGTAATAGAAAACAAACCATTTATTTTATTAATCTATTTAATCCCTCACTCATCAAATAGCTGACTGTCTGACTGATCGATTCTCCTTCCTTTGTCAACTTCTATCTAATAATAATAATTACTTCTTTTCGCTCCTAACAAAAAATTTTTATAATTTTGTGATTTTAAAGAACTCCATTCATTCATTAATTTATTCATTTTTATATATAAGATTTAATCTTAAAATTTAGTTAGCAAATTATTAATTTATTCGTTAGGCTTTTATTAACTTTTGTTTGAACCAATATTCTTTAATAGCTATTTTACATAGGATAATAAATTTAAAATTAGAAACATCTTTAAGAAGTATGAGTAGTTTTTATGCTTTACTAATTAAAAAAATATATTTCTACTTTATAAAATTACTTGGAGTTTTTAATATTTTGAAAAAAATAAGTATGTTTAAAATTAGTATAAATAAATATTAAGTATTTTATCAATAAAATTTTATCAATAAATAGTTCTGGATCAAAGTAAGAATGAAATGTATTTTAAATTTGATTTTTCTTAGCACTCGCTCATGGTAATAAAATTTACTATTTAAAAGAGAGAAATAATGTACAAATTTTTCCAAATTTTTAAAATGCAAACAGCAATAAATAATATTTTAATATGATACATCTTAAAAAAGTCATCAACATAAAATTAATTCATAAGCAAATCATAATATTTATAATAAGGATCTTTTTAATTTTTAGATGGATTCTTATATTGTGTTTAATAAATTTTATAATATTTCTCCATAATTATATCACCAAAATAAAATGTTTATCTGTTTTTAATTATTTCCTCAACTGAAAAATAGAATTCAATTGCTTATAATTTAAAATTATTTTTACACATACATAGAAAGTTATAATGCTAAAAAATTCACAAAAATATATTTTTTTGCATGCTTTGCTAAATATATTTGTAAATTGACTTGATAAACGCAACAAATAAAGTAAATTCTAGTTATATTAAGTAATAGAAAATATTTATTTATTTTTTTAATTATTTATATTAAATATTTATCTAATTTATATTACCTAAAAAAGAAAAAAATTGGCAAAATAATCAAACTTAGATATTCAGTAGGATTATATGCCAAATATGTATGTGTGCTAATATATTTTTAATAACTCAATTTATTAATAATTAATGTACATTCCAAAATAAACTGACCTCCCCTCCTTTTTTTCCAACTAAAAAAAATGCTAATTTTAGAAATTTAAATATGGATCATAATTTTTATGTAACTTTCCATTTTTAGGATTATTCGGTAAGTATCTTTTAAAGGATAATATCCTAAAAAGATTTAAAAGAAAAATTTCTAAAAAAGATTTTTAAAGAAATATCCTATATATAAACCTTAAATTTTGCTATACCTTAATACTTAATTGGTTTTGATCTCTTTAATTTATATTAACTTCCATTTATTTATTTTACTATATTTAAACTAAAATAAATATCAATTATAACTTGTATTTGGTTATCAAAAATTTTGTTTAATTGTAGTTAAATTCAAATGCTTAAAAATCTAAACTAAATTTCACATTCAATTTAATTTTAAGGATATCTCCTCAAATAAGAAAGATAAAGCAATAAGCTCTTCAGATTCATTCAGAAATTTCATAGTATAAATAACAATAATATATTATCTTAAACATTTTTACTAAAGGATTTCTTGAAATTGAGGTGGAGTAGTTAATATTTTGCAATGACTGATATAATTCAAATAGAATTAATTTTTCAAGCAAATATAAAACATAAAATTTTAATTAAAGATAAACTTATAAAAATTAGGCTGCTGTTAATAGTATATACTGTAATAGTTTAGCTTCTTAGATTTATTTTATTTTATTTTTTGGCTTTTTGCTAATTTATTTATAAAATTAATAATGATCACAAGATGACAGAGACTTCCAAAGTCTAATTAATATTATCATCTGAATTAACTATGATGATTTAACTTATATTCTTTCTTATAAACAATAAGAATTATTTTAATTAATTTTTATCTTTTTAAATGCAGTTTTTATTTATTTACGTTAGTTTAAAAAAGAGAATAATATGATAAATAAATCTATTTCATTAATAAAGTTTAAATTAATTGAGTATTTAGAGAGAGATAAACAGAGAAACCCATTTAAACTTAATCGATAAATTTATTAAGAGCGTTCTTCAAGAGAGAAGTATTTATTACACTTAATAATATTAATAACTCACAGAGATTCATATTTTTAATTATTTGCTAAATATGTTTGTTTTTTTATTGAATTTACATAATAACTCAATTTAAAAAGAGCTATTAGAACATATTAAATAATAAATTAGTTTAATCAGCATACTTAACCATTCAATTTATACTTGTACAAAGAAATAGATATTTTTTACTTAATTATCTAACACTAAAAGATAAAAAATGTTATCATCCCATACACACATATAAAATAATATAGAGTTGGCATAAGCTTATAAATTTAGGATAATTTGCCTAATATGCGTGTTTAATTTATCAAACAACTCATTTTATAAGATCGCTCAAATAAAATATTTTGTTTCAAGCAAATATAAAGCTTAATAGCGCAATTAAAGCTAAACTTATGAAAAGTTGACTGCTGTTACTAGTAGTCGTTGTAACAGATTAATTACCTGAAGCTGGATCTGTCTAAGTTTGAGAGGGTTATGGTGTACCTGCATTTGTGCATTCTTAACTGAAATCATAAGAATTTAGGCAAAAATCTCTGGCATCATTAGCAACATTGTAACTTACTTAGCATGTAGTTTAAAAACAATTTTAAAAGCAATTGTACCATAAATTACCATCACTGATACTCTAACATTGTTCAATACCACAGTCTAATTATTATATTGCTTAGTTATAGCAATTTAAATCTTTTTAGCAATATGTGTATACGCAACTAGTAAAGTAGTTTGCGAATTAAGAGCAAGATAACACAGACTATACAACAGCTAACAAGGAAATTAATGAATAAGTTCTCATTTTTTTTTTTTTGGTTTTTATTTATTTATTTATTAAATTAATTATACTAAACGACAGATACTCAAGCTATTTAAAATATATTTTTTTATCAAATTAAATAAGAATTTTCTTTACTTAACAGAATATTTCATTTTAGGATTTAATAATTTATGGTTTGAAGTTTTTGAAAATCTGTTTACATTAAAAAATGTTAAATTATTCAGTTAGTTTAACTCTTTACAATAATTCAAGAAAGATCAATACTCAACTATCTAATTTTAAAGAAATCAAATAAGTAATTTTATGAAGAAGAAAATGATTTATTTAGTACAAAAATTCAAATAAAAAAAGGTAGTAACAAATATTATTCATAAATACAAATAGATTTTTATGAAATTTGTATAATTAATTCTCTTTATTTAAAAATTGATGTAGATTAGATTAATTTATGTAATTATAATTAATATAAATAATCACCTGAATTTATCTATGATGATCTAACTTATTTAATTAACAACTAATTATTTATTAATAATTTTTTATGTTGTTTCTATCTCTATACATAAAATTACATAAAATAATTATCATATAAATTAATATATTTAATTAATAAATTTTAAATTGATATTATATGCATAAATAAATCAGCTCGAGAGTTTTAAATTATTTTATTAATTCAATTTTTGGGGTTTTTAGCATAAAATTTAAAAATATTTGGGAATATAACTTTTATGTTAATATTTTCCTAATCCCATCTTACTTTTTTTAAAATATTGATAAATAGATTTCAATTATGATGTCTTATAAATTAAATTAAAAAATACTTTTTGATATACTTGAGATTATCTTTTCTATATAATTTATTTAAATTTTTGATATTGATTAATAGAAATTAGGTAAGTCTCTTTTTTAAATAATAAAATCATTAATTAAATTATTTACTCATTCGACAATATATTTATAGATAATCTGTTTATTTTTTTATTCAGTATTATTAACCTAATTTCATATTTAACATAAATTAATAAAGTTAATATTTATACAATTCCAACAAATTATTTTAATTTATATTTATTTATTTAATTAACTTATCAATTTTTGAAAATATTTGATCTTTGCATACTAAAAAAATATTTCAATAAAAAAAACTGAGAAAAATTCTCACAAGTAGTAATTATAAATATTCACGCTTAAATAAAAATAGTATTTCTATTATGATAATATTAATAACATAAATCTAATTTGATGCAGTAATACTTAATAAAATAGAAAGTTTTGAATTTTATAATACAAATTCACCTGCAGCTCTATTGTTTACGATTTTAAATCAAAATCTCTTATATTAATTATCATAATTTTAATATAATTTACTAATTTTTTTGCTGTATTTTAATTAATCTTTTAAAAATATTTAATATCTGAGATAAACTGATTATTTTTTAATAAAAAAACCGAAAATAAATACTTATAAGTTAAAAAAGAGAATTACTAAAAATAATAAAAATAATATTTTTTGTATTTAAAATAGTAAAATTTTATTATTTTCTAGCTGACTAAGTTAAAATATATATCTAGTTTGATGTAATAGGTTCTCAATAGAATAGATCATATTGAATTTTTCTCGCTAATGTAGTAACTCTGTTAGGTGCTATTTAAATCAAATTATAGTTAAATATTTTTACTAAGAATTATTCTTGATTTAAAAATTACAACTCTTTTTATCCTAATCAACAATACCTTTTTAATAGAAAGAAATGGTGGAGAAATACTACCAATCATGAAAATTTTAATGAAATTTATTTAAAATAATATTAATTTTTAAAAGTTTAAAGTTTTTGTAACAAACTTCTTTTGTTTAATTTATTTTATCTCAATTTTCCTAAACAATTTATAAAGTGTTTGACAGATAGAGCAATTTAAGATAAAAAATATATAAAATGAGTCAAACAAAAATAAAGGTTAAATGCATTAAAGAAAATTTAAATATTAAAAAACTAATTATAAACCATAAAAAAAAAATTAAAAGAATATGATTTTATTCATATATATTTTGATTTCTCTCACAATACTTAAGGCGTAAGTAAAGAGTCAGCTACTAGAAATATACAAGTTGAAATAAAATTACCTAGAAAATACAAATATGTAGACAAATCATGTATAATATAGACATCTTCCTTTAAATGTTCAATTTGTACGATGTAAGTAAGCTAAATAAAATTTTCAAACTAATAGAGATGAAATTTAAATAAATCCTGCGAGCTTTATAAAATATGAAAAGAGTTTATATGTAAAAAGTAAACATTTAATGTATTATTTTAATTTATTTTATTTTATTTTTGAATTTATTTGTAATTAAAATGATAATAAAATTTTTTATTTTTCAAATAAAATTAATTATATTAACAAATTATTTCTATGAATAAAAAAATCTTTTTTTTTAATTTAAGTAATTAAGATACTAGTTTATGAATTATTTCAATCTTTAAAATTAATTTTCTAAAAAAGTAAATTATCCTATGTTATTTTATAATTCTAATAATTAAACATTTTTTTATATTTTGTTAAATTAATTTAAGAAAAATTCTTATAAGTAAAATAAATACAGTTAATCAATTTTATTATTTAGAATAAATTATGTATGAAAAAGATATTGATATTTCTTATTATCATTTTATTCATTTTCAAATTTGTTCTTTTAGTTAAAATTTGTAGTATTTGTTAATTAGATTAATAAGAATTTAAGTCTATTTATGTATAATTTATTATCAAACAAGTAAATAAATATTTTTTATTAAATATAAAAAAATTTCTTTCTTATTAATTAATATAATTTTTTTAGAAGTAAGAATAAATATTTAAATTCAAAATAATATTAAAAAAATTCTAAAATTTACAATATTAAATTGTAACTTTGATTTATAAAAAGCTTATTTTTTGTTTTTGATAAAAATAATACGGATCTTGGAAAGTTAATAACATCACCATTTTCATTCAGAGTTTTTGAACTTTTAAAAAGAATAAAAAGTTAAGACGAAAAATTAAAGTAAAAAAAATGAATCTATGAATAAAAATGCCTTTTGTTAAAATGATGGATTTTTGAATAATAAAGATTAAAAAAGTAGAATTTGTAAGTAAATAAATTTGTGTTAGACCAAAAATTATATTCGTATTTGTAAAATTTAAAATGATATTTTTTATAAAAAAAGGGATAATTAATCAAATGAATGATTTAAATAACTTAAAGATATGTCAATAAAGCTTTTATTTTGCTTATTTAATTAGATTTTTGATTGATGGATATATTGTCTTTAATCAATAGATTTATCGACTAAGAATTTAGTTTTCTTATACTTGTAAAATATAATTAATAATAATGAATAAAAGTAACTTTCCAATTATTTTTTTCATTTTTTGTTTTTAATTATAAGGAAAATGCAATCTCGAAAATTTCAAAAAGTTTTAGAAGTGAATATTTTAAAAAAATACAAATTTGATTGGAGATTGATAAAAAGAATTGATTCAAAAAATATGAATAAAAGTATCAATAAAAATGAACGTATTTATGCTTAAAAATGGCATATGTTATTTTAAGGAATTTTAAATTTAGGAAATTAAAAAATTTGAAATTTAAAGCAAATGCTTCAATAAACAATTTAAATTTCAAAACAATTTCTTTTATAAAAAATAGAAAGTGATAATTAGCCAAATGAAAGATTTAAATAACTTAAAATTGTGTTAAAAAAGCTATTTTTTATTTAAATTGTGACTTAATTAGTATAATTAGCTTTTTGATTGATGGAGATATTATTTTTAATTATTTTATTTATCGACTAAGAGTTTAACTTTTTGATACCTGTAAAATAAAATTGATAAAATTAAATAAATCTAATTAATTAATGGTCAGTCCATTTATTATTTTCTTATTTATTTGGAAATTATCAGGATCAACTTCTATTTTTTTAATCTTCCTTTTATTTATTTATTTATTTATTTATTTATTTATTTATAAAACACTAATATATATTTTGGATATTTAAAATCTTTCTTTAAAAAACTGTTTACTGAAACAGTTTTTTATATTATTTTAGGAAGAAAATATTTCTGTATTTTCATATATTTTACTGGTTGATAAATTTGGATATCTGCTTGAATGTAATTAAGCGCTGTATATTTTTTCTAATTAAGTTAAGATAATTAAACAGAATAATGTAAAAATAAAGAATGAGTTCTAGACCCTGATTTTAGTAAGCTTGGCAATCAGTTAATTTTAAATGGCTTTATATTAAATTACTCAGATTTCAAAGGCAAATATTTTTAATTAATATTTTTATTTAAGTAATATCAAACGTTGCTGTGTTGTTTTTCTTTTGGGAAAATCATCTAATCTAAAATATTCCTACTCAATTATTAATTTTATGGCTTTTTGCTTATAAAAGACTAAATCAGAGAGATATCAATAATAATTTTGAAAAAGAAAAAAACAATAATCTAAAATATCTAATAAAAAAAAACTAAACACACAAATAAATATAAATGAACTAAGGACTTTAAACTGTAAAAAATATTCACCCTCAAATATACGAATCACTTCCATAATTGATGGCCGCAATGATCAAGCTGACTGTTGAATACGAGTAAAAGCCTCTCAACAACATAAATAAATAATTTTAAGATTGTATCATGAACTACTTTTTCGAAGATATCATTGGTGACTTGATAAAGATTAAATTTGAAAATATCACCAAAAACCAAATCAAAGAGAACTTTATGAAGGCCATCTCTATTGAAATGAATATGAAGCGCTCTAGCTAGCATGCCCCCTTTTAAAATAATAATGCTTTGAAAACATTTTCAGAAAAGAAATACATGCTTTTACCTCAAAAATATATTTAAGAAATTATTAGCTAAAAGAAAGAATCAGAATACATTGAGTTACTTTGTTAGTACATCCTAGAAGACATTCGCTTTTCTGAGGGAGAAATAAGATGGAGATCTCAGATACGCAAAAAAGTTTTCTCTGCTTTATTGTTGGTGCATTTTTACAATGGCTATCCTATTCAATCTATCTTTGAAATGTGGGATAACACCTTTCCAACCTAAACCATCAAAAATAAAAAGAAGGAATCTGATAATTCTAAAAAATATCAAAAAAAAAGAATGGTAAATTCCCAGAAAATATAAATTGAAGACAAATAAAAAAATTTGGTGTCTAGTAAGACAACTGCTTCAAGCGAATCTGGAAAAAGAAAATGCTAGTCAATTTAGATTATTGAACCTCCAATTTCAAAAAAATCTTAATTAGATCATTACATTTCAAATTTCTCCAGCTAAATTTAATAGAATACTTCATAAAATTAATTGTATTCTAACACCATAACTCCTTTAGATGAGTTACCTTCCTTTTAACAATAATCTGTCTCTAATGAGCTTGAAACTGAGTAAAGTGAAAACTCCAGTGTAATTTATAGTTGCGATTAACTAGCTTACTAAAATAATCCTTATTATGATTCAGCTAAATTTGAGAATAACACATTTTATTAAGCCAACCATATATTTGATTTTCAAAATTAATAACAAGAATATATACTTGAAAAATGCCAAAACTTTTACTACTAATCAGACTACGATTATGAAAACTAAGCTTATCAAGATGCTATGCCTAACTATGGATACGAGTATTGCCAGCCTTAAGTTGAAAGTGGCTTAAATTAATTTCAAGACGAATATTAAAACATGTTCTAATGCATGCAATACTTTTCTTGATAAAAAGTAAATTTCTCTGGTATTTTGATTATCTCTTTGCAATACACGAATAGATAATCAAATCTTACCAGATATCTTATACTTGATTAATAATAATACGACATCAGAATTCATATTAAATAACTCATTATTATTTAATAAATTTGATAACTGAGCAGCAATTAATTAGATAAAAATCCACCAAAAGACTATTTGATTTTCTTTAATCAAATATATCTTTCCTTCATTCATTCATTTTATCTTCTTAATAATCAAATGCTCATCCTTAATTGCTCACTGAAATTTTCTGAATCGAAAAAAAACTAATCAAGTAAAAAACAACTTTCACCAAACCCTTCATTCAAACCAAAACTTCAACCTTTCATTCATCAACCTAACTTCAATCTTTCATAAATCCCAACCAACTTCAAACTTTCATAAAAATAACTTTAATCTTTAATATATTAAAAAATAAATTCAAATATCTCCTTCATTTCATATTTTATTTGCTTGTAAAACAAATTTAATTTAAAAAAAAAACCCAAAAAAACTTTTTGTATGTCATATAAAATAAGAATGACTTTATTTTTCTTTTTTCTTTATTTTACAGAGATTAATTTCCAAAAGAAATAAATACTAAATTAGTTTGTTTTTTTGTTTACACATATAAATTTTGTTTCTGTTCATTAAGAAATTAAGTGTAACAAAATATGTTGAAATTAGTCATATAATGTCAGTGTTTACTGTACAAATTTTACTAAGAAGATTAGTGAGTAAAGTTACAACAATTTCTTTAAAAAAATACTGTATTTTTAAATAACTCTAATTTTATTTAAATTCTAAATATATCAAATTAGTAAAAATAAAAAAGATCTTTCAAAATATAAAAAAAGCTCTTTCAAATATAATTAAAAATGTTCTTAAGAATAAAATTTAAAAAGTTCTTTCAAATAATATTTAATAATTCTTTTGAATCAAATATGAAAAAAGAAAGAATTTTATTTAATTTCACTTTAATTTTAATTTTGGTTCAAATTTAATCAAAAAGCTAAATAAGACCCTTCTATTTAAAAATACGGCTTACAGAGTAATAATTCATTAATTATCAAAATAGATTTTAATATTACAACTTTTTATATATTAGTTAATATGAAAATTATTAACAAAAAGTAAAATCATATTTTTTTTGGATAAAAATTATTATTATATTATAATAAATAATTTTTAGTTTATATTTTAATTGAGGTATAAATACAAATTGAACAAATATTTGATTCCTAAAAGAAATGTCATTCGCTTGACTTAAAAGCATAAGCAGAAAGCTTCTTTACCTATAATCATAAAAGATTTTTATTTAAATTTTACTATTTTTAAAGTTACATGTTAGGGGTTATTAGTATAAATAAAGAAGACTTCTTGTTTTCCAAATAAAGAGCTTCTAATAACTTATTTAAATTCACCCTTTTCATTAAGGCGTAATGTACCAAAAGCATCTGAAAGGCTGACAGAATTTTTGCTATCGAGATGAATAATACAGTAAATGCCATCATTGTTAACTTCAAAGTATTTTTACTGTAAATAAAAAAAAATAAATAAAATTATGGCTAAATTAATTTAATTCATTTTTTTTGTTATTTAATTCTGTGGTAAATTTAATTTTCGTTACGATGTGTTAGGCTTCGAATTTAGGTGTAAAGTGATTTGATATATATTAAATATCCGTCCATTCAAATTATCTCATCACTAAGAAGTGAATAATTTTAAATTTGAGGTCAGTTTACAATTTTCTAAAGACTTCATATAATTAGATCTACTAGTCTGTTCTAATGACCATAACTAACTGATTATCATATACTTTATCTGTGTCTTATTGTTCCTAATTGCTTTCATGTGCCATCGAAAGAATTTGTTGAGACATGAATTAAAGCTCCTTAAATTCTCTTTGTTAACATTTGTAATTCAAACTGCAATACATACCCTTATCTAGCATATACTCAGTGGAACTTTCCACATTGATAGTTTCCTTCTTAAAAACGGAGTATTTTTCAGCCAACTCAAATAATATTTTTTTACTTTTTATAAAATTAAATAATTTTTAAAATATTTTAGTTTCCATTTCAAACCAGTAATAATTTTTTTTCTAAAATAAATTTATTTATTTGTATAATTAATTACCCATTGAAAATACCATTTTCTTTAGATAGAACTAAGAAGTACATACTTTCTCCTTAAAGTCTAGTCATTAAATTATCAAGGGAAGCTTTAATTTTTTACAGTTTAGTTCCTTAATCGTGCATTTAAGATTCATAACCTGAAAAGGCTTAAAGCAAGTTTTCTTATATAACTTCAGAAAACTCTCTTGAACATCTGTGCTTGAAGAAACTTTTGATTTTGAATTAATTATTTTCAATAATCTTCACTAATCCTACTAGAAGTAGAGTTTTAACAACGTCTTCACTTAAAATAATTAAAGTTTCAATTTCACCAGTAAAACCGCTTGAAGGGAGATCAAAAATAAAACTACCTTTGAAGCTCCAGTCATCAAATGCTCCGATACCAAGAAGCTTAGTAAAATTGGAAACCTTTATTGATTTATTTAGTTAATATGTAATTTATTTTATTGTTATTTAATATTTATTTTACCTATTAAGCTGAAGAATCAAGGAAAAAGAGTGTTAAAAATTCTGTTGGTAGTGGTTTTACTTAGGCGTGAGGTAATTATTTAGCTCCATGAGTTACTACTGTGGATTCATTGATTGTTTTGTTTGAATGCACAAAAGGAACTTCAGTAAACAGCTTATCTAAGTGTTTTGATTATCTATCTCCTTAGTATCTAAATACAGCAAAATAAAAGTCTTGAGAGAGGATTTCTTCACTTAGGCGAGTACAGAAGGTATTAAATTCTGGTTTTTTCTTGGTAATATTGTTAATTTAGATATTTTTTTAGATTAGCTAGTACAATATTGACTTTAGATCAACATGCTCAGTTTCTTCTTCAATAGAGGTATTTAATTTCTACTAAACTTATGACTTAAATATTTTTGAAATTGAAAGGAGCTCTAATCCATAAGAAGACATAATCTTAAGATCGTTTCCAAGTGGTACTGCTTACGAGGCTGTTAAACCTTCCTTTTCTTCGTAGTCATTTAGGAAGGGCCAAAGAGCTATAAATAGAGGGAATCTTTCTGAGGGAGTAAAGTTAGACTTAATATGACGATTAAAGAATATATCCTTCAACAAACTTAAAGAAAGGTCATCTTTAGTATAATAGAATATTTCTCTTTTTGAAGGATGCAAGAAGGGATTATAATCAATAATTTTATTGAGCAGTGTATTTCTCAGTGTTGAAATATTTGCTCCCTAAATATGAAGCACTAAATTAATTCTTTCGTAATCGTTTTCTCCTGAATTCAATTCTTGGAGGTTCTCATTCTCAATAAATGCTGAAAAGTCTTCATCTTTTTTGAGAATAGCTGACAGATTTGAGCTGTCAATAACTCGAATATTTAATAATTCAAATCCTCTTGACTAGACTTTACGAATTACTTCACTGAACTGCTAAGGTAAAAATCTTGAGCTTAACAAACATACATGTTCTCTTATTGGTTAGCTATTGAGTAAAAATACTGGGTTGAACGGTTTAGGTTTTGTTAAGTAAAGTTATTTTTTATTTGTGAGTCCTTCAATTATTTAAATATCTTAAACTGTTTAAATCTTCTCTATTCTACCACAAAAGAAGTAACTAATCAAACGTCTGCTTAATGCTTTATTGTAAGGAATTATAATTGAGTCTTCTCTTCCAGTACTAAATAAGGCATTTAAGCTATTTGGTTCTACTCTTTTAGCCAGCTAGGCGTCTTCAGATCCAACCATTTTTTTTAATTCTATAAATTTTTTAAAATTAAATTCAAAAATAAATTTTTTTTATTTGATTTTTTATCAGGAAAATTTTAATTTAAATAAAAAGCATATTTTTTACTTGAGTGAAGATCAAATCCAGCTACAGAAATGACTACTATTGGTTAGTTAGTGTTTGTATTAAAATTAATGTTTTCAACATAGCTCTTGAATTCTTGTACTGTTTTTTAATCAAAAAAGAATGACTTCATGCCTAAAATTTATATTCCTTTTTCTTGTAACTTGTTTAGAGTGTAGTGTATTACATCAGTCATCTATTGCTTTTATCTTTAAGAAAGTTCAGTGTGAGAGGGAACTAGATTACTAAAGGATTCGCTCATGTTTGAATACTAGTCAGTTGTTACATCTTAGTGCATTAAATCAGAAGAATTAGAAAAATCAGCACCTCTATTTTGTTGTTGTCTTAAGACAGAAGGATTTTATATTTCAGAATAGTTTCTAATAATGATCACTGATGTTTCCCACTTATTACCATGAGAGTGATTACCAATCGAAGGGGAATTAGAAGGAGAAGTGGGCATAAATTATTTCTTTTTATTTTAATGGGTAGCTAATAAACTTGTTTGGTGATAAGAGGTTTTTGTAGGACAAATAGAATGGAAAGTGTTGGATTCATTAAACAATTTTTTAGCAATTTCCATATTTTTGTAATAAGCAGTCTTAAAATCACTTAATTTCATGTCTCTATTAATTACTTTTTCACCGTATTTTCTGATTGCTTGATCGAGGCATCCCTCACTTAGGAATTCTGTCAAAGCAAGATCTAATTGCTTAGAGAGAGTATCTTATCCCCTACCAATATAGGTATCGAAGAAAAGGTAGATAGATTTTTAAAGTTTGTCTTCATTTATTAATCTATCAAACTTAATTGCATCATTTAAGTAATTGCTCAAATATTATTCTTCTTATTCATCATTTATTTCATTTGTGTGACTGCCTATGTAAAAGCTGACTAGACAGAAAGGGAATCCTTTCGAGCTTAATCTTTGGCAGGGAATTTCATCTAAAGGATTTTCACTTACTATTTCTCCCAATTCCTTTTCACTAGGTGGTTATCTAAAGAAACTGTTTCTTAGGAAAAAGCCTAGATTTTATAAAAAACAAATTTTTTATATATTTAAAAATAATTTAAATAAATTGTTACTTAAGAATTAAAATACGAATTCTTGGCATTTATCTAGATATGGGAAGATTAAAATTTAATATCTGGAAGTTATACCATCTCTTGAAATATCGTATTTTTTCAAGTCAGCAATTTTAGCAGTTATTTTAGAAGGTAAAGATGATATTTATGACAAATAACTCACCTAATCGTCAAAGAAACACTTAAATGGATCGTTTGAGCTTTTGTAAAAATTTTATTAAATATTTCTTTACAATTAAAAATTAATTAATTTATTTACGGGAAATTTTTTATTTTTTATTCAAAGAAGTGAATTTTTTCTTTGATTAAATTTTCCTTTTACTCCTTTTCCTCCTGCTCTGTTTGGATTCTCTACTTTTCTTCAAATTCCTTTTCTATTTCTTCTCTACGCTTTTATTAGGCTTCACTATTTATTTTTATTTTTTTAAAAATTACTTAATAACATTTCATGAATGCTTAAATTATTACAGGTATTCTTTCCACTTTTCTGAGTTCACTTTTTCCAAATTTATTGGCTCTCTCAATTTTATTTTATTTTCAATATCAAGCTTCTTAAGCTGATATTCCTCTTGTATTTATTTTATTCTTTCTTAGTCAGCCTTTCTTCTCTGCTCTTCTTCGAATTATTCTTTAATCGTTCTTTGTATTTTTTCCTCCTCTAGTTACTTTTTGAAAGCCATGCCAGCACTGAACTCTAAATCTCTCCAGTTCTACCCTCCTTCCTAATTTGTTTCAGTGTTTTCTCCTTCTTCATTTTCTGCTTTATTTTTCAGCTTTTCCAAAAATTACTGCTTTTGCTTTATTTATTTTTCTTACTTTGCCAATAATTCGTCTGTATCTTCTAAGATCTGCTTTTGCTCTGAAAATTCTGAAAACTAAACTTTCTTTTTATTAAGCATACTAGCTTTTCTTTCTTCTTTCTTCTTTGTAATAAATAGATCTATTTCTGCATCAGATTTTAAGCCAAGTCTTTATGCTTGCAAGTAGAGCTCGTCATCTAACTCTTCTTCATCATTACCAGCTTCATCTTCACTTCCTGAATCTTCTTCCTCAGCCTTAAAATAATATGTTAAAATATAATTTAATGAATCACAAAAGCTGAAATAATTTACAAATTGAGAGAAAATTCCTTTTTTAGTTGGAACCTTTTTGCTTTAATCATTTTTCTTCTCAAGAATAATCTCTTCCTCTACTTTATTTGGTTGTTAAGAAGCACTTTAATTTTTTACATTTTTAGATTTATTATCGCCTAGAATTTCATTAAGTTCTTTTATATCTTTTTTGATTTAATTTTCATGGAATTGAACAAGCTAATCGCCTTACTCTTTCTATTTCAGTTATTCCAAACCTTATTTTATAATTTCTTATCTGATTTGGTCTTCATTGTCAACCTTTACTTGATTTTTTTCTTTTGACTCTTTTAATTTTTTATCTTCACTTTAAGCTTCTTCAAAATAGTTATTGACCTTAACTTTAGAGCGCATTTTTTCTAAAGAGTTGAGAGCTTCATCAATACTTTTTAAACCCCTTTCAGCCAAATACAAATCAACATTAATTTTCTTTTTCTCTTCTTCCTATTCTTGTTATTTCTTTTTTTCTTCTTCAGTTAAATCCATCTATTTCTTTAACTCTTCTTAGTCTCTTTCCTATTCTTCCTTAGTTTCTTACTAATCTTGCATAATTTACTTATTGACTTAAACTTCCTTCTCTTAATCTTTCTTTTTCAATTCCTCCTCATCTTCATCTGGTCTTGCAAACATACTAACATAGTTATCCATCTTAATGCCCATTTCTGGTTCAGGTGGGACTAAGCCTGCACCTTTGATTTAAACCTTTTATGACATAATCCTTTATGCATGTTCTCTAGTAAGTTCTTCTCTTTCTACAATAAAATTAAAATTGGCAGGCTCAGTAAACTTAGCTCTAAATCTATTTATTTTTTAAATTAATATGATTCATATCTTGCTCTTTCATTAAACTTTGTTAGTTTTTATAATTATATAACTATTCAAATAAATAATTACATTAGAGGTTTAGTAAACATATCCTCATCTTGTTCTCCAGCTAGTTTTTCAAGACTTTTAAAAAAATCTTCTTACTACTTCTTAAAGACTCTTTCTCTTTCTGTTTTATCTTTAATACCCATTACACTGTCCTTCAAAACATTGAAAGCTAAAATTTAAAAAAATTATTTAATCTCTACTATTGAAATAAATATCTATTGAGAGCTGATGAAATATTTAACATAATATAAAATTTATATACTTGTAGGCTTAATTTTTTCTCCTTTATCATTTAAGTAAAATGCTTAAAGCTTTTCTTCATCCGATATTTTTAAAAAGTCTTTATTTTGTCTTGCTTTAGGTAATTTTTCGACTAATTCTTAAACTTTTAGTGCATTGTTAGGATCCTCCATTTTCATAACACTCTTGGATACTCTGTCAAGACGATCTTTATCTTAGTCTTCATAACGCCTCAAATGTAATTATTTCCATCTCTATCTGCATGTATCGATATTAACCTTCTATTGCTATTTATCTCCTATAACACCTGCTAGTCTTTGGGCTATTTTATCGAAGTCAAACTGATACTCTACCACTAAATGCTCTAATTAGCGGTCTATGTAATCATCCCATACACTTTGCTAAGCTGAAGCACTTTATTAGCTTTAAGCATTATATATATTGCTATTATTTTCCTTTTCTATATCCTATAAATACGACTAAAACATTTTAGTAGTTGAAAATATCGTATTGATACAAAATATGTGTATTTAATTATATGAATTTGATTATTTTTAAATATTTATAATTATTGATTTACGTATAACTTTATTTTTAAAACTTTGATAAGTTTTTTCTATGACTAATATCTTCTGAGATTAGATTAATAATGGATATCTTTGAATCCAAACATATTTAAAAATTAAAAAAAATATATATATTTTAATATTTAAGTAGCTGAATATTTTAAATGTTGAATTTGCGCTTCTTTTTTATCTTAAATATTCATCAACTTTATTAATCAATTTATAAGAAAATAATTTCAAATAAAAATCGAATACTCAACTTGATTTAGATTCACTAAAAAATTTTAAAGCTACCTATACTAGCTTCAAGTTTTAATAATAATAATAATAATAAATGTAAAACTGATAATCAGATAGATTGATTGCTTGTTTTATATATTGCTGGATATAAATATTTTATATGAAAAATAATTACCAAATTAAAGTTTGCAAAAAGCTTGAGTAATGTTTAACTTATTTATGAAGTAAAATATTTTTTAATTATATTTTATTCTCAAAATAAGTTCAAAGAATATATTTTAATCCTTAAAAAGAGTAAATTTTTCTATTTTTCTTATGAAATTATCAATTTAGTCTATTGCATTTAGATAAATAATTTAATATAATAAGCAACATAAAAATGTTTCCATCAATTAATTCTAACGTATATTAACAACCCCAGTATGATTAACAACAATAGTAGTATTAGTAAGATTATAATTTTAACTAATTTACGATGAACCCAAACCAGTTCAATTCTTACTACTAACAGCCTTTTGAAGCCCCTATAAATAAATATACAAACGATCTAGATTCCTACTACTAAAATAATAGAGATAAAGTTTTCGCTAAATTTAATTAGAGATATACTAATCCAAATCCACCATTAGGTGGAACCTCTAAAATGAGTTTACCACAAATTCCTTAAATCAAATTACCAGCAGTAGATTGGCAAAATTTCTATCGAGATGCTTAGTACGCCCTTTAAAATCAAAATAAATTTATGAAAGATATGGACACAAAAGTTGTAATTCTAGACAATTTGATACAATAAAGCGATGATTGGGTTGTACAAAAGTATTATGAAAATAAATAAAGATTTGAAAAAGTTAAGATGTAGGAAAGAAATTTTAAGCTCAAGAAAGCTCTTACAGATTATAGAAGATTTGCAAAAAAATATTATGGAGCATTTAAAAATCCTCCTCAATACCAACTACAAGATTATTGATAAATATAATTGAAATTTATAATGATAGAATTTATAAATTTGCTATAATTTTTGCTTGAAAAACTTAAAATATAAAATAATATTTACTTGTGCTTTAACTAATTAAATCTCTTATAATATCACTAAATTTATATTTGCATTATTTTAAAACTTAAATTTATATCTATTAATAGTACAAAAATCCCTCGTATTAATCAAAAATATTTTATCATATATAAAAAATGAATTACTTAATGATATTTTGAAATAATGTTTAAATTATTCAATGCTTATAAACAACATCAGTAGTTTAACTTCATATTTCTTTTTAAACTATTTGTTTTTTACAAAAAATAAATAATTTATTATTGTTATTCAAAAATTTAGAAATCAAATAACTACATCTTTTTAGCTACTTTAAAGTATTTCTTCAAGTTTTGATAATAGATTAAAAAATTCCTCTTTTTTATACATATAAATTATCTAAATTATCTTTGATAAATAATAAAATCCTTAATCATCTTTTAAAATTTTTAAAATGTATTAAATGTTTAAATAATTTCAGTAACTATTCTATCTTCTTAATTATAAATGTAAAGATAACTAACTACAATTAAGTTCATAGTTCTTTTATCGTAGCTTTGATAAAAAATTAATTACTTAATAATGATTTTTTTTTTTTAATTTATTGTATATTTATATTTATTATCGGTTATGAAACTATCTACTCAACTAAAGATATAAAAATAACTATGATTAAGTTTATATTTATTTTATAATATTTTGTTTTTTATGAAAAAATAAAAGTAAGTTATTATTGCTATTTAACATTTTAGACATCAAATAGCTTCGTCTTATTTGCTACGTCAAAGTATTTCTTCAAATCTTCTGCCAATAATGTCAAGCATTTAAATTTTTACTGGGAGCATGTTTTGTAATAAACAATTAGCTTCAAAATCTATAAGAATAGCTCTAGATTCTTTTTCCATAAGTAAGTAACTTACCCACAAACCTATTTTATTTTATTGAAAAAATGAGTATTTATTTAATTTTTTTTATTTAATTTATTATTTACTGTTTGGTCTCTGTGGTGAGGGCTCAGCAATTAACTTAAATAGGGTTTTGATAATTTGCTTGATTTCTGACATAAATTTACCTGCTTTTAAGAATCTATTTTTAATTTATTTTTCGTATTCTTAAGCATTTTCTCTTAATTATTCAAAGGTAGCTGCTACTCCAAATTCTTTGAAATTTTCATTAAATGCTTAGCATTTTTCTTAGCTAAACAAATTTTTTTGAACACACAGATTGACAAACTTATTAAGAGATAGAGCCTTTTCTCCATTACTTGGATTTATATTGTCTGCTTCTTCAAAGAAAATTTCCTCAACTTTATTTATATCATAAATATCTTTTTCAATAAACCTGAAAATTAGGTCGAATTCATAGAGCTCTATTTAATCATTTGCATCCAGCTTTTTTTCAATCAACAAAAATAAATAGATAAATAAATAAATAAATAAAATGAGTGTTAAGAAAGAATATTTATACATCAGTTGCATAAAATATATCCTCAATATGCTTCTTGTATTTATCTTTTCTCTCAGAATAATAAAATAGACATTTTTTTATTAATAATTCAAGTTCAATTCCTTTTTCTATAAAAAATAATAAAATTAATTAAGAAAAAGTTAAATTAAATACATAGAGAAGTCATCTTTATATCAGTAATGAGCTTGTTGAATCCCTCCTTTTCTATTTTAGTATAAAAACAGTTATTATTAGAAATTTAAAAAAATATAGTGTGTTTACCTAATTTATCTTAAAAGTAAAAATTAATAAAATCTAAGGCTTTTTCAGTTACAATTTATCCATGATCACTATTCAAATTTAAAATACTATGGTTGATATTTTGGAAATGTTTTAAACCCAATAAGAAGTAGTAATAGTCTATTTCATCATATTTATGATTGAGACCAAGGAAAGTTGCTACCATTTCCATTTTTATATTTTTATCTTTGTAAACATAAACACTCTTCATAATCTAATTAAAAAAATTTTAAAGATTTTGTTGAAATGATAAATTAATATAAAGTAACTATTTACTCTAGCCAGCTTATCTTCTGCAACTCTTTTTAAACCATGCTTTTATATTAAAATATCATAGCAGGAAACATGTAAAGGTATCCTAAATGATTATTCGTTTTTGAGGATTTCTTAATAAACTACAGTAAAGAATTTTTAGATTGAAGCTAAAGGAACAACTGCACTTTTGATAGAATTTCTCTTTTTAAGAATATTTTCTAGAATGCTAGTTGCTTAATTAGTATTTTAAGAATATATTCTTTTAGTTTATTTACCTATTTTAAAATTGAATATTAAACATATTTTCCATTTACTTATTTTTTACTTTATGAAGGTAATTTTTTAGATTCTAGTATTGAGCCTTTAGGTTTCTTTCCTCTGCTAAACTGAAAATCAGTTTCTCTTCTACCTCCCAATTTTATCAATAACTTATTCAATTCTTCTCTTGACTTAGGCTCGCCATTTTCCTATTTATTAATATAATTAATTGCAGTAATCCAACCGAATTTAGTTACTTCTAAAACTTCTTTGCTCAAATATTAAGATAATATTCTTTATAGTCCTTATTATTCAGGTAATTAAATATTTTGTAAATCCTAGTGTTACTCTAATATTAAAGTTCCAACAAATTAAGAATCTGTCATATTTTTTTCATCATTAAACTCCTCAGTAAATAACCTGTTTTCATTTTCGTCTTTATACAAATTGTCAGGCGATTAGTCTAATGCTTCTATCTGTTCTTAGCTTTATTATTGAGTAGGTTTTTTTAATAGCTTTCCAATAACAGCAGTGACCATTTATTTTTATTTAATATTTTTTACAAGCTTATGTTCCATTTACTCAGCTGTGCTTTCTAAAGTTTGAATCTATTCTTCTTACTATTATTTCAAACATAAAGCTTTTGATCAAAAATATTTACTTTATTGATAAATAATTTATTACCGATTTAATTTTTTCAATATAGGTCAAAGCTTTCTTTTTCCATCTTCTTTTTTTATCGACATAATTTTGCTCTAATTCTTTTAATTAAATGCCAAGATCAAGAGTTTATTATTATAACTCAGTATTTTTAGTGGCAAGCTACCCATTTACATAAGCTAACTTTTCATATGTAACAACTTACAACTTGCAATGATCTAATGCATTTAAAATAATTTCTTTTTGACTTAAATCTAATCCACTCTATTTAACTATTTGATAAGAATTTGTATATACTTAGGTTAGTTCAGGAGCAGAATCAGCAAATATGCTATTCTATGAAAGCTCTTTAATCAAAAAATTAATATGTTCATTTTCTGAAATTTTAATTTCATCTGTCTAAACTCCTGTTTCAACAATATCAAATAGTTCTAATTCTGGTATCTGTAAATCTGCCAACTTTTTTTCTTCTTCCATAAAAAACTCTAACTCGTTCTGTCTGCTATCTTTCTCCTCATTTTTCCCAAATATATCAGAATCATCGCTCATAGCATCCTTCTCTTATACTGAATGTTTAAACGAATTTAAGTAATCTTTCTTTCTTTTCTCATCTTCTTCGTCATCAACCATATTCTTCTTATCTAAACAATTTGTTTATTTTTATTTAATTAATTGAAACAAACTAAAAATATTTACTAAAATTAATTAAATGAGAAACTACTGACACTTTTTTCTTCTTTTCAACTACTTTTATGTTAGTCATTGAGTTCTTCTTAGATAATGCATTATCAAAATTTATGTGTTGAATACTTTTAACTCCTACTATGTCTTAATTTTGTAATTAAAATTGTTCTTCCCCTATAGTATTCGATAAGCTAACTTGATTTGAATTTTTTTATTCATTATTATGGTTGTTATGATAATGATTATCATCATGAGATTTACTATCTCCTTGCAATAGCTTTAATTTCAAATTTTCACTCAAAGCAGCCTCAAGCTCAAATCTTAATTCTTCTTCCATTTACTGCGCTTTCTTAATTTCAATTTCGTACATTTTAACCTTTTTTCTAAAGTAGTGTATTGCATCAGTTAACTGCTCTGACTATTTTGCTTATAAAGGTTAATATTTTTTTTTTAAATGTCAAGGAATATAAAGTAAAATATTTTTTTAAATGATAAGGAATATAAAGTAAAATATCTTTTAAAGTTGAAGGAATGAAATCGAATTTAAATGTACACTGATCTTTCACCTCTTTCTTTTTTTTCTCTAGCTCTGTTTCAATTAATTTTATTGTTTGATCATACATTTTATGAATTCTAGTAACTTCATCCAGATATTCTTTTTCTTCACCAATTTTTGAGCTTTAAGTTTGGTCAATGCCTTTTTAGAGGATGTCAAGATAAGAGTCCCATACCTTTTAAAGCAGCCTGCCTCTATCTTTGCACTAAATTGTGATTTATCTGATTAGTTCTTTCATACAAGCTACATAAATAATTTAAATTTAATCAAATACTTCTTTAATGTTCATGTACTCATTTAGTTATACTTTATCAATCATTTCAGTCAACCAATTTTCTAATTCTATAACCTGCACATTTTTAAAGTAAATAAAAAAAATTTAATTATTTTATACATTTACTGTATTGCTTTAAGCTAACTATTTACTTCATTTCGATTAGTAGGTTTAGTCAGAAGAGTATCTTTATTTGGTCTAAATTTTTGATTACCAGAGATAGAAAACCCATTTTATATCATTGAATTATTTTAACTCTACTGATTCTGCTGCTAATTTATGTTATTTTAATCAGATGACATTCTTTTCTACAGTTTTTATTTTTACTCTAAATTATTAACTGAAAATATCAATTGATTTTGGGTAAGATTTTGCATTGAAGTTTTATTAGAATCCATAATCTTTGCTCCTGTATGACTTAGAATGTTGCTAATATTGTGAGTATTCATATTTTACTGGCTTACTGATTTTCTTAGCTCTTCTGTAATTATTTTATTCTAAATAGAAACCAAATCAGTATCAAATTTTTCTTTGTTATGAGAATGCTCATACACTATGTAAAATATAAAAAAAATTATTTTTTTAAAAGAAACAAAGAAAATAAATAATATATTTTAGGCATCTTAAAAGGAGGAGACTTGAATTTCTAAAGTTTGCTTATAAAAAACAAGCATATTTTCAATTTAACATTTTTAATTGAATTAAATTCTAATGAATAATTTAATTGATGATTAATACAATGATAAATAATAATCCTTACTTTAAATATAAACATTTCCTTTCTTTTGCTCTTAACTAGACTAATATTTTAAAAATGTTTATTGTTATATTTGCATGAAATAAAAGCGTTTTAATATTTACATGATAAAGTACAGCAGGATTTTTAAGGATGTAAGTGTTTGTTGCAGATTACGGATCTATGTGTCCAGAGTATCTGTAATCTTTTTGATCTTTGAAATAAGAGACGTCATGATTAGATTTTATGCTTTTAAGCTACAGTTTTTTTTGCTATGATAATAATTGCTAGGCATTTTGGGCTTTCTGCCTTAGCTATTCATCAGCAAGCCTATTCTCTCCTTGAGTATATATACTGTTTATTGGCTCTAGTCTAGTGGAAGAAACCTTCACACTTTTAAAAGCATTCAGAGTAACCTGCTATGAATTATCTTTCATAGGGTTTGTTAATATGTCTTCGAATATATTTTTAGGTATAAATGAAGTTGACAAATCGTTATTTGAAGTCATTTAAGCATAAGCTAGCTAAGTCTATGCGTTTGAAGGCTATATGATTGATATTTCATTCCTTTTCGTAGGAGAAAGGTTTCCTTAAGAATTATATCTAAACTATAATTTTTTTCCAGTATTATTTGTATCATTTTACACACTTGATGTTGGTTGCTAATTTTCAGATATTGCAGGATTACTTCTTCCACTATATATTATCTATTAATTATTTTATTTATACTGTTAATCTCCTTCATTCAAAAACCTACTGTCAAATATCTATTTATATTTTTCCATGTTTCTCTATATCATTTCTTTCTATTATTGGGCTGTTTCATATTTTATCTTATTTTTTCCAAGTTATTAAGAACCTTAATTGCTTTTGGCTTAACTGGCAAGTTGATCTTTTGGAATATCATGCCTATCTTTACCCATCTTATTAGCATTGCTGCCAACAGGTTCTTCTGTATTGATCTGATCTATAATATTTTTCTTCATATTTACTCAATATTAAGTAATCTTAAAGTTGATTTATTTGATAGATATATTGTATTAAACAGTTTATAGTAATTACTACTGTTAACAAATAAGATATGTTTAATTAATTCTAAGTGTTAAACGCAATCAAACATCACATTTTTAAAATTACAATTTATTATCAATTCAAAATCATTCTTTGTTTTGTTTGCAAAAATTGAATGAATTGAATATAAAATAAATTAATTTGAAAAAAAAGGAAATATTTTACTTAAAAAAGTAAGCATAGAGTTTTTGATAAAATTTAGTTTTGACTTTTACTAAAAATTGAACCGATAAGCTAAAATGAGGAATATACCTCAAGTTACTAGTAATAAGAAATAAAAGAAAATGTAATTTTTATTTAAAACTATTTAATATGAAATTAATAAAAACCATTTTTGTAATTAATTTGCTTAAATTGCAGGAAGTTTTAGAAAAAAAATAAATTTACAATTTATTAAAGCTAAATAGGATTGTTTTATTTTGAATTATTTAGTTAAAAAAATTTCTACATTTTTTTATTGAATAGAAATTAAAAAGCTAATAGAATTTAAAAATAATAACAATAAAACAATAATAATTTTTTTTAAAAGATAAAATAGAAAATCTACTTAAGAAATAAAATAATTCAAAAATGCTTGATTGTTAGAGTAAAGATCATAGTATGAGTGAAGATTGCATAATAATAGAAAAAATTAATAAAATCAAATTACATGTTAGTTTTCAGAATATTTTTTGTTTAGAAATAATAAATTTTACTTTTTTGGAATAATAATAACTAACAGAGTAGAAGGATTTTGTAATAAAGTGCAAGAAGGTTTGTTGAAAAATAGAATATGCATTTAGCAAACAATATAACTAAAAAATTTTTGCTAAGTTTAATTAGTTAATCATGATAATTTTTAAGTTTTAATTGTTAAATACTTTTCACATTTTTGGATCATATTTTTAAGAATGATTTAATTTTGAATAAATAAAATCCCATTTTCTTATTAATTTGCTTTTTTAAAAAGAAATTTTTCACAAAAATGAAATTTGCAATCGTTTCAAATTTGCAAATAATTTTTTTGTCTTGGAATAATTTAGTTAAATAAATATACTTATGTTTAATTAAATAAGAACTAATAGGATTTAATAATAAAGGATAACAATTTTTTTTTGAAAAATAAAATATGAATTGCATTTAACAAATATTATAATTAAAAAATTTGATTATTAGAGTTTAGATTTATATTACAGATCACGTTGTTTATAATGCTAGATTTTATATAGATTCATTAATATATTTATTTTAATATGTTTTTTTACACTTACTCACATAAAATCAATTAATTTTATGAAGGGATCCTCTTTTTTTGAAATTCATCTATTGATAGCTTACGTTTTATTGCTTAGTTTCTTTAGGATTTATTTTTTTATTTTTTTAAACAAAATTTGAAGAATTACTATTCTGCTTACTTAGTACTTATGAGCTTCCATATTATGATTTTGAAAATATAGAGAGTTTATCATTTGAACTTGGATTTTCATACCTAGAAATTGGACTTTTACTATTATATGATAAATTAGAGTCGTTGCTCATTCCAAATTGCTATTGTTAGTCGAGTTGAGAATTAGATGAAAATTTTGAAGGACTATGACTGTCATTGGAGTACTTTTGACTGAGCAGATTTGGCTTAAATGTGCATCCATCTAGCTCTTTTTTACTTTTTTGTTCTTTCTACTGGTTTAGTTTTTTCTCTCTGCTCTGCAACCATTTCATATTTCTTGATGATATGTCATCAACTACGTTTTGGGTGCAAGATACAAAACTTATTTTTTTTTCTTCCTCTTCTAAATTTTTAAGCAATTGTTCTTGAAGTTAAAATTATAGCAGTTAAAGCTTCTCGCTTTTTAAATTTGCTTCTCTTATCAACTTATGCTGAGGAGATTATATTTCTAAAATATCATACTTTTAATTTTCAATATCAAAGATTTCATCATCAAATACTTAGTTGTTTACCAAATCTAATTAGTTATAATTTTTATGAGATAGTTTATCCTATAAAGTGAAAGCTTCTTAAGGTTTTTATATTTTTTATTGATTGTTGTTTGCTTCTTCTGGGGTTGGAGATTTTATTTCTTAGTTAACCTATTGGATATTTTATTGATTGCCTTCTAGTATTTTATTTATCTATTTCTATAAGTTGGCATGCAATCTATTACCAGTAAAAGGTTTTTTATCTTACTTGTTTTATGGAGAATCAGATCTTTGCTGTATATAAAGAGGAATTGTAGCTTAAAATTAATCGTTACTGCAAATGTTTATTGATCTACATCCATTTATTTGGGTTAAGTCATATGGACCTTCTTATTAAAGAGCTTATATATCTTTTTATGAAGACCGTTCTAATTACCAATTAATATTTTTATTGATAAAATCTTCAGGCTCGTCAAATTCTTTAGTCTTTAAATCATTATTAGAAAAAACAATTTTTGTTTAAGTTGAATTTGTTTATTAAATCATTTATTTGATGTAGCTATGAGAAGCAGAGCATTGCATAACATCATCTAATTATCCATCAGCTGCTCCTTTCCAATTGAAATTATTTTCATCTTCTTACCATTTAGGACTGCTTTGTACATTTTCAATATTTAAGTTAGTGAATGATATCTTAGGGTCATTCACAAATA
Source organism: Tetrahymena malaccensis 436 (assembly GCA_000231845.2). Classification (NCBI taxonomy): domain Eukaryota; phylum Ciliophora; class Oligohymenophorea; order Hymenostomatida; family Tetrahymenidae; genus Tetrahymena; species Tetrahymena malaccensis. The sequence goes on along the minus strand of JH719946.1, from coordinate 848,176 downwards.
GAGATGGGTGTAAATTATTACTACTAGGGTTATTTAGATTAGAAATGCTTTAATTAATTTCAATTAAGTTGGTATCAGGATTTTAATTGTATTCTGCATATCTGTTATTATCATTTTAAGAAGGGCAACCATAAATAGTGTATGAGCTATAGTTATTTTAGACACCCTAAATGTTTTTGTTACTTTGAATAAATTAGCTAGTGTTGAATTAATTAGACAAAGCTTGTTATTGGTTAGGAGAAATGTTTCCATTGCTTTATACTTGTGAATTCCATTAGTTTTCACTTACAATATAATTAAATTATGAGGAATTCTTGTTTTCTTCTTCTTGTGCAGTAAGGTTAGAAACTGTCATGCAAGTTCTCAGCTCGTTAATTTTTAAGTTCATATCATGTTGATTAATTGGAAATGCTTAGTCTCTGTAGTTCAATGATGGATTTTAGAATGTGCTATTTGATGAAGACGACTGTTGCAACTTGCTATTAATTTATATCTATTCGCTATCCTAAATATCTCTATTTGATTATTATTTTGCATCTTCAAAGGTAATAGATTTTTATTTAGAAAAAGATGGAGAATTTTTATTATTACATGTATTATCATAATTGTTTATGTTTATTGTATAATTTCCTTATGCTTTTTGTCTATTGCAATTATTATGAATAGTATTACTGCTATTATTATTATGGACAGCACTACTATTACTATTAGAAATGGTATTACTGGAATTGTTAATAAAATTACTGGAATTATTATTAACGTTATTATTTATCAGTTTACTGCTGTTTGATTTGTTGAAAGCAATATTATCACTTTTTTAAGTTTCTTGCTACTTGATATTGACTTTGCTAGAATTCATTTATTCTTTTTTCTATTGAGAACATTTTTTTAGAAAATCTTCTCTTGCTTGCATTAGCTAGATAGCTGATTTTTATTTTTTCTCATCCTAATTAGAAGGTGATTGAGATTTTTGTTTCTAAATTTATTGTGTTTGATGTTTTTTATCATTTAGCGATTACTATTTTTCAGTTTATTTCCCGTGATCCTTAATCTTTTGCATAAGGATGTTAGGTAGACAAGGTTTATACTGCTGAGTTTCACTTAATTCAGCTTAATTCTTAGCTTTCTTCACGAGATCAGAATATATTACTTTTTGTTTTTAGTTTTACACTTAGTTTTTGATGCTCTTTTCAGGTACTACCTTATTTTTAATGTTACTTTTAGTTGGATAGTTATTGAAAGATCTAGCAGATTATGAGCCTTTAAGGTTTTTTATACTTTTTGACATCTATTCTTCTTCAGCTATTTGAAATCGGATTTGTTTTTTATTTTCATCTACATCTTTAGGAGTAAATTAATTGTTTTGACTAGCATCACAAGCCTCGATATTACTTATATCATTTAAATTTTCATCCAAAAGATTTAAATTGATTTACAAGTCTTTCTAAAGAGCCTTAATTTTTGTTATCTATTTTTTATCTTTTGCTTCTATTTTATGTTTAAGTAACTTTTTATATTACTCTAAAATGTTTTGTTTCATTTCTAATTCTTTTTGCTCACATTCTATTTCTACCATTTTAACATAAATTTCAGATATTTCTTCTGAATTCTACTTTTTTTATGGAGAAGTTGATCTTGTTTATTATTCAGTTTTGCTACGGGAGTGAGATGATCTTTCCTTTTAAACAGATAAAATGCTATTACTTCTTTTTTACAGAGAAATAGGAAAATAATTGTCGTTTTGCTTTTCTGACTATTTAAATTTGCTATTTTCTCCTAAGTAGCAGTTCAAATGCTAATGAAGTTATTTTATTTGAAGGAATGAATCATTAGAGTTTTTATTATTCATTTCATTTGTCTACTTAGGAGATTTAGAATGTTCCAGTTACTATCTTTGCTATTTTTGATTCTAAATTTGATGAGAATTTCTAGGAGGAGAATAACACGATTGATAAATATTCTGCTTATTCGAATTATTGATATTTGATATATAATTTTCTTTAAAAATATGTTGCTTATAATCTAAATCCTCTTTGCCAAGTTTAGAATTCTAGCTATTTTACTTTTTTAGTTGATTTGATTGGGTAGGTTTTATATTACTATCGTACTTCAAAGGACTCTAGCGAGATAACCTATTATACATAAGATTTTAGTTAGGAAATATCTATCATGCATACAAATTTAAGTAATAAATTTACCTATGAAACACATTCTTTTAATCAGCGTATTAGAGTTGCTTAAATAATTTATTTTAGTTTAGATTCTGATGTTATTCATATTTGGATTCTTAATTCATTTTAGCATTTTTAGCTTCACTCACATAATTTTAGTATTATTTGGTGTGCTGCTTTAAATTTGGATTAGAAGTATTTAGCTAATTATTGCTTTTCGGGTTGATGTAACCTTTTTTAGAATCTATTGCCTTTTATGAATTTTATTTATTGCTGTTCAAACTTCCTGAACTTCTATTACTCTTTTTGTTAAAAATGAACAAAATATTACAAAATTAAAAAGAATGAGTTTGTTGAATTTATTGATATTACTTACATATATTAAATTTAAAGCATCGCATTTTTAATATATTTTTTACCATAAAGATATTTACTTAAATTAAACAAAAAAACTTATTAAATAGCTCTAATAACTACTATTCATTCAAATAGTTGTTTTTATGCTTTTACGCCAATTTAAACAAGTAGAATAATAGCTTAAAAAACAAATTTTACATATAAAAAAAATCTACCTTTTCATAAAAAGAGCGGAAAGAGCTGTCAACGTGTTTAGGACTAGCTTTATATTTATTTAGTATCGAATCTAGTTCTTTAGCATTTGAAGACATTTTATTTGATTTATTTCTTTCATCGACATGCTTTAAAAAAAAAACAAATTTTTGAATAAAATAGCCTTAGTTATTAATAAGTTAAATCTTGTAAATAAGATTAATTTTCATAACAAAAATTAAAATAAAAATGATTACTTTAACAAAAATGACTTTATTCTGATTTTTGTCAAATGATTTGTTCAAAGCTGTTTGAAATATTTGAATAAGTGTAAAATTTAAGATACTTCAATTCTATTATTGTTATAAAAATATATTTTACATTGATCTTCCTGAATGTAGCTCTAATCGTAAAATCTATTATTGAATTCTTCTCTTGAAGCCACTTCCTTTATTTTAGATTGAGGTAAACAATTTTAAAAGTTTTATTAAAACATTTTAAATACCATTATTAATTTTTTGTCTTTGTAAAGAAATTTTAAACTTTGATCCAATTATTCAATACCTCTACTTATTTTTCTTCCTTTTGTTATTATTATCTTTTTGTTATTTGATTTCAGTTTTTATTATTAATTACTTGATCTCTTTTCAAACTGAATAGAGCTTCTATTTTTTTGTGAACTGACCACTTTTTAATGAATTAAGCAAAACTCAATAAATTCTAATTAACCTAATACTATCGATGCTTATTAAATTTAACAAAGTTTTTATTAGTCATTTATCATTTATGATCGATATTCTTTCTGGATAATAAGATTTTGAGATCTTAAAGTAAAAACTAATTTTTATAAAGGCATTTTAAATCCATCACTATTTAAAATACATAAATTTCGCCTCACAAAATTGCTTGAAAATAAGTAAGATAAAGAGATAGATAGATTTATTAAGTGAGTCATTTAATTTTCTTTACTTTTCTTGAAAAAACGAAATTTATGCTACCATAAAAAATACTACAGTAATGGTAAAAAATTTAACAAATATTTATTTTTTTTATCAGACAATATTTTTTGTAAAATTTACTGAGCAATGAATCAATTTTATAAGATAAAAGTATTGTTAAAACAATTCAGAACGAGATGATTTGTATTACTAAATTCAATAAATAATTTTTAATTATAGCGTTAGACTATCCTTCCAGTATTTTATTTATTGCTAAGTGTTTTACTTATAAAGTGCAATAGATTTTAGTTAATAAAATACAAAAAGAGACTTTGTTAAATTTTTAAAATACTAATTTTAATTTATGTTTTCTTAAAAAAGAGTTTTTATGATTTAATTTCAACCATTAATGATAAAATTAGACAAATGTTTTAAATATGGATGGATTAAGTTTTGTTTTATATTAAAAGAAAATATTAAATTTTTAATTATCCAGTAATATTTTAATAATAATAAATAAAAGTTATTTAATTAAAGAAAAGCATCATATTAAAACATCAATTTTTATAAATTAAAATTCAAAATTTTATAATAATTGGTTTTTTCTTTTTGTCTTTAAATATTTTATGATCATAATTTGAAATTATTTTGAAATATATTTTTTTATTTTAAATATACTAATAAATTATTTATCAATATTTCTAAATAGTTTTTATAAGTATTTATTTTCTAAAAAAGATGATGTATATGAAAAAAAATTATCATCTGAAAGATTATCTGCTTTAACAATAAAAAAAAATAGACTTAATAAGTAATAATAAAAACTCTAAATAATAAGAAAAATATTAGAAATATTTCAAAAAAAATCTTTCAATTTTTTAATTAAAATGTTTGAAAACTCCTAAATTAAATATTCTTGTAATTTTTAAATTTAGATTAATTACTTCTTACTAAATGTCTATAAAATAAGATATAAAATATAATAACTATTATAACACATTAGAAGATTTTTTAAACTCTCCACTTAAAGATCATATTCATCTCGGAATTGATCTTTGCCGCATAAGTATGGGTGAAAAAGAAATTTTAAACTTAGTTCATGCATTATTAAAATCCACTAATCTCTCAAATTTGACACTTAACTTACATAGCAATAAATGTATTGGTGCAATTGGTGCTTAACGCTTAGGTTATGCATTAACAAAATGCACTCGTCTCTCAAATTTGACACTTGACTTTTATGGCGCTTAAATTTGTGATAAAGGTACCTCAAGCTTAGGTTCTTCATTAGCATAATGCACTAATCTCTCAAATTTGTTACTTGATTTAAGTAACAATAAAATTGGTGATAATGGTACCTTAAACTTAGGTTCTGGATTAGTAAAATGCAAAAATCTCTCAAATTTGACAATTTACTTAAGTAGCAATAATATTGGTGATAAAAGTGCCTCAGGCTTAGGTTTTACATTAGCACAATGCACTGAACTCTCAAATTTGACACTTTACTTCACTTGTAATTAAATTGGTGACGAAGGTGCCTCAGGCTTAGGTTCTGCATTAGCAAAATTCACTAAACTCTCAAATTTGACACTTTGTTTAAGTATAAATCGAATTAGTAAGTCACACTAATAGAAAATATAGAGCAAGTGCCTTAAATCTAAAAATTTAGTTGTTATAACTATGTTTTTCTGAAAAACAAAAAATGAAACATAAAAGAAGTGTATTTTGTAAGCTATAAACTTACAGGTTAAATTTTTTGTGAAATATATACATAAATTTATAATAAAAGAATATATATACAAATTGTGTAACTAAAATTTATATTTTATATTTGTGAAGAAACAAGTAGTGAATGTTTGAAAACTCCTATCACTTAAATATTGAAATAAAAAATAAATACTTTCTGTTAATTTAACTACCATTTAATTTGGATTTATGTTTTTACATTTAATTATTACAGTTCAAAGCGAATGCTGTAAATTCACATTATTTAGGACCCTGATATATTTTGACTACTATAAGAAAAATATACAAATATTTTTTTACTAAAAGTCATATTTTATATTTTGAGCGATACCTTAATTAATTAAAATTTACAGTATGTTTTATTTGTTAATGAAATAATTTTATATTTATTTTATTTCTAATTTATTTATTAACTTTTAATTAAAATGAAAGTTAATAAATAAATAAAGTCCAAAACAATAGAATCATAATAGTTAAAATAATTTAATTGTAAATGATTAATTTTGTTTGGTTAATGCAATTTAATTCCTATTTTAAGCATTAAATATAATATATTTTAATGAAATATTATCTTTTATTACAAATAAGGAAACCGAAATTTATTCTTGAATACACTCAATATTTAAGAAAAGAAAATTTCTTTTAGATGTAGAAAAAAATTTTAGGTTTTACGAAATTCGATGGATGCACTAAAATAAATAATAAGGAATTGATCAGCAACCATCAATAAAATTTGTACCTTAACTAAATTTTAAGAAATTTTTCTGTTGGAATAGAGATAAGTAATAAGAAATAGTATTTTAATATAGTGTTAATGAATATTGATATTTCTAATTATTTTAGTTAGCAATAAAGATTCAATATCCTAACTAAATTATTAAAAAAATTAAATTTTAACAAAAAAATAAATTAGTTTTTAGTTTTACAAGTAGATTTATTAAACAGAATAAATAAATATAGCACAAAAACTTGATTATACTAGAATTAACCTCAATTAAAGTTAGCCAAATAGATGTTGAACTGTCAATTATCAAAGATTAAAAATTTAAAAGAGTTAAAGTGTTTAATACCTGGTCATTATTAGCAAGTAAAGAACATAGTCTGCCTTGACAAAGATTGTGATAATAAAGGATTAATTTGCATTTACTGTTTGTAGAATATCCACTGCAATCATAAGTTTATGGGAATAGAATAATACATCAATGAAATTATGAAATTCCGCCAGTAAGAATATTAGTATTCCCATCATATAGAAAATTTAAGGAAGCAGTTAAATAAAAGGTATTAATCTCTACAGCTTAAGATAACAGATTTAGCTTCGAATTTAGAAATATTAACTCATCAAATAAAGCAAAAATATGAAAAAGACTTAGATTAAATTTATAATATGAGCGAAGTTCTTAGGTAGCAGTAAGAGGAATTCATAAATATGCAAGATAACGAGGATGCTCTCTCTAGTGAAACTCTAACAAACTTTATTGACATATCTTTTAAGTTTATAAATTATACCTATGATGATAATGAACTAATTAAAATTAACAACTATTAAAAAGGATTAAGCGAATTAGATATATATGAAAATAGGTTAGATTCTATAGAGCAAACAATTACTGAAAGTTTAAAGGATGTCCAAATGCATTAAAGCTATTTATTGTAAGAAGATTTAAAAAAAATAGAGAATTTGGATATATCTCCTTCTACATTCCATAAGAAGATACAATAAGCTCATATACACATCGTATCAAGCATGGTGCTCATAAATCATAACTACTTATATACTGCTTCGCATGATGGCTATATAAAAATGTGGAACACTCAAAACATGTAATGCATGAAAGTGCTGAAGTCATCTTTTTCTAAAATATGGTTGGCTCTGGTATATTTATAAGGTTTAAATTGCCTTCTTGGGTTAACAAATGACAACACTTTGAATATGATAAATCCAAGTAAATTTTCATAATTTTATTAAAAAATACTTTATCCTGACATATTTAGTTAGTAATTGTCTTATATCTGCAATTCAGCTGAACAAAATTAATTTATTTATTTGTTAATAAATTAGCAAATTTGAAAGTGACAAAAAGAATTTAGATACCCTCTTCATATTCCAGTTGTCCCCTTATCGTTTAGGTTCCTGGCTGCAATAATTAAGTGGCAGTAGCATCAGGAAGCAAAGTATTTATTATAGATTTAATAACATCGTCTGTCGTTCATTCAACAGATACTAATGGATATTATGTTTATTCTTTTGACATTTGGACGTAATAAATTCGCTTCAAATATATATTAATACATAAATTAATTAATACTAATTATAGAGACGGTAACTACAAATACATTATTTATGGTGATAAAGCTGGAAAATTGTATTCTAATGAAATCAAAACAAAGGCAGAAATGCCTCCAATAGATAAAGCCCATGAAGAAAAAGTTGTTGATGTGAAGGTGCTAAAAGATTCAAATTATGTTATAACTGCTTCAACTGGTAAAAAATATTTAAATTTATCAATTAGTAATTAAAGCAAGCTATTAATTTTATATTTAAAGACAAGCGAATTAAAGTTTGGAAAATGCCAGTTATGTAGTATGTTGGAACATGGGAAGTGAAGGGCTTTGTTGATGCAATAGTTTCAGTATAAAATATGCTAGTAGTAAAATAAAGAGATGTAGATAAACTATTTTTAATTTATAAAGACTAAAAGGGTTCATGCAAACTTAGACCTTTTGTAAATATAAATCCAGACTCTGTAGGAGTTTTTTAAATAAATGAGCTAAATAGATCTGTAGTAAGCTCTATATTTGTTAATGGTTTAGAGAATTTACCTTATAGTGATATAGTGATAGATTATTACTGAAAAAAAATAAATAAATATATTCATATAATTAATTAATATTTCAATAATAAAATCTAGATTCTTGAAATGATTAACTTCTTATAAAAATAAAGTAATTAATTGTTTAGGAATTTGCAAAGCTTTTAATTTATTTAAATTGTAATCAAAATAGATTTTGAACAAAAAAATAAAGAAATTATTATCTCTCTCTTTTATAATATTTAATGATATTTTTCTTTTAAAAGTATAAATAATTTTAATTTTATACTAATTTGATGTGCTTTATACATTTTAAAATTATTTATTAAATAAACAATAAATTTTCAAGACTGAATTGATCACAAACAATTAAACGTTGAACCACTATTTCAAAAATGATATTATTTTAATTCTTTTTGAAGTTTCAAATTAAAAAATTATTAAAAAGCATTTTATTTAAAATAAATGCTGTTTATGTGTAAAAGAAATGTATTTTTACAATGGATTTAAAATAGAAATCTAAGTTTATCACAATTAAATGTTGAACAGCTGTTTTTTTAAAAATTATTTTTTTCATAATTTGTGAAATTAAAGTTATAAAATTATTAGAAAAATATATCATTTAAATTAAATGCTATTGATGCGTAAAAGAAATGTATTTTTACCATGAATTCGAAATAGAAATGTAAGAATTAAGAATTTAATTAATTCCATTTTAAGATTAGATTTTTAAAATGTGGTTAATACCAATAGTATTTAAGAGTGAAAAATGATGTAAAAGAGTGTTTCTAGTGAAAAGAGAGACTGATTATATTATTTATTAATCATAATTATTATTAAATACTTAGCATTTTGATTGGATTTTATTTCCTTCAACGAAGTCTCTTTTTACTTTTTGCAAGCCATCAATCAAATATATCAAAATTAAGACAAATAAAAGAATCAAATTTCTAATTTGATTTGATTACTTATAAAAGCTTATAAAAAAGCAAGGGAATAAAATGAAATAGCAGTTAATAGAATTAGAGGATTAGAAATAATCTAGTTTATATGTTAAAAGATAAGAAAATGTGGTAATCGATATGGATAAATTGTAGAAAAAGCAAAAATAGATTGACTTTTAGATAGATAGCTCTTACGATGATTAGAATTAGCTAGATTTAAGCTCATAAAATTAACAGAATACTATGCCATAAACACAAAAAAATATTGATTCTAAAAAAAAATAATCTTCTGTCAGAAAAGATAGATACGATAACTAGCCAGCCAAAAAGAGCTGGGATAAGCTTAAGATCAAGATTGTATGCATCATTCTTTTCTTTCTTCTTTCTGGAATTGTTTTTACAGGTGTTATGAATTATTTTTTAGCTATTTTACTCTCTGATCATATTAGCGAAACAACTACAGAAGAAATTGGAAAAGTATAGATTGATTTTACAAGGGCTATGGGCTTGCATTATGGTAACGCCTACATTAATCTCATATAATAAGAAACAGATAAAAGTCAAAAAGTATATAAGCAGCTTATAAGTATTTTTAACTAAAAGAATGTGAATCCAAATGCAGACTTTACAAAAATAGCTGTTTATATGTCTTAATTTAATCCTGCTGCGATGAAAGATAGATAGTATAATGTTTATAATAATTAATTAACTTATGATTTAGGATAAATAATGTGGACTTATACTTAAAAAACATAAACTACAATTTAGCCAGGGTTTGATTCTTATATATAACAACTAACATTAGGATTATTTGGTATATTAAGAGCTGTAAAAACTGATGTTGACTTATATAGTATAAATGTAGTTCTTTTTGATGGTCCAGACTAATTATTGTTTTCATTTCCTGCATAAACTGATCTTCCTAATACACCACCTGCTAAAACTACTGCTCAATTAGCTAATAATGCTATAAAATAAATTTATTAATTGAATTAGTCTAGATTTTTTTTTACTTATCAAGTATAAAGGTAAGAAGTCATCATTGTAACTGATTGTATAGCTTTGACATGTGGAGAGCTTTAAATACCCTACCAGGAATATTGCATTACTAACCCTAGTGATCCTAGGTGCTCTCAATATAATCCAAGTGATTTTTGTGGTTCAGTCTGTACTAACTACATAAAGTTTACATTAAGTTTCTTGTAATCACTTTAAGGAAAAGGTATTGATCATGTATATGTCACATAAGTTAGCTAAATAAATACTCCATAAGATCTTTATAAACCTTTAGTCTATTTAGATTTTTAAAATATGTAGGTAAAAGAAAATTTCTGGAAAACCGAGTTTAATGTTACTTGGTATGACTAATCCTAAGATGCATAAAATTTCTATAATTAATTCAACAAATATTATTCGGATTATACCAATGATTATCTAGCTACAAGCAGCTACTAAAATGGCAATGATTAATATTAAATCTCTATTTTTTCTATTAAGTAAAAACTAAATTCAGCTATTTCAAACAATCAAGGTAAATCATTTTTTTATTTTATTTACTGAAAAAAATGCTTAAAAAAATTTTGATTACTTTAAAATAAAAAATAAAAAACAATAATTGGTAATTAAAAAGATAATGGATGAGAAAGTAAAAAATTTTTGAAAGTAGAAATTTACAGGTTCTTATTTAATAAAATAGTTTAAAAAAAGTTCTACTTTCATGCTTAAACCAATTTTATTCTTTTGTTTTTTACTAACTTTCAATTATCCATTCATTCATTTATTTTCAAATTCAGTTACTTACTTACTTATCAACTTTTAAATGAAAAATTATATCTTTCAAGAGATTGATTCTACTAATATTAATTATTTTTATTTTACTTAATAAAAAACAAAATTTACTAAATTTAATTTGTTAAATAAAAACAGTTAGTTCTGAATATTTTTCATAGTTAAAACATTTGTTTTATTTTAGATATTTATAGATAGATTCATTTATATTTGGAATAGAAAATCTTTATTAACTGACTTATTTATCAATTTTTTAATGACTGATTAATTAATTCTATTAATATTAATTAACAATTTTATTTTATTTTTAAATTTAGGTAATATAGCCTTTACTGCAATAACTAAAATACCTCAAAGCTCATCTATTTTCTAGTCTACTATTACAGATATTAAATCAAGCATGTCTTAACTGCTTATTATTGGGATAGTTGTATTGATAATTCTTTGTATTTTTATAATATACTACATATATTAATATTCTGATCATGTTACTCAGCCTATTAATCTTTTGAAAGATAAAGTAAAGGAAATAGCAAATCGCTCACTATGTGTAAATGTTAGGAACGATACTGACAGTAATTTGAAATTTTGCTTTATTTTAATTTTAATTTTTAGTTGAAAACAAATAGAACATTGGCAGGAAATTGATCAACTTTACAGGAATTTTGATTTTTTAAATCAAATTATTGTATATGGTGATGATAAATACTATGATGGTCTAACTGCAGAAACTCTAATTAAATATTCAAATGCTTTCCTTATGTTTGAAAAGCTTGATAATAGAAAAGGTATGGGTATAGTGCTAAATAACATGGGCAATATCAATATGAAATTAGGTAGAATAGAAGAAGCTATCAGTTCTTACAAGTAAGCATTTTAGTTAGCTGAGAGAGACCTTATGGAGTTGCTATTAGTAGAGAATATATTTTCATTCTACAGGGTTAGACCTTTCAATGGTTATGAATCTCTAAAACCCTATGACTATACCTACAACTACCATTTTTATAATTAGTTTAAGAATCGTAAAGAAAACAAAGAGTCCATCCTTGTTTGTACTGCAAACAAACACTTGTATGAGCAAGTTATTGCAAACAGAGCTTATTAGTTAGCGAGTGCTTATTTGTAAGGATATTATATTAGCACTAACTTATAAACAAAGCAAGAATATCTTAGCAACTGCATTGATTTGTAATTTTTCTTAATTTTTTATTTGGTATTTTAAAGGTTTCTTCAATAAAAAATTAGCTTAAAACTAACAGAAAGACTTGATGGTAAAGATAAAAGTCGTTACATATTTAATATCCTGAAAATTGTTTAGGCACATATTGAGAAAGCTCAATTTTACCTTTAGCAAAAAGATAAAAACAATTAATTTATGATGCTTAAGGAATCATTTAAGAAGCTGTTACTTGCTGAAAGTGCCCTTACCAAATATAGATAAAAGTATGAATTGTTTAATGAAAATTTTAGGAATGATATCCCACCAGAAATTGTTGAGTAACACTTAAAGTTGTAATCTGGGCTTTTCTACAAATAAATATTTTATTATAAAAAATCCCTTGAGTCTTTTAATGAATGTCTTAGAATAGGAAAAAACTATGATCCAGCAGTAAGAGAATAATGTCTTAAAAATATAAAAGAGATATTAGAATAAGAAAATTTAATAGATTAAGCACCTGGATTGTTAAAATTGATTAAAAATAATTTTGAAAAGAAGTGGAAAGATATTGTAATTATAGTTGATTATTCATACAGCATGAGACACAAAGTTATAGGAAGTGAAAACTATGAATTAGATGCTGATGATGTTGATGAAGAAAGAGACCCAAAGGATAAATCAAGTTCTAAGGATAATGCTGATGGCAAATGTAAGTCTTAAAAGTATGTTGCCATTAAGAAATTTTTGTAAATATTTGATAATTATGTATAGAATGATGATAGAGTAGCATTTATTAAGTTTAATGAAAATGTTGATGTGATATTTGAATTGAATGAAAAAGAAAATAACACTATTTTTTTGAGAAATTCAATTAAAAGTTTTTTAAAAAATTTTCCTTAAGGAGAGTCTGCTGTGAGATAGGCAATTTACACAGCTATTAAACTATTCTAAAAAGCTGTACCTAAAGATCACTCAAAATGGATAGTTATATTCACTGACGGTGGTGATAGCTGTTCAAAAATTTCAGAACCAGAACTAATGTAAATGCTAAGTTAATCTGATGTGAACATAATGATAATTGGTTGTGGTTTAGACAAATATGCAACCAAGATTTTCAGATAATATTGTGAAAAAACAAAGAATGGTATATTCATTAAAACTAATAACAAAAAAGAAGAAATCGATATTGCATTCTAGGCTATTACAAATAAAATTTATGGTAATTCTGATCTCAACTATAATGTAGAAGCTTTTAATGCCTAATCATGACGAATAAATTTGATAGATAAACTGATAAAAAAACATAACTATAATTAAAATAAATTTATTTACAAAATTAGAAATTTAATAAATAATTATAAAAAATATATTTTATATATAAACTTACTCTGCTTATATATTTAATAAGCTGTATAAATTTACTGTGTATTTCATAAAATAAACATTCATTTAATTATTTATTATTTTAGTTTAATTATGAATAAATAACAATTTTTATAAAAATATTAGTTTTACTAAACTTTCAAAGTAATAAAAAACAAATTATATATTCTTAATCTTTTAAAATAAATAAATAAATATATTTAATATATCATCACATAAAAATGTAAAGTAACTAACACTTAAAAAATTATTATAAAGAATTATTGATCATTAATAATTAGACTAATTTGGCTACTAAATTCAAAATAAACAAGTGTATATATTTTAAACCAAATATTAATATGTTATTTATTTAATTTAATGTAATATTTTTAAATTTAATAGTATTCATATTTGAGGTAGCAAACATCACAATTCTTTAGTATTTTCTTATTATTTAATTTAATTTTCCTTTTCCTCCAATTTTTTCTTGCAAAAATTTGCTATTTATTAGTCCATAAACTAAAAAATTATTTTTTTTTATGAATTTTAAAGTTAGAAATAATTAATGTTTTAAATTTACATCAAATGCTGAGTTTGTACTTTCAGTTTTAGATAGCTAATGACTGTTTGATTGAATCTAAGAAAGCTGTTCCAAACTTTTTTAGCTTTATAAATTACTATTAAGCCTCTTAAGCTAGCTGAACTTAGTCTTTATAATTTTTCTTGCTTTTTTTTATCCTGTTTCATCATAATATTTAAGTGTTTCATCTATTAATTTTTAATTTTTCTTACACTCCCTATTATATTTTTACTTAATTTTTCATTGTTTATGATTATTTGTTTAAAATAGTTACTCTAACTTATTTCATAGTCTTTGTTTTCATATAATCGCTTATCAATTAAAAATTTAAACCATAAGTCTTCAATCCCTATAAATTATTTCTTATTCAGCATTAAATATTAAATTAATATCAATTACTTTATAAAATTTTTTAAGCTCATCCTACTTCCACTATTTGCTATTTAGCTTTTATTTCTAAGGAGAATCCTAATCTTCCTACAATTTCAATTTTGATTTATTATTTTCTTTATGCTTTTTCCTTTTCTTATAAATTAAAAGAACAATTTTAACAAAATACCTATCTAAATAGGATTATTTATTACCAATATATCATTAACAGTTCCCCTTAAAGTACTTTCTTCATTTTAGATAGACTCTTCTTTTTTATTTAAACTCTATCTAAATTTACAAATTGAAAATTTTTTTATCTATCTTTTGCTTTATAAATATACTATGAAATATCCCCCTCATTGATAGCCAGTATGTTATTTTAATTATTTAGTTAATCTACGCCTAATTCTTTGAGTTTATCAAAAAATCCTTTTTGCCATTCATCTTATATTTTTTAAATATTTTGCTTATCACTATTTTCTTACATTTTGTACTTATCTATCTAATATTAAAAATATTGCTTCTTAAAATTATGTATTATCAAAAATTGATGACCTTAAAAAAAAATTAATTATTAATTTTAATAATATTCACAAAATTTATGGAGCACATTGCCAATCATAATTTTTTATAAATCTTTTTATGTTATCAAGCCTACAAAGAAAGTATTTTTTATATTAATCAAAACTTAAAAAAAATCTAGATAATAGATTTTAGAAGCCATCTAGAAAACAAAATGCTAAAATAGGTAGCTCAATTAAATATTTTAAGTGATTGATTCATTTTTCTTAAATAATAATTTTAAAATATATTAATTAATTTATATTTGTTTGGTTATAAAATTTAAAATATTTTCTTTAAATTAAACTAAAATAGTTAAAAATATTAAAAATGCAAATAAATGCTAAAAAGCTTAATTAGTTCAATAAATTTATTTTTTACATGATTATTAAATAAATAATTTAACAAAAATAGAATATTTGGATTAAATTTATGAAAAACTGAATTTTAGTTTTTTATGCAAGTAGAAATTAAATATTTAGAAAAGCAGTTTTCAAATTTAAATGCCTTTGAAAATAATCAGAAGAAATAGATAACTTTTTATCTAATTTAATGAATTTATTTGAACAATTATTACTTGAATAAAACATTTATGTCTGAGTAATTATAAAAGTAGAATTTATTTTGTGGAAAATGGAATTATAATGTAATAAATGAATTTAATTTAGAATTAAAATGTTTGAAGAATTGATCGTTTATAGCATTGTTAAACAGCTAAAATAATTTAAAATATGTATAAATAATGTGTTCAAGTTTATTTAATATAAATAAAGATAGTAAACAATTCAGATTGAAGAAGATATTAAGAAAACGAAGATGAAAAAAACAAAATATTATCTGATCTTAAGATATTGTGAATACATTCTAATTAAATATCATGCAAAAAAAAAAAATTAAAAAAATGAAATAAATGAATTGAGATATGTGTATGCCTTTGAAAAGATATCCGAAATTTAAAAATAAAAGAATCAATCAAATAAAATAAGAAGAAAAGAAGGTATCTATCTGCCCTTGTTTTTAAATTAATAAATAAAACAAACTATTCTTATTGGAATGTGAAATAAAATACAAGATTATATTAATAACATACATGCAAATCTCTAAATTAATTATTAAAATATACCAAAAAATTAATAGTAAAATCAATCACACCAAGAAATAAATAAATAAGTAGGTGAAGAAAGCAAGCAAGCAAACAATACAAAAAAAGAAAGAAAGAACTCAGTTAGCAGATTCAAAAAAAAGTCAAGTATAACTAATTCAAGATATAAAAATTATTGTTAAGATATTCTATACAATTTTGAATAAATAAAAGTTTAAATTACCATATTTATAACAAAAAAACAGCAATTATTTAGCTAGAAAAGAAAATATTCATAACTAAAATTCATTAATTATTTATAGATATTTACAAAAAAGAAAGAAAGAAATGTTCAAAACAGTCCAATCAGATATTTAAATGCTCCCCGATCCTTTTGATTACAAGCATGCAGAATCAACAGGAACTTCTATTATGGCTGTAGTTTATGATGGTGGTGTTTTAGTTGGCGCTGATTCCCGTACCACTTCAGGATCTTATATTGCCGATAGAGCTCAAGATAAAGTTGATTATTTACATGAACGCATTTACTGTTTAAGAAGTGGTAGTGCAGCTGATACCCAAACTCTTTGTTCATATGTTCGTTATTACTTAGATGTTCACTCTATGGAATTGCAAAGAAGACCCACTGTCAAGACTGCTGCCAAGCTCTTCTCAAACTTGATTTATTAATATTAAGATAATTTAAGTGCTGCTGTTATAGTAGCTGGTATTGATGATAATGAAGGTCCTTCCATCTATGCTTGTCAACCCAGTGGTAGTTGCATTAAGTAATAAGTAGCTATCGGCGGTAGTGGTAGTGGATTTATTTTCAGTTATGTTGATGCCAACTTCAAGCCAAATATGGATCTTGAATCAGCTAAAAAACTTGTAAAAACCTCCCTTGCTCATGCTATGAGTAGAGATGGCTCTTCAGGTGGTATTATTAGACTTGTAAATATCACTAAGGATAATGTTACTCGTGAATTCTTCGATCACAAAGATCTTCCTTACCACTTCACTAACATACATTGAGAATTAAAATTACTATATGATTTACGAAGCAAATTGCATATCTTATATTGTTTTCTATTTTTGTTTATAAAATTAGTGAATACTTTAAAAATAGGTGCTTATGAAATAAAGTTAATAATAGATTAATTAAAAAAAAGCAAATTTATTAGATTTTAGAATTGTTGAAGATTTCAATTTATTTTACAGCTTAAAATAAATAAAACACTTTAAGACTTTAAATAATAAACCTTTACAAAATAAATTAATTATCTTTACCGTTTAGCATTAAAATAGAAGTATTTATTTACTAAATAAAGCATTAATTATTTAACTTAAAACTAGATCATGTTCAATTCAACAAACAAAACGATTTATTTGAGTTAAATAAAAGCTTTATTTAATTAAAAGCAAAATAAAATAAAATTTTTTAATGTTTTAATTAAAACAGCAAGCAAAAAGTATCTAACAAACTTCATTAGCTCACTTAAATTATTTTTTTTATTTTATTTTATCAGATTTTTTTTTCTAAATTATTAATTTTAGAATAGTAATTTTAAAACTACTTTCATGAACTTTTCAAATACAATTTGTTATGCTAATTTTAAAAATGTTATTAAATTCCTTTATATTTATTAATCCATTAATTTTAGAATAGTATTTTTTAAATTACTTTAATTGTGTTTTTATTAACCATCAAATAGTTTATAAAAGATCTAACAATTATTTCCAGTAATTTTCATAGTTACTTCAAAAATAATAACGATTCTCATCTTGACAATAATTAAGTTAAGATAAATTTAAACTTGAATTAATTTTTTATATTATATCATTTAATTTTTAATTATTAAATGTAACTCTTAAATAATAGCAATTTTAAGCATGATATATAGAAATTTTAATTAAACTACTTTTTAAATGAGTTAATAAATAATTTAAATTAGAAAAATGTAAATAATTATATATTATAATGTTTTATAAATTTTAAACATAGAATAATTATCTAATATCTTGCAAAGGCATATTTCAAAAGCAAAAAAAAATGTTAATAGAAATGCCTTTACAAATATTTTAGTAAAATAAATAAATTTAATGCAGAATTTGTGTTAAAAATAAAGTTTTATTTCAAAAAATAAAAATGAAAATCTGAAATTTTAATGATAACATTTAATAATTTATTTATTAAGAGAATTCAAAATAGTAAAAACTAAATTATTTTTATCAATAAACACAACATAATTATTTCAAAATAAAGTTTAATTGATAATGATGAAAATGATAATCTTTATAGTGTTTGTGTAATATCAATCAATGCCTAATAAATTAGATATTGCAGGCCTTTATAAATTAAATAAAACAAGTTAATAAATATTTACAATTTAATTAGAGGAAACATTATAAGCTCCTTTATTTATAATTTGTTTTCATCTTTTTATTAAATTGCTTTTTTAGCGCTTCATAATTTCAAGTTTATATTTTATCCGATAAGAAAATAGGTATACTATATGATCTTTTTCGTTCTAAAATTAAAAATCTTTTAGAAATAAAAATTTATATATAGTCATAAAAGATTATTAAATATAAAAAAAAGAAAAAATAGATAAAAAAGACATAGAAAATGTAAAAAGATATTTAATTGAACTCTGATTTAAATAGTTCAACAGAAAATGAATTTATTTAAAGTAATTTAATAAGAACTTGCAGATTAATTTTTTTTCTATTTATTATCTTTTTTATTGTAAAGGTAGTAGAATTCTAGTCGATTAATTTGCTCCAAATCGATCTCATTATTAGGTGCTAAATTTTAGAAACATAACATATGATTTTAAATTAAATAAGTCTGAATTACATTGCAATGAAAATTATTTCTACATTGGATAAATTCTCAAAACTAATTCAAAGTAATTAAAACATCGTCTTTTAATAATATTAAAGCATTCTTTCTTTAAATAAATGAGTAGCTAATACTATAACTTTTATAGACATGGAAGAGTTGGCTTAAATGGTTTAATTTCGCTTACAGAATATAATTCCCTATCATAAGCAATTTATGATTTTGAGTAAAAGAAAAATCATTTACTTATTAGCGGATATCGAGAATATGACCTTGACGAATATGGTAAATTTTTTTTTTTAAATCAGATAAAAAGTAAAAATTATTTATTTTATTTGAATTATTTATTTTTAGAATACTTTGATTTTTTTTTAAATTAAGAAAATGATGAAGTCTAAGATAAAAATATTTAAAGAAAAGAGAGCATTCTTCCTTTGAGTATCCAAAATTTAGTTAATGATATATTAGACTCCAAAATAATTTTAAGTAGTTTAATCAGTTTATGCTACGATTATAAGAAATTATTTTTAAAAAATTTACAATAAAATTCTATTGATATTGCTTATATTACTCTTAATGAAGTATTTAATTAAATAAATGTTAGCAAATTATTTATATTTTAATAAAAACTAGATTGCCAAATTAATTGAAGAATCAGAAAGGTTGCTCGATATAATAAAATAAGAAAAATTTTCTTATTAAAATGAGGTAATTTAGAAAATTAATAAATTCATAAATCTTTTATTTATTAAATAATTGAAAAAATAATTTATTTAAAAACTTAGTTCTAACTTTCAATCAATAAAGTATCAAAAACTAAACTAGATGAAAATTCAAATAAATTTTACTCTTATATCCCCTTTAATTTCTTATTCAAGAAAATTAGCGAATATACAATTTAAACCAAATAACAAGTTTTTGAAAAATTATAAATGCTTTAAGGTCTATAAAGCTTAAAAATAGTGGAAAACTTATCTTAAATTTAAGATGAATAAGAATCTATTACTGATTTAAGATATAAAAATCTAAATTGTAAAATAAATACTATCAATCGTAAATAAATGAATTTAACTTTAATGTAATTTTTTAATAGTTATTTTATTAATAAAATAAAGAGGAATCTACCAAATAATTCATATTAAATTATATTAATAAAACTGCTTTGAGCCCTATAAATATATTAGAAATGTTTGAAATGTAACCAAATTCTTAGGATCAAAGCAAATTAAATGAATATTTACTATGGTATGGATCAGATATTTCTTATTCGGCTGCTATTATACATTAAGGATTGTCAACATCTTTAAAAGGAAATTCTTTATAAGGTATAAATTATATTTACTTTATATATTTATAATATAACTTTACAAAAATAATATTAGAACTTAAATATTAAAATATAAATTACCTTTTTGATGATTTCGAAAAATCTAGAAGTTTTTGTAAAGGTAATGATTAAGGAGTCAAATATATTTTTTTAGTTAAATGCTCTCTATAAGACTAAAGCATAGTAAAAAATATTTAGATGAATTCTATTAATTCAAGTTTATAAAATCATTCATCTTGGGCTTTATGTTCTTAAAACTTAAATCAGCTTATTACTAACAATGAAATTTAAATACCTGTTAAAAATCCTGATACTTCATAACCACAAGTAAATTTTTATAGATTAAAAACTATTTAATAAATATTTAATTAAACTATTAAGCAAAACACACTTAATGAAGGAGAGTTTTATATTTATAAAGTTGAATAAACCCAGATTAAATATATAATAAGATTTATTTGATCTGTCGAATATTAAATTGTATGATGATAACACACAAGAATTATAAACTAATTTGAATTTTTACTTAATAAATTACACATTAATAAGTCATTAATAGTAAAAAATAATTATGTAATTAGCTCTAAAAAGTTTATTTTAAGTAATTTTATATTTAAAATTAACATAAAATATCGTGTTTTTTATTCTCTTTTTTTTTGGATTACTAATTTTCTTAATAATTCAAAATTTTTAAATAAAAGACTTAATTTAATAAGAAATTAATTTTTTACAAAGATCTAATATTCTTTGATTCTAAATTTATTGATATGTTACTATGAATATTTTATTTATTCTAAACCAATTTAAACTGCTTATTTGAAATTAATTCATCTTCACAATATTTTATAAGATTTCTAGCTTATTAGTATTGAATGAAATTTTTGATAATATATCATCAGTAATCAAATAAAGTTTCTTTTTATTTATTTCCTAATTATGTTTACATTAATTACATGAAAAATTTGATATAATTAAGAAAGTTATTTTATTATAAGACTCTATTAACTTTACTTCTTAAATTAATTATATTAAGAGTTGAATAATATGTACCCATTATTCTTTAACTAGCTTTTTAGGAATTTTAAATATTTAAATTATTTGATATTTAATTAACACATTCACTTTTAATAAAAAACTTTAAAAATTTTTATGATTTTTGTTTTTTTTTTATATCATGAACAACATTTATTTTATGTATTGTTATGAATTAATTTTATATAATTAAGAAAGCGATAATAATATACAAGTCTACTTAAATTCTTAGATTAAGGATTAATAAATTCATGTCCTCGAAAATTTTATTTTGCTCTTATAAATATTAGATTTGAAATTTATTCCTTCATTTATATTTTATTTTAATAAAAAATTTAATTGAAAGACAAAAATAAATTTTAAATTATGAAAAGGATTATTTTGTGATTATCAAATTATTAATGTATATTATATATTTATCAATTTTTTTTTTAATAATATCAAAAATATGAAAAAGTTAAAAAAGATATTCTATCTATTTAATTTACTTCTTTAATTAAGAATTAATTGATATGATTCCACTAATATTTGATAGGGTTTATAAAATATACAAATAATTTAGAATTTAATAAACTTTTACGTATTTGATATGAAATTAAATATTTTTATTGTATTTATTTTTTTATGAGCTGCATATGATAAAATACTTTTTTTATACTATAAAAATTAATCAGATTTACTTTAGCGCTAAGTATTTCTAAGATTGTTTTTAGAGGTTTGAAAGAATTTATCAAAAATTAATTAATTAGATTTTATTCAATCTCATTGAAAATCTAACAAAAAATAAAAGAAGATTTTTTTTCATATTAAATATTGATAAGTAGATATCAGATTAACATTAAAAGTAATTAAAAATAATAAAAAAAAATACATTTAAAAGTATCAAACATTCTAAAAATGCCTCCTAAAAAAGCTTAAAACAAGAGAAGTGCTAAGGATCGTTCTTTATCTCCTTAAACTGCCTCAGAAGCTAAATAAGACCCTGAGAAGAAAGTTAAGGATGAAGTTCAGGATTTGCAATCTCCGAAAATTATTGTAAAAAGTAATCCATATTAAATAAAGTTAATCCAGGAGTTAATAATACACATTTCTTTTTTATAGGTAAATGTCAAGTTGATAGTCATTTTTACGATAGCTCTTACTAAGTATTATAAATTGGAGACACGATATATAGCTTTACACTAAATTAGACTAATTGCGGTGCTAATAATAATAAGTTTTATCTAGGATAGATACTCTATAATCCTACTAATTGTAAAACACTTAGCTAGTATTGTGATTTATTATTTAAAACGTTTAAAGAATAATATAGGACCTTCTTTAGATGGGGAAGAGTAGGAACTCCTGGTTAGAACTCTAATGTTCAATAAAGTACTTTAGAAAAAGCCATTTAAGATTATGAAAAGAAGAAAAAAGATAAGTTGAAAGGTGGCTATATTGAGATCTTCATTAAGTTTGGAGATGACGGAGATGATAAAAAAGATGATGAAGCAGAGGAATAGAAGTAGTAATAGAGTAAAATATTAATTTTTGAGAGACAAAAAATATTTTATTAATGCTTAGTTTAAATTTCATTTGCAAAATCATAATAAATACATATATGCATGTACTCCTTTACTACTTATTTACATATTATTATACTAATTAAAAAGATGAGAAGCAAAGAAAAGAAAGTAAGCTCTCTTAGCCTGTTTAAATAATGATCAATGAAATTTTCGATTCTAAAATGATCTAAAATAGTATTAGAGATATTGGTTTTGATTAAAAAAAGATGCCTTTAGGTAAATTAGCAGAGCAAACTATCAAATAAGCCTATCTTGTCTTAAACGAAGTAAAAAAAAAAATGAATTTATTATTTATTTAGCAACTTTTAACTCAAAAAGCTAATGGATGCCATCAAAAATAATGAAACAAGTAAATGTGAAAAACTCTCAAGTTAGTTTTATTCGCACATCCCTCATGATTTTGGATTTAGTAAAATGAGCAATTTTATTTTAAGATCTGAGGAATAAGTTAAGTAGAAGTTAGATATGCTTTAGAATTTAGAAGATCTCAAAGTTGCTACTAACTTGTTAAAACTTTCAGATACTGAGGAAGCTATTATTGATGAAAATTATAAGAAACTAAAGTCTAATATAGAAGTTGTTAAAGATGTAAGCTTAATTAGCCTTTCTGTATTTAATTTTATTTTTTTTAACTTAATTAGCAAAGTACAAGAAACATGATCATGAATTATATTAAAGAGGGTAGCACTTATCGCTCACCTTAAGTATTAGAAATTTACGAAGTTAACAGAGAGGGAGAAGATGAAAGATATACAAAAGACTTAGGAAACGATACTCTTCTTTGGCATGGATCTAGAATTTCTAATTTTGTTGGTATCCTTTCATAGGGTCTTCGTATTGCTCCTCCAGAAGCTCCAGCTTCAGGTAAAGATGTTTTTTTTTTGTTTAAATTATATTTATATGTAAATAATTAATTAAAAGGATATCTCTATGGTAAGGGTATTTATTTAGCTGATATGTTTGATAAATCGAGAGGTTATTGCTAAGGAAATTCTGAAGGTGTAAATTACATCATGCTTATTTAGGCAGCTTTAGGTAACTAAAATAAGATATAATAAACAGATTACAATGCTAGTAATTTACCTAAAGGAACTCATTCCTGCTGGGGCTGGGGAACCCTTGGTCCAGAATAATTTATTGATCATAATGGAGTTAAAGTCCCTAGCGGAAAGCCAGTTAGAACTTAATCTAAAGTAAGATTAATTCCTAATCATATTATTGTTTAATATTTTTTTTTTAACCAAAGAATTATATGACTCACAATGAATTTATTATTTATAAAGTTGAACAAGCTAAAATTAAATATTTAATTAGATTTAAATGATTAAATTTATTTAATATAAAACAAATAAATAAATAAATAATATTTTGTAGAAATATATTTTATAAAGTATTATAAATTTAATTAAATAAAAAATATAAAAACAACTTTCTTCATCATTTAAATAAGCTTTGTTAATTTTATTTTGTAATTGTTAGCTATTAATAATAAAAAAGCAATATTATTTTAAAATTCCAAAAATTAAATTATTCACTTTAATTAAATTATTCAAATTTAATATTGTAAAAATCATTTTTAATATATTTTATTTGTGTTAAAAGATATTCGTAATAATCATGTTGGTTGATCTATCTATTAGGCTTTTAGTTTAAAATATCTAAATGTTTTAATTAATTTATTTTGTTTTTCAGTTAAAAACTTAAGTTATTATTTATCGTAAAATGACATGAAATTTATTCTTAGATTATGTAACCAACTTTTTTTGTAATTTGTTTATGAATTTTGTTTTTAATTACAAAAATTGGAGATGTTGCTTTGATTTCATACTAATTAAAGCTGAAATTCCAAGGATAAATTTTATACTATTTAATGATAGGTAAAAGTAAATGATTAAATAATAATAAAATTACCAAAAACCAAATAATTTATTTAGGTTAATTTATGCACAAGAATATCACGAATGTGCTTTTGTTTGAAATTAAAATTTGTTTTATAAATTTAATAAAATATTTACTATTAATTTGATTTGACATGATTAATTTGATAAAGATTCTATAAAGTAATTAATTTTAGGATTAATAATTTTTAGCGTAGTAATTCAATGTATATAAAAAGTATTTTTTAATTAACTTAGTAAATATTTTAAATTTATTAATATGTTTTGGAAACTAGTCAACTAATTTTTAATTTTATTATAATTGGAAATAAAAATAAATTAATTATAATTTATTCAATTATTCCATTTTTTGATAATGTCTAATTATATTATTTTTATTAATTTATTTCTGAAACATAGTTTGTCTCTCTCTCTACTTTTTTCAAAGATCCATGTCAACTTAAGTACAAGAGGTAGCTTGATTTTATTTATTCATGAATCTGAAGTAAACTGAGTATGGGCCCTATTTTTAATTGGATGTCAAAAAAATATTTTCATATGCTTTATTAGGTTAAAAATATTACACCAGGAGCAATACCAGGAACTTAAAAGGCATAGTTGAAGATAAACATGTCACCAGGATCATATGTACCAGTGCATGGAAGATTATTGTTGAAGACCTAAACATTATTAAGCTTAACAATAACATTTACATTAGAGTATTCTTCGTGCATCATCATAGATCCGCTCTTTTTGTTAAATTTTTTTTAAGATAACGTCTTATCATAAACAAGTAAATAATGAATGAATAGTCTAAAATATTTACAATAACAGCATCATTTGGCGGAGCACCACGTTCTGGTTAACCTGAAAAAACGATAGATGTTACTTGTAAAGGATCAAACTCAGTACCACAGTTTATAAAAGGCCAAGGAATTCCACCAAGTTTAATTTTTTCTCCATTTTCATCTAATGGAATAGAAGGGGCTTGCTAATGAGTGAATACATAGTACACTCCCAAAGAAAGAACAACTCCAGTAAAGAGGAGAGTAGCTAAAATATATTATTTGGCCATTGAAAATTTATGAAAAAATGCCCAAAGTTTTACGATAAAATTTTCTTTTTTCTTGGACTGCTTAAAGATCAATAAGATATTTAAAATATATGTTTATAAAAAATCAAAAGAGAGAAAGATCCCTTATATAAAGGTGATGAGGTCGATTAAGATTCTAAATGAAAGAATAATAGAGCTTATGAAGTTGATACTACTAATAATGTGAAAAATTGATCGGATTTTAATTAGATAACAATTATACTTAAGTACTCATAATAAAAAAGGGATTTACATCTGATTCTTTGATAAATAAATAATCTTTATTAATTAAAAGTATAAATTGATCAGAAAATAATTACCTTTTTCAGATTTACATTTTAATCAAATTTTTGATTACTTTCAGATTTGTGGACTTTCTTTTATTGATTGGCTGATATTCTATATCAAAATTTTTGTATCTGATTCTATCAGTATTGCTTGATTCAAGTAACTGATATACTCAACTATAAACTACTTTAAATATTTGTCATTAGATAATATGATATCATATAACATTCTAAACACTTATTTTTTATTCACCAAAATTTTACTTATTCCATTTGAGAAAGAAAAAGCTGGATTTTATTATATAATTTTGATATTAGCTGCAAAAAGAAAGCGCTGCACTCATCTTTCTTTATTATCTAATGTATATTTTTCAAATTAATTTATATTCACTAATAATTCAGTAATCAAAAAAGTTTCTAACTTTAATTACTTCATCTCAAGTCATTAAAAGTGAATATTATAGATGATTTTATATTACAATTCTAACTTCTCAGAGCTAAAATAATAAATGTACAAATCAACAAATCAATTTATTATTTCATAGTTTAAGTTAATTTTCCTATTCTGCATATCAACTACTTGCAAATTATTCAAAAAATCATAAATATTTTAATTTATTTTACTCTCAAAATACTTATATTTTAGAGGATTTCCAAACTATTATTTTAAGAATGTAAGTCAAAGCAATAAATAAATAAATAAATAAATAAATAAATAAATAAATAAATATAAAATTTGATAAATTTTTCAATATTACAGTTCAGCTCTTGCTGAAACTAATAAAATTGATTAAATATTATTATTACATATCTCAGATTGATAATTAATTAATTTGTATTTAGTTTAAAATTACTTAATCTTTTTTATCTTAATTGTGATATATTTACTATTCCTAAATAATTCAGGTTATAACTTGCAAATTTATAATAAAAAATAAATTTAAGCATTTAAATCTCTATTCTAAAGCAATGTTAGTTGTATACTCAAGTTAGAATTCTTTGATTTTTTGTAAGTTCCATTTTGTATTTAGATATTTAAGCCCCCATCAATAAATGCTTCATTTTTTAGTTAAGTTTCATATCAATAAATTATGGTAGAGAGATAATTTGAAAATATTTATGAATAATTAGTATGCTTTCAATACTTTTTTAAAGACGATTTAGCATGCATAGAGAACTATCAATAAAATACTTATAGAAATGATTATCCTAATCATTAAAATTAAAATTATCACATAAAAAATTTATTTAACAATTTTTTATTGAATAATTTTACATTTGATTTTCATATTTTAGAATTAATTCAGTTTTTTCTTAACAAGTTACTCTAATCAAATACATTTTCTCAAAATTAATTTTTGTTTCAAATAAAATTTATAAATGTTCAACAAAATTATTTTCAAATACAAAAAAAAAATTGTTAAAATTTTAAAAGCCTAAGTAATTATTGCATTTTTTATTAATATAATTTTGATATTTAAACAGTTAATAAAAAGAATTTCATTATTACTATTCCTAGTTTATAAAAATACATTTTCATGCCAACAAATACACATTGTAGTTTTATTTATTCATTATCAATTTGAAATTACCTATAATTATGAAAATATGAAAATTATTTCGCATTTATCCTTTTTATTATTCATATCATTTTTTATTTTACGCACTCAATCGTAGATAACACACACTTTCATCAATACTAAAAGTTATCAAATTTTGATATGATAAATTTATTAAAAAATATAAGACTATACTTATGCACGCTTAATATTTTCAAAAACAATTTCAGTTTTAATAACTAAATTATGTATATTTTCTTTTTTTCTTTCCATAAATGATGGTTTCTTTAAATTTATGAATTTAACTTAGACATTTATCTAAAAATATAATAAAAAATGTCTTCTAAAACATTTTAAATCTATCAAACAATAAGTTAAAAACTCTTTTAACTCTTTTTAATAAAAAAAATAAAATAGAAAATAAAATTTGTTTTAAATGCAAATGATTTATTTCATTTTATGCATAAATATGAGACAAAACATATATTCATAGTGTAAAATGATTCGAAGAAAAATATATTTTAAGAGTCAGCGAAAACTCAACAAAGTTTTTAATCATGAATTTTGATAAATTGTGTTTCAGAAACACGGGAAATTTGTCATCCTAAACTTAAAAGATATTTTCTTCGAATTTTATTGCTTCATTATTTAGATTTTTTTTTATGAAGCAATAAATATATTTATTATCTGCCAAGCTAGTAATATCTATAAAGAGATAAACTCGATTGGAGGGTATGCTATTGAAAGACAACAGGAAGGTGAGCTCAATGTTCACTCTACCTGCTGTTCAACATGAACATATAATTTTTTATAGGATTTTTTTTTAATAAATGATTTCAGAAATGTGTATTAATCACGTTTTCATAAACACGGACACAAATGCTCATCAACGATCATTTATTATTAGTTTTTCTTTTTTTAATAGTATTTTTCCTATTGGAGAGAAGAGTTAGACTTCTCATTTCGTTTTTATATGCTTTTGAAGGAAGAAAAGCTGAAAATCAAGCAGAAATCAACTCATAGGTGAGTAGACAGTTCTTTTTAATTTTAACTTTACTTCCTTAAAATAAAAATATTAATTATTATTATTATTTATTATTTTTTGGCACATTTTGAGCAAATTTAAAGCTAACAATAATGATAATTTGTCTCTATCAAAAGTAAACAATAGTATCAAATTTCTTAAGCAATCTTTTTTGAAATTTTAAATTAGAAAATAATATTTTTTGCAAAAAAAATAAAAAATATTTCATTCAGCCAGACATTTAATTAAATATGAAGGATATATTTAAGTAGAATTAAGCTGAATGTTTTTGCAAATTAATCTAAAACTTTTAAATTTGGAGCTAAATTATATTTAGCTGATGGCAATTTTATTTTTATCTTTTTCAAAAATTTAAATATTTTTCAAATTTAAAAATTTAGATATATTGCTTATTTTAGCTATTTCTTATCAGTATTAATCTACTTCAATCTACCTCATAATGAAATGACTTGATCGATATCTTATTTATTTCTTTTGAATTACATTTAATAAATTTAATATATTTTAGTCTAAATATTTGAAAAGCATTTTTAGACTGAATTCAATAAAGGGAAAAAGTAAATCTAAAATATACTTATAAAAAAAGTTTATTTTTCTCAAATGTGCCCAATAAATTATAATTTTAGTTTATGAATTCTTTACTTCCTTAATCTTAATGAGAATATCTTAGTAAATAAAATAGAATATAAAACACTTAAATTTTTAATTACAAAATGTATAGAATATTTTAATTCTTTAATTTTCATTTTAATTATGAGATTTACTAATAAACTTTAAAATCAATTTCAAAGAAAATATCTCTCTTTTGATCAGTTATGAATTCAGTATAAAGCCTATCTTAAATTTATAAGTTATTTTTAAAAAAATATGTTATTTCAACAAGCATAAAAACAAACTCCAAAAAAATAAATTACTTTTTTATTTCTAATTTCTAATTTTTTTAGTTTTTTTTGAATGCTCAATCATTTAAAAAATGTTTGAATGACTTAATCATATTGATTTATTTTAAAAGGCATAAATATAATAAATTTATTTCAATAATTAGGAATTTTTTAGAATTATTTTTGATAAATAAAAGTATTAAATGTTTTAAAAATAATGTCTTATTAAAAATCAATTTAATGTAAAAAGAGCAAAACGAAATATTTTAAATTTTATTTTTTATCATCAATTTAATTCAAAAATTGAAAGTTAAATCAGTCTTAAAAATATATTTATACAATCATATTCTATATATTATTGCCATTTGAGTGAATAATTTAATAATATTAGATCATTTAATTAAACTAACTGATAATATATGTAGAAAAATTTATTTATTTTTCATTTTTACTAAATTTTTCTATTTATAAAATACTTACCTATTTCGAAAAAAAGGTAAGAATTAACTGATATAACTTACATAAAAGCTAATCAAGAGATCTCGCTGAGCAGCTAAAAATAACAAAGCATATATTTCTATTTCTTTAGAAAAAATATGTTTTTAAATGAAATAAAATGATTAACTGTATGTATGTTTACTTTAATATTATTTTATTTATATTAAAATTGAATTTAAATATGAAATGTTTTTAGTAGGTTTATCTACTTATACAAAATGATCTTGAAAATAAATAGAAGAAATTGATTTATATAGCCAAAAAAATGCTAGAGCTAGAATGAGATAGAAAGTAAAAAAAAAATATCATGCTGGAGCAACATTTAAGTATTCTGATAATATTTTTATTCAATTAGTATGAGCTTATGCTTGTAAAAATACTAAAAATAGGTAAAAACCTAAAAATATCTCTGTATGAAAATGTTTGAGTAAAAGTACGCGTGAGTGTGAAAGTTTTCTGAAAATTGAAAGCGCCATAGTGAATTTTATTCTTTAAATAAGATAATTATAAAAGATTTGACTGATTTATAGTCAGAAAAAGAGAAAACTTCTTATAATTATGCAAATGCTTTGTTAGTGAAAGCGATACGGCAAAGTCCCCCTTTTTTTTGATGCCTTTAATTGTAAAATTAATGAAGAAACAATAACGAATCATTATATTATTAAATATAATGATTAGATGATGCAGTTTTAGTGAAAAGTTAAGCTTTGGCTGCTCTAATTCCTTTTTTATTTAAATTTAATAATACATGAAAAGTTATAATCATAATAATAGCTTGTGATGCTGAGTTGATTGCCTATACATGCGTTCAAATATATTAAATCATTAATCTATGAATCAACTACCATTAAATTATCCTTAGGTTTTTTGAAAAAATAGAAAATTGATTTAAAAATAAATAAATATATATATAGCATGTGCAAATTAGTGATAACTTTTTCGTTTGTAAATAGAATTATTCAGCTTTAATTTATATTTAAAACATATCGAAGTTTATAATTAGTATATTTGGGTACTGTTAAAATCATGTATTAAGTGATAATAAAGGATAGGAATTCAAAAATACTTAAAGATTAATCAACATATGTGTAAATATAATTACGTATCTTAAACATTATTCGTTAATAACTTTATTGCTTTAGACACAATATCAGCAAAATATAGTTTAATTCACTTTGAATTTTGTGTTTATCAAAGGAGTTATAGGTTTTAAAGTTGTGACTTTTTCATGATTTGTTATAGGTTGTATGTTTATTAGACTATGCATTTATTTTTGAATATTTAGATAGAATTAGATGACTATTAGTCAGTGGAAGAGAATGCACTTAATAAATTTGCTTTATTTTTTATTTTAGCGTATTGGTAGTAAAATGCAAATATAACCTGAAAATATAAATAAAGGAAGGAAGGCTAACACCAAAATAAAAGAAGAGCAGATAGAAAATATTGATTTTTTTTAATTATCACTTGTAACAGAGAACGCTTGTAAGTAAAATAATCTTCATTTGGTTAAAATTTGCACGAGATCAGTGTATTACCCTGATAAAAATTATATGTTACTGATATAAAATTATTTAGTTTAGTTGTACTATATATTGGTTTTCATTTATATTTTATTAGTTATATTTGTGAATTCAAAAATTTTTTTATCAAGCTTTATTTTATTGATATTGGAGTCAATAACTCCCTTAATGCTAGCACACATATAATTACCTTTGTAGTATCATTAGGGTTTTAAAATATTTGTTTACTTCCAAAGGTATTATGAATTCGCACTAATTAATTGAAATGCGAAGGGTGCTAGTATCAAATTATTATGTATTTATATACTTTTGGAATAGAATAAACTGCTACGTAAGATTTTTTTGATAATAAACTATCAGTCTACTCCAATTTTACTCTAAAAATAAATAAACAAATACCTAGAGTATTTGAAAGTGTGAGTGTTCTGATAAAATTAAAAAGATCATTCAAATTATTTTTTTATTGCTTTTGTGCTTTCAAGTAACGCAGAAATGAACTTTTTTCAAAAAATATATCAAAGGAATATTCTATCAGGTTAGTACTAAAGGGATACTGCTGAGACAATTATTGCAGCAGCAGAAAGAAGTTTTACGGTGAAAAAAGTATTGGCAAAATAGGAAGGTGTTTTTTTTTCTTTCTTGAATACAAATGTGTGTAAATGAAGGTGATAGAAATTCAAAAAATGTGAATTAAACTGGATTTTCATTAGGAGAGATGAGCGCGATTTTATCAAAAGATGCTCCAGGCAAATTTCTTATTTGGCTCTTCACTTCCTTTTTTAGGCTTAAATTCAGAAGAAAAGAGATAATACGCTTAAGAAGAGATTTTTAATTACACTTTTCTCTCCCCACCTTCCCTCAAATAAATGGATAACTCGCTTTGAATAGATAGAATTTAAGAAGTTAAATACTCACATTTCTCTAAAAATATATCTTGAGCTAATATATTTTGATTTCAATTTTTCTTTGGTAATTCTAACTTTTTTCTCCCCAAACTAAATTAATTAGTTTATTAATAAATGAATGAATGAATGTATGAAGCAAATGAACGAACTAGCTTGTTATTGAACAAATAAAAAATTAATTAAATATTGAGTTTTAATTTTGTTTGTTCCCTCAATTAAAGAGATTTTCGTGTCTATATCTTGATGCATACAAATTAAATAAATACCGTTGTGATTTGATGATTTTAAGGATGAAAATGCAAAAGAGCGATATATAATAATAATTTAATTTTGAAAAAAAAACAAAAAGAAATTAAGAAAAGTAAAATTAAAAAAAGGGAAAAAAGTAATAATTCAGTATCCCCACCCGTATTACAATAATTAAGTTATCGTTCGTTATAGCAAATATCTTGCGAATAAAAAGTAATTCTTTAGAATTCTACTAAATCAAACATATTTAAGAATATATCTATTGTCTTTATCTTATTTGCATTATATCATTATTGATACTCTTTGATTGTTAGTTAATTAGTTATTGAGTCTTTAATTGATAGTTATTAAATTCAAAATAAATCAAAAAGTAATTAAATAAATAAATACATTAAAAATAAGTGGTAATATTTGAAACTTTGAATCACATCACAACAAGATTAAAAAAACCACTTTCTTGCGTTTCTGTTTGAAGTTCAATATAATAATTAAAATCAAACAATTACTAAGCTAATCTTTTGAAAAAAACAAATTAGTGAAGGAAACAATTTTTAATTAATTAATTAAATAGTTCTTATTCCTATTTCTTTTGCATAATATATTTTTGGGAAGGAAAAAACAAAATATAAACATTTTTTTGCAAATTAAAAAAGTGAATTATCATATCAGTTCATACTTTTGAAAGATTATTGTTCATTTTGAAAGAGTAAAAGCAGTTTAAAGATTGAATAAATACCATTTCTTTCTTTATATTTACTTTTTTTATTAAATTTCCAACCCTTAAAAAATCATTTCTTCATCGTGAAAAATATTTTAATCAAATCGCCTTCAACTAATTTTACTTGCCTAAACAAATAACAAGTCTATCCAAGTCGTTGATAATTAATCAGTCAGTTAGTCAGTTAAATAAATATACTTACAGCATTAAGTAAAATAGAAAAAAATTGTCATTTTCAATACAAATTAATCACAGCTCCTTCTATTTGAAAAAACTTACTACCATCTGAGCAAAATAGTTTCGTGAAAAAAAAAAAAATCATTTAAAAAAACAACCATTTCTGTAAAAACAAACATCTCTCTACTCAAACTCAAATTATATCAAAAAAAGTATTCAAACTTTCTCGTTAATATATTTAATTTCATTAATCGAATCGTCAAATAATATTGTGAATCAATCAATCAATCATGTCTGGTGCAACTTTAATTAATCCTAATTAGGAAAGAAATTATTTTTTGAATAAACCCATGTCTAATGTGAATTAGTCTTAAGGATCTTCATAACTTAACTTCTTGATTAACTCGTAGTCAGAAGCAGCAGTATCTCATTCTGCTAGTAACACTTCTAGAAGAGAATATTTCCATAAAAACAATAATCACAACAGCTTTAAAAATACTAACTCCTTTAACGATTAAAAATTTAATCCTAATAATAATTAATAGTAAAACTAATAATAATTTAACTCTAACTCTTAAAGAACTTATAACACATCAAGAGAAACTAGAAAGCAATCTCCTTATTGCAGAGAGAGATCAAGCGTTGATGAATAACACGAAGCTCCTAATAAAACTAAAATGATCTAAAAGTAATATAAAACTTTAAAACTCAGTAAAAAGTTTGACTTGCTAGACAATGTTAAAAGACAATAAATGCTCAGACTTAATGTAAACTGCTTTCAAAATAAATTCAGCAAAGTCAATAATCACATCATTCCTACTCTCCCTAAATTCTTAATGTAAAAATAACAACCATAAAATATGAACTCAAAGAACATGTGAAGTTGTGAAACCTTTTTCAATAATTAATCTTCTAATTAAATAAATAAACACTTGCTCAAACCTAAGTTAGAAACATTCTTATTTAAAAATGAATAAACAAATAAATAAATAAATAAATAAAAAATATTATTTAAATGTCATAAACTACTTTAAAAAATATTTTAAAAATAGAGGTATTCTAAACACTAAAGTTCACTAACTTACTTACTGTTAAACAGAATATATATAAATATATTAATAAATAAATAAATAAACAAAAAAATATGTCTAACAAATAGACAATCCGAACTTATAATTAAAAACATTCAAACACATAAAAAACAAACACAAACACATATAAAGTCATCTTCCACTATTTTAAATATTCTTAATCTTTTTTATATACAAAATTTTAGAAAGAAGATTATTCATAATACCTCTCTCTATTACATTTCAATCTTTAATTATCTCTCTCTATTCCTATATGTATATATTTACAAAATTTTAATATAATTAACCTCTCTATTCTATGTATATTTTAAAATGTATAAAAGTTTTTGTTTAAATTCCATATATCCTCGCTTTACTGTAAAGAAATTTAGTTTTTACTCTAATTTTCAAAAAAGCTGCAATCTTTTATGAAATCTAAAATAGTTACAAAAGATAGATCAAATCTTTTTACATGTACTTTTTTCTTTAAAATCATGTTTATATATGTCTTTTATTTACCTAGAATATTCTAAAAAAAACTTCTTAATGACAATTTCTGTATATAAATATTTCATTTACTTTAAATCAATATTTTTAAATTTATACATCTATTAGAAAGAGTTAAGTATATTTATTGCTTATTCAAGCATTTAATATCTATTATTTAGATTCAGTGCTTACTTTTTATTTTGTTATTATTGGAGTCATAATATCTTAGATTTTTGATGAGTTTAAAGATAAATTGTTTTTAAATTAATGTATTTTTAAAAAAATATTTAATAGTATTACCGTTTTGCTCTTTCTTATAAACCTCTTAAATTTATTTAGAATATAGCTTATAGATCATATCATTTCAAAACTATTTTTTCATTCATATATTTATTGTTTTTTCTTATTAGTTATTTTATTCTTATGCGATAGTGAATGTAGCACGAAATTTCATTTTAGAAAGTTTATAAATAATTTTATTAAATAATATCACATAATTACTTAGTAAATTATTTTAACCAAACTTTACAAAAATCTTATGTGTCCTTAATCAGAAGGAAATTAATTTACCACTTTAGAAGTAATTAAAGAAGCAGAAATTAGAGTTATCTTAGGTTTAAAAAGATTATTCATATTAAATGCTGATAATATTAATCACATTTAGATAATTAGAAATATATATTATCTAATTTAAACATTTTAGAAAAAAAATTATTTTCTTTAAAATTCAGTAATTTTATCAATTATAATTGTAAAAAAAGTATTTTTAGCATAAAGTTGCCTTCTTTATAGACTTGATGAAGGTTAAAAATTTTTAGATATTATTTAATACGATTTGATGATCTTTTAAAGTTATAAGTCAAATAAATCTAATATTGATAAAGAAGAGTATATTAGAAAATAAAAAATTATAATTGATTTTAATAATTAATACAAGTATAAATGATATTTATCATGAAAATATTTAAAAACAGCCTTAAGTTGAATACTCGTGAATATCGATTATAATAAGATAATGTTGAATAAAATTAGATAATCTAAATGTATATTATATAATTATACCATAATTAGGTAAAAATTAATGTTTAGATTAAAAACTGAAAATAATAATTAATCACATTTAGGTAAAAATAATTACTTATTTTATATTTTAAACCTTTTATAATATTAAAAGATAAACTTAATTTAAAGCAAAATAAAAGTATAAACTACAACATAAAATATTTCATAACAGACTTAAAATCGCCTGTTTACTCTACGGATATAAAAAATAAATATATGCTGATAGTTTATCATGTCTCATATTATATAAAAAATAAATTTTTAGATTAAAAATAGATAAGAAGATTGAATTTAAGTAAAAATGAATACATATTTAAAAAAAAACTTTTATAATTTTAAAAGATAAAAATAATTTAAAGTTAAATAAAATCATAAACAAACGACACTAATTATAGATAAAAATATTTTATAGCAGCCTTAAAGTTGTCTGCATACTCAAAGATTATTTAAATATGAATAAATTTTTATAGTTTGGAGTATCATATTTAGGTAAAAATACCCTATTAAAATCTGATTAGAAAATCACATTTAAGTAAAAATATATGTGTTATCTATTTTAAATTTAAGTATCATATTTAGGTAAAAAATTTTGTGTTTTCTATTTTAAAGTTACTAGAATATTTAAAAATAATAATTTGCTTTTAAATTCCATAAAAGTATCAATCATTTTTAAAATAAAATAAATAATTATAAAAAAACTATTCAAATAAAATTCTTTAAAAAAATGTGTCCATCATTATATTCAATAGGAGCAGGTTTAGCAACAGTTGCAGCAGGTAAAATCGCAGTTTGTGCTGTTGGATTTAAATCAGCCGGAATTGCAGCAGGGAGTATTGCTGCTAGTATGATGTCAAGCGCTGCAGCTGCCAGTGGCGGTGCTATAGCCTCTGGGTCTACAGTTGCTTGTTTATAAAGCATTGGAGCAGCTGGACTTGGGCTAGCTTCTGGTGGTACTTTATTTGTAGTTGGAGCTTTAGGCACTGCATTACTTTTTTCTTGATATAATTAAATTATTAATAAGTATTAAGAGGCTTGTTTGTTCATATCTTAAATATTTTGTACATTTTTGCTTTATAAATTTAAAATACCAATATTTAATAAATATAAAAGTTAGTAAAAAAAAGAAAATTATATTAATTTCTTTTAAATTAATATTTTTTATTAAATCAAATGAAAGAATTATTAAATCTTCTGATGAAATTAATTAATATTTAACAAATATATATAAATTAAAACTCAAGTTAGAAACTTTATTTTCTTACTTCTAATTTCAAATTTATTATTATTTTTTAATTTTGCAGAAAATCTTCAAGCTATAAAGAAAATTTTAACTAAGAAAATGAGACATTAACTAGGACTTTAAATAATTAAATTTATTTAGCTTGATTAAAAACGATTATTTGTCAAAATATATTCAAAATGTGAAAATAATTAAAATATTTCTTTTTTAAAAAATTTAAAGAATCTATTTATAAATTAGCAATTTAAATGAGAATTTAAGAGATGTTTGTAAATTTTGATGAAAATATCTGCAATCGATCAATAATATAAATTGGATTAGGATTTTAATTTTTATAATTATTTTAGTTTTATTATTAGTAGTTATATGTCAAATTCAAAAAAGGATAGATATTATCATATTTCTTCTACAAATATTTAAAGAATTTATTAATAAATTAGTAATTTAAATTACTTACATACCTTTTAGAAATGTATGTAAATTTTGATTAAAATGTGTTGTTGTAACCAAACCTGTCTAACTATGCAAAATAAGACATTAATTAGAATTTTAATGCTTATATTTATATTTATATAAGTTTGATTGATCCATGATAATTTTTTATCAAAATATGTTCAAAACTTAAAAGATAGTAATATAAACAAAATTAAAAAATTTTTTTTAACAGATAAGAAATGTTTTAGAGATGTTTGCAAATTTTAATGAAAATAAAAAATATAAAAATATATTCAAAAAATATTAGTAATAATGTTTCATATCCAAACAAATGTAAAGAATAGATAAATAATTAAGTCGTTTAAATTAACATATATCTTAAAGAAGGAATAGTTTTTATAAGATATTATGCACAATTGATAATTTAATTACATTTTTAAGAAACATTCTCTTTCTTTTACTTAGTTAAAATTTAAAATGCTCAGCTTAAAATTGTAAGACAATATTGTAATAATCATTCAAAATGATTCATCTCCAAAAAAAGTAGTAGTAAAAAAAGTAATTCTATTTGTTAAATTTCCATTTTACATTAGAATGTAATATTGATATATTTACTAATTAAAAATAATAACCTAGATATATAAATCAAATTAATTTTAAACATTAATTAAGTATTTAAAAAGTTATAAAATAGTATATATCAAAATAAATTCCAAATGAAGAGAAAATTGAGCATGCTTGAAATCCTTCAATGCCTTTTGCAAGTTGGATTTATATACATCCAGTTCATATGTGAGAACAAGAAGAATTGCACATATGATTAAAAAATAACTTAAGCATATTTGATTTTACTCATACTTATTGTGACAATACTTAAAACAAAAATGGAAGGAAACAGATGGATGTTTATAATATGGCTTCCCTCCTTTATACTAAGCATTTTTCACAAAATATTCCATACTTACACTTAAGTTGAGGTTATTTACATATCAGCATTAATGTCTTTACTCTATATTCTTTTATTGATTTGCTTTCCTATCTATGAAATACCATAAGTAATCGAATTGAGTGAGTCATCAGAAAAATACCCTAAATATAATGTATCTTGCACATCCTTTCCAATTGACATGCAAAAATCATCTATGGTAACAGTTTATTATCCTACTAGTTCTGAAAAATGTAATTCAAGCAGCTTTGAAGGAGATCTATGTATGCTTGAGTCAGATTATTGGGACTATCATTATACTTCTATTTTTAAACAATATAAAATACCAGGATTTATATTAGATATAGCCCTTTCTGGCTTAAAAAAATATAAAGTTAATCTTTAAGCAAACCTTCCAATAATTCAAAAAAATAATTTAAAGCCTATTATCTTTTCTCATGGATTTATGGGATCTAGGACTATGTATTCTATTATTATGAAATAGCTTGCTTCATTAGGGTAATTAATTTTTATAATTTACTATTATATATAGTATTTTAATGATTATATTTGAATAAATATTTATTGTATTAATAACTATTTAAGGTATGTGATTTTTTGTGTAGAGCATTATGATGTAATAAAAGAAAAGGAAGTTGAAAAAATAAAAGATAAAGTTATAAGAAAAAATGTGTTTAAAGAAGTAAAAGAACAAGAACTAGAAGCAAGAACAACTAAAATCAAAAGCATGATTGATCTTATTTAAAACGAAAAGGAATTAAATAGTTTATTTAATTAGAATTTAAGTTTAGATAAAAACAACATAACCTTAATGGGGCATTCTTATGGTGGAGCTACAGTATAATGTTCTGCTTTTAAGTATGCAGAGCATGTAAAAGCTTTAGTGTGCTTAGATCCTTGGCTTTTCCCTATGAAAGACACTTACTTAGAATAAAAACTTAATATTCCAGTTTTATATATAAATTCTGAATCCTTTAAGTAAATTAATATGATAAACTTATTTTTTTAACAATTATTTAAATAAATAATAAATAGTAAAACAATGATTTGGGCTGAAATAGATTAAAGAAACTAAAAAATATTTTAAAATTGTCAATAAAAAGAAAAAAGCTTTAATTGTTATATTAAAGACATGGACCATGTTTAATAAGGCGATATAGGCTTAGCTATTCCTAATGAAGCAAAGCTAGTTAATTTAATTAGATATCCACTTAGGACTTTAGAATTCAACTTGTACAATGCAAAATTAATAGAGCTATTTTTAAATAACATAGCTTTTTCTCATCAAAAGGCAGAAGCAGATTATTCACAAAATTTAACCAAAAACATATTTAATCCTTTAAAGAGAGATTCATTTTAATTTTTCAGATAAGAATTTCAATAAAATTTCGATTCTAGCAGATAAATGTATACTTTAGAATTTAAGGGAAAATCTATATACTAATGAAAAATGTTATCTTTAACTGGACTTTCAAATATAAAATATATATTTAAATTTAATTATCAAATCAGTAATTTATTTCACATTTATCTAATTCTTTTCAGTTTTTTATTTAGTCAATCTTAAACAAAGCAAAACTAATCAATAACTTTATCAAACTTTGTAATAAATAATTTATTTAAAAATGGGGCAAAACTTTTTAAGAAATTTAAATTTAAAATACAATTTTTAAGAACCAAAAAATAAAAATAAATTCGATGACTTTTAACAATTTATAGAAGGTAATTTTATAAATTTTGTTCACATACTTAATAAAAAATAATGAAGAATTACCTTAAGTTTTAAATATTTTATTTAGTTTTTTTACAATTTAGCTATAATTTGAATTGAAAAGTATTTCATGCAAAAATAATAAAGTAAAGATAAAAGAAAAATTTTAATATAAAATATTTATTTTGGAAATTTTAACATTAAAAAGATAAGATTTTGTATCTTTAAGACTTAAATATAAATGGAATATTTGTATTATTTTAAGAATTAAACTTTTATAAAAATAATCTTTTAAAATTATAATTGGATAATATTATATTGAATCACATAATTTTGAAAAATTTATTTAATTTTACTTATTAAAATATTATTTATAATAAATTAACTTATTTGTAGAATTTTTATATAAATAGTATATATTTTTAACATGAAATTTAATACAAATAAGTAAATTCTGATTAAATTGAGTCTAAGGATTAAGTGATAAAAGAACGATTTCATTATAAATATGTAGAATTGTATTTAAATAAGTAAATAGATTAATAACTTAGCATTGGTGTTTCTATAAGAGTTGAATCCTCTTTGAATTGTAAAAAATCTTAAATTAACTCTTCTGAAGTTGAATGATTATTTTTACTTGCTTACTGAATAAAATATTTAGCAATATAGAATGAAAAAAACATTGATTCTATTTTATGACTGATATAATTTGGTTTCCATTCAAAGGTGGCTTTTTCTGGGTGAAATACATCTGCAAATATTGGATAATTTTTATGGTGGATCGAGGATATAAATTAAATATCTTAATAATCAGATGACAAACTTGATATTTAAAACTAAGCATTTAACAAACTATTCTATTAAAAGAACTTAGGTTCTAAATAGAGAGAATGATAAAACAACAATAAATTTTCTCTTTACAGAGTATCAATAATTTATTTTTTCATTGATGAGAATGGCTAATTAAGCGGCTGTGTAAATTTTATTTTTTTTCTTTCTGCTTTGTGGTGTTTGTAAGTGAGTACATCACAAATGTTGGTATCGTTTGTACTCATTGAACAAATAATTTAAGAAAATCCATTACAAATTCCATATACAGGAAAAGTATTCCCATTTTAATTAATTTCAATTGCTTTTTTTAAAAGATATTTTATTTTTCTACCATATTCAGACATTATTTTTGTTTTTTCGTATCTAACAAGCTAAGATCCTCCAGTCAAGAGAAGTCCATTTATGTTTTGCAAAAAATAATCTAATTTAGCCTCACTTGCTTGGTATGGAATCCTCAAAACGCGAGCTCCGGTATATTTTATAAACTTAACATATGAAGAGGGAATCATTGTATCTTTCTTATCTATACCACTACTTTTAAGAAATCTTGAGACAGGGCTATCAAGAACTCCTATAACAGGGTAGTCACCTTTTTCTTGTAAGCTGAATTAATTCAATTGATTGTTTTCAAATTTATTTTTTTTAAAAGCACATGCCGTTATCCAATTAAATGAAAAAATAATAATAAAAGATAAAATTCTGTTCATTTTTTTATCAAAAATATTAATATGACAAGAATATTTAAATATAATTTTTTTAAAATATGATATTTTTAAATAAAGTATAAACATGTAAGATTAAAATTTATGTTAAATAATTTAAACCTTGTAATATCTATTTATTCTTTAATACTTTCCTAAAGTAAAATTTATTTAAATTTACTCAATGACAAACAGATAAAATAACTGAAAATAATATTT
Organism: Tetrahymena malaccensis 436; assembly: GCA_000231845.2. Classification (NCBI taxonomy): domain Eukaryota; phylum Ciliophora; class Oligohymenophorea; order Hymenostomatida; family Tetrahymenidae; genus Tetrahymena; species Tetrahymena malaccensis. The sequence goes on along the minus strand of JH719946.1, from coordinate 805,827 downwards.
TCGTTAAAGTTCTAATTATTTTTTTTGAAATAGCCAAATCATTTTGAAAACTATTAAAAAATTTCGAGAAAAGTACTGGTAGAAATAGATGAATAAAAATCCTTTAATTTAATTAAAAATATAGATAATAAATCACCTGCTTAATTAAGCATGCAGTGTTTTTATATAAATATAAAATTAGTAAAGTCAAGAAAGAATAATATTAAAATTAAATCTAATATTTAGATTCTTCTATTTATTAAAAAATTTATAAGATAAAATATCAAAGCAAACAAATCATATACAAAAAAGCGAATCTAGCTAGAATGATGTAATAAGACTCAACTACTTAGTTAAAAAACTAAGCATATTTAAAGTTCGTTAATGAAGCCTCCATAGAAAAAAAAAAGATTAAAATTCGCTCCTTTTATTTATTCCATAAGTGCCAATTATAATGCTTTAAGGATTTAAATAATAAAGAATCTGAAACTTGCATGCAAAACTGTTAAATTGGTAATTTGCCTTTTATGAAATTAAAAATGCACTTAAATCACACATAAATTGCGAGTTTAATAGCATACTAATTTGAGCTTTAAAGAAATTTATTAAATTATTTTATGTAATAATCAAGAGTTAGATAAGTTTCACGAATTCAGAAAATCCAAAAGACCTGAAAGCAAGATTTTCTATGCTCTTCCATAAGATTTAAAATAGATTGAAGAATTGAACATATCCCAAGATGAATATTTGTTGAGGTAAATACAATTTGGTTTAAAGTTTTTTGTTTTTGATATAATTTATATTGAGCAAAGGAGATTATGTATTTATTTGATTCACTCCATCAAAATATTATTAATTAGAAATTTATAGAATTTGCTATTGGAATGTATCTAATAGCAATAAAAAAGAAAGCAATAAATAATTTTTTATTTTAATCTTTAAATTATTTTTAACTTGAAATAAAAGTTCAAAGAGAAATAAACTAATTTAGTTTTTAAATTTATTTTTTTTTTAAAAAAGTAAAAAGAAAATTGCAGATTACAGAAAGAAGACATAAGTTTATGTTGAAAATATGAAATCTTATCTTGATGATTGGGAGAAGCTCTACAAAAAATGAAATAACTTAAAATAATATAATAAATAAAAATTTGAGTTATTAATCAATCAAAATTAATTTTAAAAACTAAAATATTTTTTAAAAGCTCTAAATTTGTATATATATATTCAATTAATTAATTGATCTATCTTAGTAAAGCTTTATTATTCATAATCATTCCTTATACAATTCAAAAGTATTTCTTAAAAGCGTTTAACTAATATGATAATTCCAAAATTAAAGATTAAACTAGCTTGATAATTATTTTAAAGTAGAAATTAATAATTCTATTAATTCTGCATTTTAGAACGATATTCCTACATAATCTAATCAATTATACTTTAATTATTATTATTAGTTGGTTATTCATTGACTTAAAAAATAATTTTAAAAATAAATCAATTTAAAAATATTTCAAATAAATTTCTAATTAATTCATTAATTGATGTATCTTAGTAAAGCTTAACTAAATTATATTAGTATCAAATACGTTTAAAGTATTTCTTAAATAGCATTTAACTTTTATGATAATTTTAAATTTAACGATTATACAAACTTGATAATTATTTAAAAAGAGAAATTAAAATATCTAAAAATAAATTAACTTAAATATATTTTGAAAACATTAAATTTTTACTCAATTCATTAATTGATCTATCTTTCTTAGTAAAGCTTAACTAATTTATAATCATCCTTATACTATTAAAGTATTTCTTAAATAGTATTTAACTTTTATGATAATTGTAAATATAACAATTAAATAGCTTGGTAATTAAACAGTTGAAATTAAAATCTTTAAAAAAATTCTTTCAAAAGAAATATTGAAATTAAGTTAATTTATAAATTTAAATTATTTATATAGAGCTCTAATTTGTATATTTATTCAATTAGTTAATCTATTTTATTAAAGCTAAATTAATTCATAATTATTTCTTCATTGATGAAAAGTGATTTCTTAATACACTTTTTACTATTAAGATAATAGAGAATTTAAAGATTAAATTACCGTAATAATTATTTTATAAAAAAAATAAAAATATTTAAATTAAAAAAAATACTTTCTAATAATATTTTTTATATTATTTTTGTTATTGGCTAATCAAATATTAGATTATCTGCTGATCTGATTGGTATTTTGCTGATTTTAACCCAATTATATGATCTTAATTTAATAAAAAAACTCTTTTGCAATATACCAATTTATTTAGTTGCGAATTAAATGATTAAAAATCTACATACTTAACTTTTTTATCAGGAAAAAAGAAAGAAATTTATGGAATAAGTAAAGTTATTATTAAAAACCCAAATTAAAAATACAAAAAGAAAAAAACAACAAAAGTAATTATCAAAAAAATGAAAATATAACACTTTTTATTGTCAATAATTCTTATTAGCACTCTTTCTTCCATAAATGTTAAGGCAGATTTAGGATTATATGATGCTGCAAGCAAAGCAGTTGGTTAAAAAATCAAAGAATTATTTGAAAAGTATATGTCTAGCTAGGATCAAAATGGAGTTAATCAAATGCAACTAAAATTCATTCAACAATTCTTAAAAAGCATTGCTTTAGGGGAGATAAGGCTCTATGATTGGGCTTTGCATCAAAAAGATTAAAACAAAATAGATTATATGTAAACTGAAGTAGATGGATTTATTGAGGCTATTTTCTAAGGCAAATACTCAACTCTCAGTCAACTTATCAAATAAATTAGAAAAGAGAATCCATCAGAACTTAAGGGACGTTTTTCTGAGGACACTTTCATGAAAGACATCTAAGATTAAGAAAGCTAATAAATCCTTGTTAACGCCATAGTTAATAAACTATTTGAATAGTATGGAACAAAAGAAGCTCTTGTTTAATCTTTTAAAGACCTTGACTCCCTCAAAAAGTTCTTAATAAAGTATAAAAATGTTGATGAAAGTGATTTAGATTTAGCTATGAATTATTTAAAAGATGTAGAAAAAATCTAAAAAAGTTTATAAACTGTTGCTAAAAAGCTAACTGATGATTAGATGAAAAATAAGTTTTTAAACATCTTAATGAAAATGGCAAAGTCTCAAGCTGCTGGATAAGGTAATAAATAAATTTAATCATTATTTAATTAAATTAGCTAGATAATTATTTAAGTGTATTAAATATAAAAATATTATAGATATTTTAGAAATTTTCTATGCTGATAGCTAGTTAGCTGAGCTCTTAGTTGATACTGACTGGGAAACACTTATCAAGCTTAAAGATCAAATTTATGCTTATGGAGGAAAAGCCTATAATGAATATTAAAAGAAAAAGGAATAAGAAGAATAAAAGAGATAGGAAAATAAATAAAATTAAGACTAAGATGGTGAAGATGAAGAAGAGGGAGAAGAAAATTTGTAAAGCTATAAATCATCAGATTCGTCAATGTCATTTGGCAAAATAATTTTAATAATAGCAAGCATAGCCTTTGTCGTTGGTTTGGTATTTGTTGGAATGAGAAAATATAGATAAGCAAAGGCAGGCGATACTGGTTTCCAGGATGATAGATATTACGTGAACTCAAATCTTTGATAAACAAAAAATAAATCTTTTATAAAGAAATATATCAAATTATTATAATTAATTATTAGATGCAATTTATTTAATATTTCTTTATTGCAAAAAGTATGTATCAATATTTTTTATCTTTAAACGCTTCAAAAAAGCTATCTTTGAATAGAAAACAATATAATCTGACTTATATATTTTAATATGAATTTCATTAACTTAACTTTCCAATTTATGTATATTTTAAAGTAATAATTTTTAATCTTAACGCAAAATTTCAAAATTTGAATACCCTTAAAGCAGATTTAATTATCCTAATTTAAATTTTAATAAACTCACATTTTTAAATAATAATATTTTTTTAAAATTCAATTAATCTTTTAATATTAACTTGCGTTTGTATGAAAAAATGAGCTTTACAGTTTAATTATTTGAGATTAAATATTTTAAGTTAGTCTATTAGTTTCTAAAAAAATACATGATTTTTTTATTTTTTGGTGCCAAAATTCAATCTTATTTTTATAAATCATCTCTTTACTTTATAAGTGAGTGAGCTAATCTTCAACTTAAAAAAAAAATAAAAATAAGTTATTAAAGAGGTCTTGAAATGAAAATCACAAATTTTTAGTAATAGCAATTAATGCCAGAAAAATTTTTACATAAGATAAAATTTAAAGAGGAATTAATTATAATAAAAAAATATTCAAGAAAATATATAAATAATTTCTGATTAAAAAAAGAGTAGATAAACAACCAAACAAAGTAATAAAATAAAATATCATGAAGCAGCAGAAACTTATATTGGCTGTTCTCCTTTTAGCAGCTTGCTTCACAGTGGTGTAAGCACAAAATGGAAACTAATAAGATTTATTTGAGTAACTGATGAAAACATAGGTTTAAACTTTCATTAATAGTCCCGATTTCTAATATAATTTCATTTAAGGATTCACAAGATAGTTTATTTTTGGAGAGATTAAACTATATGATTTAGCTATAAACCACTCTAAATAAATTGGGTCAGATTAGGCCAAAAAAATCAAAGATGAAGTTGATGGATTAATTAGTATCCTTTTCCAAGGTCGCTTTTCTTCTTTATAAGATTTAGTTGAAGACATCAAGAAAAATGATCCTGCAGCTCTCTAGGATATTTTTTCAAAAAAGACTTTCAAAGAAGACATTTAGCATTTTAACTACTAAGATTAACTAGCATCTGCAATTACAAAATAACTTATTGATTAAAAATTAAGCAGCAAAGAGAAGCTTACCTAATCTATTAAAAATCTAGACTTAATAAAAAAATTCTTGATCTAGTATAGAGGAGCTAAAGAAGAAGATATTGAAAAAGCCTTTTCATATATGAAAGATTCTTAAAAACTTTAAAAAAGCATGTTATTTTTAACTGATAAGCTTTCTGATCCTAAAATTGCTGGATCATTAATGAAACTTGCACTTAAATTTGCTGAAGCTTAAAAAAATGGAAATGGTAAATAAAAATATTTTTTTTTAATTTAAAGTCTTTATTTATTTATGCAAACTTAAATAAATGATAAATTAATTATTAAATAGTTACTGATATCCTCTCTTTGATTTAAGATGACAAAGCTTTATTAAGTATTTTAGCTGATCAAGATTGGGGAGATCTCCTCAAGCTTAAAGATGAATTAACAAAGGTTGGAGGTAAGGCATACGAAGATTATATAAAGAATGGAGGTGGATCTTTTGGCAGAGATAACAATGGCGAAGATAACGATGATGATAATGATGACGAAGAAGATGATTTGGAAGGTGGTAAAGGTTAGAAGTAATCCATGGGATTTGGAAAAATATTTTTAATAATTATTGGTGTCGTTTCTGTAATTGTTATAGCTTTTCTAATTTACAGAAAATATAACTAAAGTAAATACAGTGATGGCTCTTACACAGAAAATAAGTAGCTCTATAGACCTACAGTTTGACTCTACCTAAAGAGATTATTACAAATAAAATATTCATAAATATTTTTTCTGGTTTAGGACCTAAATAAATTGTTAATTTTTTTAACCTAAAATTCTACGTTTTTAAAGTATCAAATAAATAACTGTTTCGTTGATTGTATTTTAAGTGATAAATATTTATTTTTAATTATAAATTATTGTTTGCAATAATTTTTGTTAATCAAATTTATTTCCTTTTTAAATTCAATAATAAAATTATTTTTCTCATTATTATTTATTTTTTACAAATTACTATTTTACTGTTTTTCATTAATTAGTCGATAAATAATGTAGAATATAAGATAGGAAATATTTTTAAGAATATGATTTACTAAATTTTAAATTTTTTATCTGAAAAAATCTCACTTTTAAAAATTTCGATAATTAAAATATTTTAATTGTTAGGCTAAAAATATTACTAATAAAAACAATTTATATATCTGTTTGTTGTATTTTATGAATTATCAAATTTGGTAAATGCACACTTAGTATTTAAAAAATTTTTTAAATCTAGTAAGTCCACATTATATATATAAATTTTGAAAGTTTTTACTAATAAACTTTAAAAATGAGTTATTGAATGAATTTGTTTTTAAAAAAATTAATTAAACTGTGAAAGTATCTATCTATCTTTCTATCTAATTTAACTCAAATACTATCAATTCAACTTGTAGAATGTATGTTCATTTATTTTTCTATTTAAATTAAAGATTTCAGTAGATATCCCTAAAACCACAAAAGTATAATAAATAGGGAAATATAGAGTAGAAATTCCTATATTTAATTGCAGAAAAAAGAGATAAGAGTAGGTGAAGTGAGATAAAACTCAATAAACAAATTTATTATAAAAGCATCAAGAGTAGAATAGTTAGGAGTACATTTATCTATAAAAACATTTAGATTTAATGTAAAATAGTGTCAATAGCAACCACTCTTAAAATGGTAATAATTTGATGTATGAAATAGCTTTCAGCGATTAATTGATTAAATTCTCTGTAACTGATCATGCATCAGTTCCATTAGTTAATTCTGTCTCTTCTATTGACAATCCAAATCACAGCGCTAATCCTGTAATAGAGCTGCCTAACGAGTAAATAAATAGTTTAGCATTTATTGTTTTGATAGTATTTTATTATTCAAAATTATAACGATAACTTAAACAAAATATGGAAAATTTAAAAATGAAATGAAAATTTTAAATAAAACTTCAAATAATTCATAAGCAGATATAAAATTTTTTAAATTATAGGTAAGTCAAAGTTGAAAAATCGCAAAACCTGCTAATTAATATGTAGTTTGAGCTTTCTGAGCCTTATTTAATTACTGTAAATCCTTTATTATTTTGTAAATGAATACTAGGATATTTATAATCCCTCTACATAATAATATTAACAAATATTTTAAAATGCTGATGTTAATTGTAATTAAAATCAGAATATTCACCTAGTCTCTACTTATATGGAGTTTTCGAAGGCAAATTTCGAGTTTTACCAAGCAAAGCAGAATTAGTTTTCTCATCAAAGAATAAACGGCATCGAAAAAAATGCTTAAAACCACTAGTTTATTAACATGATTAAGCTTGAGCCAAGCCAATGCGTATTCTTAGAAAAATTAGGATTAGTCTCAGACGAGTAATCTCAAAATAAAGAGTAAAAGCCTTTGATAATTTAAAAAAGAATAAGCACTTTGATGTTTAATAATAAATATTTTTATAACTTTATTCATTTAGGTATTAGCTTAAAGTTCTAGGTATTGCATAAGCATTGAAATTGCAATTTTAAATTACAAGCCATACAGTTATGGATGTATTAGTTAAATTTTAAAATGACCATTAAAACTATTCAGATTCCGTATATGATAATATAAAGCAATTTCTGGGAAGTAAAATACAAATATTGTAAAATGACAGCAAATTAATCGAATATTAATTTTAAATTTACAGGCGATTAAGATGACTTAACACATAATAAGTTATTAGATATAGATGATGTAATAATATAAAATATTATTTTTTAATTTGAACTTCGTCTTATTAATTTTGAAAAAATGTTTATATTTTTTGATACTTTTTACATTATTTTAAATTCAATTTAAAATACTATTTTTGAATTATTATTTAGGCTTTAAGTCTTTTTAAAGTTTGCTTTGAGAGTATATAGATATTTGGTTATAAATTAAGCTGTAGTCCTCCGGCTTCTCATGTATAATTATTAATTGATCACCATAGCATTATTAAAATGATTGTCATTTGGATAGGGTGTTGGTTTGTTAAATTTGTCCAATATATTTCGCAAGCACAATAGAATCGAAGAAGCAGTAGAAACAGAAATATTATCTGGATTATCTTTTATGAATTCAAGAAAATTTGTTTAGTCTTCAGAAATATTTACAAAAGCAGCTAAGTATTTCAGAAGTAAATATCTAAAAAGTATATCTAAAGATATGAATCAAGTGCTTCTAAGTAATTGTTTATGTTAATTTAAGTTATTTTTAATGTAATAATATTAAATTTAGAGAAAAGTAAATAGAATAACTATCTAGTTGAATCAATTCAAAACAGTTAAGTAGGAAAGTTGTAGTTAGAAAAAAGTGGAGATTTAATGAATTACATTCTTCAGAGAAACAGTTTAAAGTAACATTTTTAGCTCTTTTAAAGCGCTTAGTCTATATAGCCCTCTCACCAAATTAGAACTTCATACTCTGTTTAAGGAAACAATTATTTGATTTAAGAAAACCAGTTAAAATAAAATTTATTAGATAACGTCAGTTATAATTCATTAATTCAATAAACTTCCAACAAGAATTTAATAAAATCAGCAAAAATGGAATTGTTAGTAGCAGACTGTATTGTTTAGCCCTGTATGCTAAATTAGAAAGTAGCTGCTTATTCTAGGGCTATTGACTCTTTTACTAATATTGTTGAAGAGCAATAAGTAAATATAAATAATAATTTTGATCCTTACTCTGCATTACTAAAGTTGAGTCCTTATTTAACTAAATTGAGCTTAAAATGTTTATCAGATAAATAAGAAAATGTTCAAGTAGCTGCAATAAAAACTCTTGAGTTTATGGTAGAATAGTTAGGTTGTACATTAGGAAATCAGCTACCGTGTATATTAATATCAGTCTTTATGAATTACCCTATTTTAAAAGAAGAGGAAGAGCAAACAATTTTAAAATAATATGATATTTCTGATAGCGAAGACAATGAAGAATTATGTGCACTAAGCTAAAACTCATCAAGAAGTGGGTTTAAAACTGATAAAGAAGACTCAGATAAGAAAAGAAATTCAACTAACATAGAAAATATTGAAAATGAAGAAGATTTAGAAAAAGAAATATTTAATGATGAAGATGCCGATAAAGCAAACAAAAATGAATTAAATACCAAAAAAGCTAACAAAAGTGAAAATGAAGGGAAAAGAATAATTATCTTGGAAGAAGAGAGATGTGATGAGCTGGATTTCGAAAAAGAAAAATAAGTAATTCAATAAATCAAATAATAAATAATAGTTTTTAAATTTTTAAATTAATTAATAAAATATTTAATTAAAAAGAAAGCTTAAAAAGAAGCAGATAAAGATAAAAAATTGACCAAGAAAGGCTCAAATTCATTACAGACTCTAGCTCAAATAAGAAAAAAAATGGAAAAAAGGTAAAAAGGAAACTTTGTTTCTAAGGCTAGCTTTTAGCATATTGTAGATAGCTATCATCATTTTTTGGAAACTTTTATAAATGTTTTAGCATCAGCAAGCTCTTAAATTCTGAGAATAATATTTTAGGAAATAATTAGTGTTTATATTCTTTTAAGAGAGCTTTCTCCTGATCTACGTATCTACGTTTTTAGGATAGCAGAAAAAATTTTAGCCATTTGTTAAGGTGACGTTTAGGTAAATAGTATTAATTTATTTTTTTATAAAATTATATTTACTTCTATAAGTTTATGAAGAAGAACAATCAAAATAGTAAAAATATTTTATTAAAAGAAGCGATTGATTTTTTAAGAATTCTTTTCAATTTAATTGGAAAATAATTAAATATTTGTTTTGCTGAAAAATAATGCTTAAAGAATTTAATTAAATTAAATTGGAAAATCATTAAAATGGATTTTTAAAATAATAAAAATTTTTTGACATTAAAATATGCATTTAATGTCAAAATTTAAAGAGGAGTTTAAAACAATAAATTCAAATAGAATAGATATAAATTTGAAAAATTATTAAATAAAATTTTGTCCACTCATTTAATCAAATAATTAATATTTTATAAAGTTAATCTGTAAATAATTTACAAAAAATTGCTAATGAACATTTCTAAATTGAAGAAATCATTTACAATTAATTCTTTTCATGAGTTTATTTTTGAACTTGAATATAATAAATAAGCATAAGTGTTTATATTTTTTTTTAATTTAAAAGATTGATATGAGTTTCTTTCACTATATGCTTTATGCTATCGATGGATCTGGATATGAAAGCTTTTACACAGAAGCTTAAATAACAAATATACAATATTATGCATTAAAACTCTGGGAAACAATTAAATTAAAACTAGTTTATAATATGAATATTTCTTAGTTAAATGTGGTAATAAACTGGATTTCAGAAATGCTTTTGGCGCTTTTAGAAGCAGAATAAGAAGGGGAGAAAAAAGATCTCTAAAATATTTTGAATAAAGTATATTAGCTACTTGACTTAATTACAATTATAACAATCAGATATCATACAAATAGAAAGAATTTAAATCCAACTGATTTTTTAAAAAATGATTCTTACTATGCTAGGCAAGAAGAACTAAACCTAGAAAAGTAAATGAATGATGAGAGTTAATCTGCTCTAGCTAATTTAGTTGATAACGGAGAGGATGAAAGCTAGACAAATTAGTCAGATATAAATAAGAAATCTGAAAAAGTTAGTTAAGTAGATGTAGAAGAAGAAACAAACATAATTCTGAAGTATTTTAAAAAAATAAAGCTTAGTAACAATAATGATAATGCTATCAAAAGCAATCAAAAATTTATACTCATTAATCAAAAAGCTCAAATATGTGTTGATAATTTAATTAAGCCACTTATTTTGTGGGTTGAGAATTCTCTTCAATATTAGAATTAAATTGATATATTTAAGAATATCTGGTTAGTGATGGTTGAAATAATGCCTGAAGAAAGCAGTATAAATCTTTATGATGTAGCCTATCCTTTATTAGAAAGGGTTGCTGAACATATTTAAATGTCCTCTCCTCCTCATCTTATGCTTGAATTCATTAAAATTATTATTTCTTCTCTTCCCAAACTTAAACTTAATGCTTAAAACGAAAATGTTTACTTTCTCCAATAATTTTTTGTAATATTTTGTGACTGCATTCCTCACAGTGTAAATGAAGAGCCATTCTAAATTTTTGACATCTTACTTTATATTATATAACTCCACTTAAATCCTGAGATTGTCAAAGTAAAAATATATTCTTGCATTATATATAAATATAAATTTTTCATTACTTTAAAATTTAGAAATGTATAGATACTTTAGTTGATAAGTTCACCATGAGAGGAAAAGCTTAAAAAAGATCTTAAGAATTTTTTTTGAGGGTTTTAGCTAGTAAACCCAATATAAATTCATTTAAGTATTTTATTGATGAATGCCTTGTAAGTAATGAAGAACCTCAGTTTGTCAAATTTAATAAAAACAAATAGACAAAATAAGCTAAAAAGGCAAATAAGGATTAAGATTTGAAATAGTTTAACAACGAATACGAAATATTTTAGGAAAAAATTATCTTGTTGTAGGAAGGATTAATTTACCTATAATATTATCATTTTGAAAATCTAAAATAACTATTCGAAGACAATGTATTAAGCTAAGCTGTTATAAGTAAGTTAAAATTACTTTTAAATTTAATTAAATAAATGTGTTTATTTAAAATAATAGAAATTATAAATAGTGGCAACTCAAAAGTCAGAGCAAAAGCAACAAATATTGCAAAACTATTTCTAGAGCAATATTTAAAAGGATTTTCTTCCGAAATAGCAAAGAAAAACAAATAAGAATAAGGTAATCAATCAAAATTGATTTTTCAATATCTTAATAAATTTATGTTAATATATTTTAGGGAAAAAGAATAAACTTGATACTTCCAAAAAAGGTAGCACTTTGAACACTTAAGAGAAAGAAATAGAAGACCCCGATTTCTATCAAAATATATTTAAAACAGACTTAGCTGAGACAAAATAAATTGATTATATTCAAGTTTTAATGATTAAGTTTTAGCTGTAAATTACTAAAGTAACTTTTTGCTAAGAAAACAGAGATAATAAATTATTGTTTAATTCTTTAATTATCCTTGATTTATTATTTCAAACTATATTTAGTGGACCCTCTGTATAAAACGAAATAGAAAAGTATATTAAAGATAAATAACCAGAAATATTAAATACATTCATAGTTGAATCTAATGCAAATAAAAATTAGTTTAATGACAGTAAACTTGAAACTTAAAACTTTTAGCTTTCCCCTAACTCAAATGATTTAGATCTTAATAGCTTATTAATTTTACCTAATACTTAATTTATTAGAACTTCCAGTGAATTTTAGGAGTTGAGATTAAACGAAATAATAGACTTGATTCCTTTAGTCTCAAATCTCCTTCACTCTCCCTGGAGCAATATCAGAAGTTTGACTTACGGACTCCTTTGTTATTGGGTGAAACCAAATATAGTAAAAATATTTTGTTAAATTTTTATCCTTAAATTAATAATTTACATTTTTTCAGGGAAATTATAAAACTTCACAGTAAAAGTAATTTATGAATCTGATTTTAGATATCATAGAAAATTTGCTAGAAAATTAAGAAAGCGAATGTAGAACTGGGGGTTTAAATATTGTAGGTTCTTTATGTGGTCTTGGCTATAATTTTGATGCTTATACTGATAAAATGAAAGATATTTTAGGGTTATTTCGTTAATGTGAGAACATCATACCAGCTAAAGTATGGAAAGCAATTTACAAAATTTAGTTTGACTGGGATTCTACAAACTAAGCAGCTGCTCTTGCTTTGATTTAACTGTGTGCTCCTAAAAAAAAAATAAAAAAATTTTATTTACAAATGAATAAAACTTCTTCGATTGTTCTTAATTTAGATCAAAAAAATAATAGCAGATTGAGTGTTTTTTCTTAGCTTAATTAAGGAAAAGAAGACTCTTTTATCAATTTTTCTAATATATTTAACAGATAAAATGATAAAAAGAACATTAAGCGGGCTTAGTCAGTTTAAGTATAATCTCTTTAAAAAGAATCAAACGAAAAGGGCTTTTAAGATAATTTGTAAAACAAACAGATATCAGAGTTGGTGATAAATAGAAATAATGATAATTTATTGATATCGAATTAAGATGAGGTAATTCAAAAATATTAAGAAGAAAATGCAAAAATGGGATCATAAAATGAATATAAGAATTCTGTTAAAAGTGCTAATATTATTAATAATAACATAAATGATGACGAAGAAGAAGAGTCTTAAAAGGAATATAACGATGATGAAATCGAAGGAATTTTTTGGGTTGAGCAGCTAAACTCAAAAGATATCAGAGACTACATTTCAATGTTTAGGAATGAATATAAGGTAAATTTTTATCATATAAATTTTAAGATATTATATTTTAATAAAATAAATAGCCTCCTTCAACGTTATGGATTGAGAGAGTAAATTATAACAATGAAGAAGATTCAGGTTAGTTATTTTAAGATTAACAAGAGGCAATATAGCTATCAGAAGAAACTGACATCTTAACAGTTTAGCAGAGAAGTAATACTTAGTAGAAATAACAGTCTTAGCAAATTAATTTTAGGTAATAAAATAACACAAATCATTAGCTTGGGTAGTATATAGATTAGGAAGTTCAATTTTAATAATCTAGTGGAATTAAAGTATTTAATGAGCAGAATGAGTAGGATTAAGGAGCTAAAGCTAGTAAAATACATAGAGGAAATATTAACCATGACATTATTGATGATTAATTAGATTTAGAGTAATTAGGAATTATAGATGCTGGGGAAGAAGATTGGAACGAGAGTGAAGAGAATAGGATTGTTAACGAACATAATTTAGATTTGTAGTACTAAGCAAAAAAAGATAAAGATTAATTTAGTGGCGATAGCTCAAATGTTAAGTAAAATAAATAGATTACAGACGAGGCATCTTAGCAGAAGCTGTATATAAATGAAAGAGTAAAATAATTAACTTTAATTTAAAAAGTATGCAAAACATTTTTTCAATTAAAGAAAAAGTTCTAAAGCAATAAAAATTAGATTAAAGATAATTCCGTAGATTCAAATGATTATTTAGGTTCTCCTAGAGACATGATTAAAAATAAGGTAAATTTATGGAAAGAAAATAGAAAAACTAATATTTTTGTTTTTAATTATAGGATAGTACTAAGAATCAATAAACTTTTCCAACAGATGATGATGAGTTAGATGAAGAAGCTTTGGAGGCAGAATTGAAAGACAAAATAGAGTAAAATTTTAATATAAACTCTGAAACTAATGAGCTAGAGCTTATAGATGACTAGAGCTATTAATACTAACCACTCAAACACTAAAAACTCTTTATCAGTCCTTAAAGCAGCTAAAACTTGAAAACTCCTGCAAATTAAAAAAGACAAACATATAATTTACCTACATCTAATTCAGAAGAAGAAGTAATAAATAACTAAACAAATGTCAATCATGAATCTAAGACATACCTGCAAAAGTTGATGCAGACTAACTCTGATAAGAAGAATAAAATGTAGAAAAACTTAGATTTACTCTCATAAACATCTTCGCAGTAAGACGATGTTATTAGATTAAATGAAAATTGTTCAACTTCTAGTAAGGAGGAAAGTGAATCCAGTAAAAACCAAGTCTAACAAACAGCTCCAAGCAGTGAGCTAGAAAAAGATGATAAAGTAAAAATAATTGATGGCAAAGACTTGAAAGAACAGTTGAAGATTCTACCCAAGCAAAATGAAATCATAGAAAAAAATGAAAAGGCAAATGCACAAAGTTAAAAATAAGATTTATAGAAAAATGAAAAAGTGTTCAATATAAACTCATTTTTAATGAATGATAAGGAATATCAGCAGTAAAAAATATACTAAGACTAAAAATAGCTTCTTCTTAAGCAATCAAAAATGAGTAATCTTTTAGCTAATTAATAACAATAATAATAAACAATTGACAATACAAACAATTAGCTGATTCACACAAATATTTAATAGTAAATTATTTAATAACAATAACTTCTTGCTGATGCTTAATCGAAGAAAAAGCAGCCTATTTTGATTGAAGGAGATGGTAACACTAATAATAAGTTGATGTAATTAAGTGATAGTAATAGCATTTAGGATTTATGCTTTGATATAAATCATGATTCTTCATCATCATAGGAAAAGGCAGAGAATGCGAATGATAAATTATTTTACATCAGCAAAACATAGGAAAGCAGTGACTTAAATGAGATAGAGTAAATTAAAAAGAATAATTTTGAAATACTAGATAGCAGTGAAACATAGCAAAGTTATGATTCTGAAAAATCAAATCAACTTTACAGCAAAACTTAGCAAAACTAGGAATAAAATATTAACTGGGAAAATATATCTTTAAAACTACAATAATAGCAATAAAATAAAGGTGCTAAGATTGAGCAGGCGTTGGCTTTTTCATTTTAAAATTCAAATTAAACATCTATGCCTCAGTCTAATCATGCTTCAGTGCTTTTAATTTAAAATAAAAAAGGAGAAGAAATATCATCTGCAGCTTAATAAACTGAACAAACTTCTTTAAAAGTATTCAACTCGTTTTAGATGGCATAAAATGAAAAATCAAGAGATGAAGATACTTCACCAAATAAATTATACGATGGGTCATAATTCTAATCTGCGGAATTTGAAAGATCTCCTGATACCGACAGGGAAAACATTTTAAACATAAATTTATATTAGAATGATAAAAATAATACTTTTGGAAGCAGTCCTCCAATAGCTAGAAAAATAATTCAAGATGAAAAAAGTAAAGAAATTTTAGTGCAAAATTCTTAAAATTACTAAAATTTTGACTTTGAGAAGCAAAATTATGAAAAATACTTGGGAAAAGACAATTAGAAAAATGATTTGGAAACATCATAAAAGAAAAATGAGCTTAGAGAATTTAGCTAAGAAAATTTAATGCAGCAGCTTGCTAATTACTAGAAATTCGATAAGAAAACAACTCTTTAATATACCTCTTCTTCAGAAGATTAAGTAGTTATACTTGATAGCAACCAGACGTTAGACAGACCTACATCTAAAGAAAATAAATCTAAAATTTTAATTGATACTTCAGGAAATTATTCTAAAAATAGTGGAGGAGCGCTTTCGTCAGAAGATAGGAAATACTAAAAGAACTTAAGCAACATTGATGAAGTTTTGGAAGAAAGCAAATTTGTCTAATAGAATACAAATGGATTAGTTACAACAATTAAAAAGAAAGCTTAAAAGAAAGATTAAGAGGGGGAGCAATACTTCATTAGAGAAGGTGAAAGCTCAAGATATAATAGAAAAGATGAAGGTATAATTGAAGAATTTCTCACTGAAGAAGAAAGCTCAACAGAAGAATAATCACAAATTAAATTGAAATAAAGATATGCTTCTGAACCTGTTGCTCTGCAACCAATTTTTCCTCTTTCTTCAGCTTAAAGCCCTTCTTAATCTCAACTCTAAAAGTCAGAAGAGTACTTTGGTAGGTTTTAAGGATAAATTAACACTCCACTACTTTCTGGTTAATCTCATTTAATTAGTTAGCAAAGCACTTAGCAGTAAAATTTATCAACTGCTAACGCTACTGGCAACACTACCGCAAACGAGATAAATCATATAAACTCTGCAAGCTCAAAAAATACTAAGAGATCAGTAAATAAAAGCAAGGAGAGATCTAATTCTCCAAAATAAAAGAAAACATAAAAAAAGATGCAAACGCAACTTTAATAAACTAATAATCAAATTCAATAATAGTAGTTATAGATATATTAATAGCAAAATTAACAGTTATCTTAATTACAGTCTATCTCTTCATACTAGTAAAGCCAGCTACATTCTCCTCAATAGTAATAGCAAACTCAGTATTACAATTCAGAAAACTTAACTGCATTTTAAACTCCTCTTATATAAAAATCTCTGACGCCAAGCAATAGAGCCAAAGAAATAGCATTCAGAAGAAACAGCAATAGCAGCTAAAAAGGTTTATCAGGATAATCAAATGGAGAAATATTTACAAGTAAAAAGAGACTTAACATGAATGAAAACATACACACACATCACCTACATAATAACTAATATATGAATAATAGCAGTAATAGTAAACATAATAAGACAAGTGAGAGTGGAGGAAATGGAACTCATGGAAAGTATTACAAATCAATAGGGTATAAATTATTGACAAAAAATCACTCAACAAATAATATATTCAACACTAGTAGCTTAATAAATACAACTTAAGGAAGCACAAGCTTTAATAATGGAAGTGCTATAAATTTAGCTCTGTCTTAATTGCATAATAACACCTCTAACAACTAGCAAAAGAGCAATAACGTATGTAAAGATAAGCTAATTAAAAAATTGATGACAAGTAAAGGACTGGATGCTTCTGAGCTGAAATCAGTGATAAAGTTACATCAATAAACTTAGATGTTTTTTAATCACCCATAAAATACATAGTACATTCCTATTGGATCAAGCAGTGGAGATACAAAAAATAGGGTGATGCTATCAAAGTCACCTTAATAGAAAAATATTCGATAGTTATCTCACGATTCAGAAGAAAAAAGCAAGAAAAAAAGTAAGAGTACGTCTCCCCTTAACGAAAGAATAGATATGTCTTCTGATGAAAATAAAGATTCCTATCCTAATTCACTTCATTTATCATCAAATTGCTAAAATTCTTTGAAAAACTCAAAGCTAGGGGTATAATTTTCCAAAGACTAAATATACAACTCAGGAAAAAGCTAACATATAAACGAGCATCTTTAATCATAGAAACAGTTGAAAAAAGGAGGAGAGTAACAACTTAAAAACCAATAAGTTATTTCTTAGCAATAGTATCTGTAGAGTAGCATAACTTCTAATTAATTTGATGATGAATCAATATAATAAAGATACAAGAGAAATTTTTCAAATTTGCAAATAAACGAAGAAAAAAACGAAAATAGTGATGATACCTCTAAAGCTACTGTAAACGATGATCTTTCCCACCATTTTTCAACTTTGAGCTAGCAAGGAAGGAGTAACTCATATGGAAAAATTCACAACAACTCTGGAAAGAAGAAAAGAAAATCTAAGTCCAAAGAGTAACTAACAATAAATGAAAACGGGTACGATATAAGCAATTCAAAGAAAGAAAAGATGGGTTCAAATGAGAAAGAGCTCACTGTCTCCTTAGCTTCTTCAACAAAGAGCAGCAATGTTTAAATAAAAAACAAAAAATTTTAACCTATAAATATTTCAGGATTAACTTCTCAACAAATTAAAACATAACCTTAGTCTTCTTCTAAGCAATAATAATTTGAAAGATTTCTCAATTAAGGAGCGTCTTCAGGAAACAAACAAAATATTTAAAATAAACGGTCTTCATCTTCAAAAAAATAAAAAGAGCTTTCAAAATCAAAATCAAAAAAAGAAGTGGTTATTCTACAAAATATATCACAATAAATTTAACAATTTAACCAACAAGTAAATAACAACACGAGCAACGGATATATAAATTAAGACCAATAAGGTAACAAGTAAAAGTTAAAGAATGAGATACTAAATTTCGCTCCTGCAAATTAAAATAAGAATAAAAAATATGAATAAACAATATCATCTCAATTAAAAATGCTCTAGTAAAGCACAAACACTCAGCCTTAACTCAGTAATGACAGTTATTTAGTTTTCGATACTTAGCAGTAATTTTTTAAAGCCTAAAGCAATAGTTAAAATCCTAATTCAAATTACAACGAATTTATGAAGAATGCTTAACAAATAAAAAATAACAAAAATTAGCAGAAAAATATAAATAAAGAAATAATGGATGAATTAAATTAAACCTTGTGATTAGATTAGTTTAAGTGTCTTTTTTAGATTAATATTTTGTATTTAAAATATGATATAATACTATATATTTATATATATTATTTTTCTATCTATCTAGCCATATAGAAATTTATTTTTTGAGTTATTTATTAATCAATAACTCCAGTAAGTAATCTAAATTTATTGCTTTTCAAAAATATTTCTTTTGTTTTTCCTGAATTAAATAGAAACTTCTATTTCTATGTTTATCTATTTTCGGCTATTCATTCTCATTTTAATAGATGTTTAATATATAAAAAGGAATAACGTACGATTAAATCTAATTAATAAAATCTTAACCTAAATCCTTTTTTCTTTAAACGAAATATTATGAAATATTTAATTTGCATATATTGGTAATTTAAATATAAAAAATTATTACTATTTGCTATTATAGTGTGGTGGTAGTCTTAGGTATCTTACTTAATCCTTAGTGTATTTACTGTGATTTTTGGGAGAGAGTAAAAAAGAAATTTCATAAATTATTATTACCTTCTATCATAATTTTTTATTTTTAAAATTAGAATGTTTTAGAAATATCTACAGTGACGTACATAAAGTAAAGTGGTGCTGCAAGCTATAAATTTTGATTAAATTTTTTTTTTTTGCGTAGTATGTTTAAAATATCTGATATTTTTTGGGTATTAAATATAAAATTTTTGTTCCAATCATTAAAATATTAACTTTTCTCAATAATTGTATTAAGACTATTGGATATGATATCTCAGTAATTAATAATTGTAGGTCAGTATCCCTTGGAAGTCTTCTAGATTGTTTGCTTAGTAAAATTAATTAGAAATTCGAACAGCTTTTTCATATATAATCCTTAAAATTCTTAAATTTATCAATTATAAATAGATTAAAAATAAGGCTTAAAATAAGCTAAAATAAAAAGGTCTAGTAAAAAAATAAAAGCAAAATGTTCAGACATTGGAAGAAAGTTTTAGGGTTAGGTATGGTTGGTTATGCAGGATACGACTATACTACAAGAGAAAAAATAATGTGGCGTAACTTACGTACTCTCAAAGCAGGTGCAGTAATCCTCATAAATTATAAATGGAGATTCAATCCTGAGAATGTAGAACAAATTCATGAAGAAACTGCATAGGAATTATATAACATGTGTAGGGAAAATGATGGTTTGTATGTTAAATTTGGTTAGGCAGTTGCTGCAAGCGAACATATGCTTCCACCTTCATATTTTAAATGGTTTTCATAACTTCAAGATAAGGCCAAAGCAGTAGAATATGAAGCAGTGAGAAAGATTATAAAAGAAGATTTAGGTAAAAATCCAGAAGAAATATTTCAAGAGTTCGAATAGGAGCCCGTAGCAAGTGCAAGTATTGCATAAGTTCATCGTGCAAAGCTCAAAACAGGCTAAACAGTAGCTGTGAAGATTCAAAAACCTAATATTTAAAAACAATTTGGGTATGACATGTTTATGCATAAATTATTCTTGCAAGTACTTGAGTATGCCTTTGATCTACCCTTAACTCCTTTCCATGAGTCAATAGAAGAAAATTTAGCTAAAGAAATAGACTTTAACATTGAAGCAGAAAACTCTAAGAAATGCAAAGTTTTATTTGAAAAATTAGGAAGAAAGGAAATTTATGTACCAAATATATATGATCAATACACCTCAAAGCGTACTTTAGTTATGGAATGGATAGATGGGATTAAAATAACAGAAGAATCTCAGTTAGTCCAGGAAGGTTATGATATCAAAAGAATCCTCAATTCGATCATAGAAGCATTTGCTGAATAAATTTTCATTACAGGTAAATATTTAAAAATAGAAATAAAATCACTGAACATAAAACTAAATTTAATATCTATTTATTTATTGGCTGATTTAATATATATAATAATCTCTTAAATTAAATATCATAGTTAATGAATGAATAAAAAAATATTTAAACAATTTTTTTGATGATGTTTTAATTAATAAAAATAGGATTCACTCATGCTGACCCTCACCCAGGAAATTTGTTAGTTAGAAGAAATCCTCAAGATATATAAAAATAACAAATCGTTTTACTTGATTATGGTCTATGCTTTTAGGTTTCTGAAAATTTTAGGATACAGTATTGTAACTTATGGAAAAGCTTATTCTTATAGGATAGTTAGAGTCTAAAAGAAATAGTTAAGTAATGGGGTATTTAAGACGATGAATAATTTGCAAGCTTTTAGCTTATGCGTCCCTATAATAAAAATAAACCATTGACAGGTATGATAATAATATGAAAAAAAATATTTAAACAGCAATTTTAAATTAAAAATAGACAAAATTTCAAAGGAAGATGTGTATAATTTATAGATGAAGTTTAAAGGAGATTTTAAAAAGATGCTTGGCGACACAAATAAATTTCCAAAAGACCTATTATTTATCAATAGAAATATGAACTTAGTAAGGAGTATAAATAAAAGACTAGGATCACAAGTTAATCGTATAAATTTAATGGCTAAATATTCTGTTAAAGGTCTTCATGAAGACACAAACACATTAAAAAAGAAGTTTAATTTGATATGGTTTGAAACTCGCTTGGTGTTTTCTTCTATTTTTTATAAACTGGTACAAGCATGGTTTAAGTTCTTTAAAGGAAAAGGATTTGAAGATATTCTTGACGATGAGATGAAAAAAGCAATTCAGCAAAAATATGCTGAGTATGGAATGGTTCCTCCTGATGAGAAAACTTTTAATGCATGAATAAAATAAAAATAAATAAATAAATTGTTTATTTTTTCTAATAAATTTAATAATAAAAAATTGATATATTCTAATTTAAATAAAATTTGTATTTATATATAAAAAGTATTTATATTTATAATTCCTTCCTTTTAATCTTTCAGCATGTTCTTAAAATCTTATTTTTATAAGTTACACAAAGTGTTTTTTTCTATTGAAATGTTAAAAAAAAATAAATTGAAGCTTGAATATTCTTTTTATTTAAAGAGCTAAATTTATTTTTAATGATATTAATTTAATTTTTTTAATTAATAATTTTTTTAGAATTTCTTGCATTTCATTGATAAAATAAATGAATTTTATTTTGCCTTAAAACAGGCCAAATATAAATTTAGTGAACAAGTAAGTGACAACAAAAATAAATTTAACAAGATATTTTGTTTAAAAAAAGAAAACCAATAATTTTAAGTTAAGCACAGAAATTAGTAAAAATTGATTGCTAAAATTAATAATTTGTAGAACTATAAGAATATTACAAATAATATCAAAAACATATAAATTCAATTAGAAACATGATAAATCAATCATTATATTTTTAACTATAGTTTTATACAAAAACAAAATATTTATTATGCGAATGTTATAATTTAAAAGAAAATTATTATAATATAGTATTTTTTATATGTCAAAATTTTGTGAATTTTAAAGTTAGTTGTTATTGTTGTTTATTTTTTAAAGCAAAATTATGTCTTTATTCATCATTAATAGATAGATAGATTGTTTGCTATTAATTTACTATTGCTCTTTCTCATTCTTTGCTCGTATTAAATCAGAACATTTTTTTACCTTTAACTGCATAGGAAACCATTCCGAACAAAATAATTAATAATACCATTTGAAGTAAATCCTTTTTAGATAATATAGATGACTCGAGTTATTCTACTTTACTTTCCTTCTTTCTTTCGTATAATTTACTAATTTCCTCTGTTTATGAGTCTGATGCCTTTCTTTTTCTATTGACTTGAACATTGCAACTATTTTAACTTTCACCCTACACTTTAGAGGTATTTACTTAATCAAATTTAGATTATATTCTAGTTAAAGTGTTTTCAAGTTCACTATTATTAGATAAAAATTGAATTAAATATCTGAAATTATTATTTATGAAAATTTATTATAAATTTATATGAAAATTTGAACTTGAAGTTATTTGTAAAAAGAATTTTCATTAAACTTGTTTCATAAAAATATGTTTTTACATTTCGTTAATAGTAGAGCTTAAGTCAAGGAGGAAAACTGATTGAAGGGTATAGTCTTCTATTTAAATAAAGTTGAGCATAGCTTCTAAAGCTTAAGCTTGTTGTTAGCAAGAGTCAAACTTCAAAACTAGGTCATTAGAATTTAAAGCAGACTCATTTTTGTATCCTTTTAAGCCATTTAAAACAAGTTCTTTGTCTTCTTATTTGATGTTTAAGAACTTGATAGTATTTGCATTAACTCCAATTTCAATTTATTATTACTTATCTGAGTTGACAAACTGTACTCTATTCTTCAAAAGTACCTAAATAACTTGAGGAAGTGAATTAAATTCAACATCAAACATAATAGAAGTCAAATCTTGATTAACTCTTTCTTCTTAGCAATAATTTATCCAATTCTTTTTTTTATCTAAAATTTTGGTTTCTAAAAATAATTTTTCAAAGAGGTTCTTGATTGTTGAAAAATTCTTTCTTTGGATGTTGACTATGCTAATAACTACCATTTTAATTTTCCTATTTTATGATATTTCTCTTTAGTTAATTAGTTATTTATTTTTGTTTTAAGTTTTATATTTGCCCTTTTATTCGAAGCTTAAACGATCTCTTTAAACTAATAATTTTGTGGCTTTTTTGTGTATTAATTTATTATAGTTTCCTAAAATAGTTAATAACATGCGCCAAGCTTTGATAAACGAATAAGAGTCTAAAAATTTTACAAATTTTAGATATATTAATATATCCATCGAACCATCCAGCCAACCAGCCAATCAAGCATCTCATTTTAATAAAATTTATTTCATCTCAATTAATTTATATTTTCTTTATTTAGGAATTTTCTTTCTATTTGCTTGTAGAGTAAGGAGATTATGCAATTCTTTCAAATTCATTTAAATTTAAACTTTCATTATTGCTTAAAAATATTTACTCTTTTTCTTTAGAGCTTAAAAAAATATTTCTAAATATTAATTCATATAAAACTGATAAAAAAAAATATATATATATATATATATATAATAACTAATACAATTTATTTATAATGCCAAATAGTAAAAAAGAAATTCTCTTTATTATTGTAAAAATATCTTTCTATCATGATATATGAAATTATTACTTTATTTACAAAATTACATAATTTTCGAAATACAAACATTTTATGGTGATTTAAAATATCTTTGCTCTAATTAGCTAAAATACCTGTCCTGTCACTGCTTATTTCATAAAATATGATATTGATTGTTTCTCAATCAAATTTTTATGGGCATTTTTTTTATGAAGTATAATTCAAAATTTTCAATTGTTATACGATTTCGCTCCTATTGGGAAATTTTCGAATAAAAAAGATGCGAAAATTTAATTAATTTTAAGATATTCCCCATTTTGATCAAAAAAGGATAGATAAAAATTGAAATATATATTTGAATAATCCTAAATTTGAAGAGATATTCGTTAAATGATCAAATTAACAGTTAACATATTTAAAATCATGATATAAATATTTTTCAGCCAACCTCTTTTTAATATTTAAAAATTATTTATATATAAATATATCAAATTTTTAGTTTTAAAAAATGAAAAGGTAGCTATTATTTTCAGAAACATAGGATTTATTCTTCAATAAGATTTGTTAATTCCACAAATGTCCTTTGGAATATGCATGTCTAGAGAGGAACTGCTACTCTAAAATAAGATAGATTTGCAATAAGTGTGTTAGAAAAACTCATTCTAACCACAAAATAGCTGATATGTCTTTGCTTATATCCTATGTCGATTAAATAAAAGGTATGATTATTTAATCAACAGCTTCATTTGAAAAAGGTTTTTATTCTCTGCCCTTGAATGTTTTTAAATCAGAAAATATTTTAAAAATAATTGGAGAGAATTACAAGTCTTATTAGCACAAGATGGAAACTTTGATAGTTAAAATTATTGAATTATCAATAAATCTAAGGAAGTGTGAAGAATTCGATTAATACAACGATTATATCAACAAATCTATAAGTTTAGTTGGTAAAACAGAGTTAATTGATTTTTATTTTAAGTATATGCCAAATAAGTGGATAAAATAGCTACAATTAAAAATTAAAAAATGCTATGAAAATGTTAAAGAAAGTGATGTATTAATTAACTTCTTTGATCACTATAGATTTAATTAAGTCACCTAAAAAAAAATTCTACTTAATCTTCCATCTTATAGGGTAATTTTCTATATTTTAATTATTTCAAATTAAATCTACAAATCACAGTTTTATTTTATTCAAACAAATAATTTTATTTTACTTAATCTTTATTAAGGGATTGAAGTTAACAAACTTAGGAGGAGCTTAACTGGTGATAATTTAATCTACAAAGCTGTACATCTTAGAATTAGAAGATAATAAGTAAAAACTTTTAACCCATGAAGTAGACTCAAGGATAAACCAAGTTTATCAATATAAGTAATAACAAAATTTACTAATCACTTGTGGTCAAACATTACCAATACTAGTAAATAACAGAATATTTAACATTTCAAATAACTATCTATTAAGAGTTGATTTCGTGTAAGGCTAAATAAGAATCATGTAAAGAGTAGCTATAAAAAATTTAAAAAAACTCCTCTAATATGATAACAGATTAATTATATGCTAGGTAAACTCAAACAGCATTTACGTAATAAATATATTTACCTTGAAAGTAGTTTCTACATTTAAAATAAAATACATTATTGATGAAATTTTACTATTTCCATCTAAAAATGAAGTCTTACTTTTCTCTAATGAAAAGCTTATCATAGTAAATATCTTAAGCAAAAAAATCAGCTGCATCAGTGGATTTTATAATTAATTGAGAAAGAAAAAGTTAGACTAATCTCATTATGCGTTGTGGAATCAAAACATTGTTGAAATATTTGACATCCTAAAAAGCCATTTGAAACCAGTAGTTACTCTTCAAATACCTATCATAGATATTGAAATAATATAGGGCAAAATATTTTTAGTTGGAAAAGATAAAATTTTACATATTTTAAATTGATTCAAAGTAATCAAATAAAACTAGATAATTGATATATATACATATATAAATAAATGTTAAGTTTATATTTTATTTTTTAAGAAAAAATTTATTTAAAAATATATCCAACTAATATTATTTGAAAATAAATTTCTAATTTTATTCGATTTCAATTCTATATTTTACTTTTACTTATTTATTATGGGGGAGGATATATTATTAATAAGAAATAGCTTTTCACTCACAAAAAATTAAATAGACTTAAAAAAATAATTAAAATTTTTTGAAAATTTTATTTTTTAAATAATTGATAAAATAAAGTATAAATTTTTTTAAATTATTTGACATTTTTAAGTAATTTAAATTAATTTTTTTTGTTTAAACTATTCTATAAAGTATCATGACTAGCTTAAAACATAAGATAAATTTGTTATTTCTTCTTGTAATATATATTCCATAATTTTTAACTAATTGTTTATGCTCTTGATTTTAGCAAAAAGCCATTTGACTAAAATAAGAGATAATTATTTAAAATACTTTTGCTTTTAATTTTATTGAATTCTTAAATCATATAATTTATATTGAGTAGGAGTTTTTAGTATTTTAATTATGAGATAAAAATCATATTATTTAAATTGATATTAAATGTGTCTTTACTTATAAATAAAAAAAGGAAGTCTCAAATATATTTGATTAATCATTCTACTCATAGTTCTATTTGCTTTCATTAACTATTTTAATAAAATTTAATTCTTTATTTTCATCTCATATTTAACGCATACACAATTTAAACTAATTTTTTATTGGCTAATTATCATAAATTATATATATATTATTTTCATTTTTCATTTTTTTTTCACAACATTCTTAATATTTTTGTTCACTATAATTATCATATCATATCTTGTTAAACTTTTGATTCTTTTTATGTGTTAAATAGCTTTTATTTAAATTTTCATTATAAGCTAAATGTTTAAGCTTTTATAGTTTAAGAGTTTATTCAAAATAAAAGTTATTCGCTTGAATTCAAAAATTTTCTCAGTTCCATATAAAGACATTTTTTTAAAGCTGTAGATTTTAAGTAATAATAGAAGTATTCTCTTTTGAGTTTAATGCTAATTACTTCATCTCTTTATTAATCAAGATTCACAAAAATATTTTAAAATAAAATTTTTAAAAATTTCTCATATAGAAATTATACAAAAAATTTGGATTAACAGCTTCTGCTTGATTGAATAATATTTTTTTATTTACAACCAAAAAAGTGTTTGTTATTCAACAACTAACTAGATATCTATCAATATAGATAACTAAATTAATGAGGATATGTTAGTAATTTCTGCCCAGAATAAAGCCATCTAACTTAATTTTACCTAAGATTTTATCACTTTGGTTTATGCTAAGACATATATCCACTTTAAATCTCCTTTACAAAACTTTTTTAACCGAAAAAATCTTTTTATGACTTTCAAAATACCTATATATCAGATAATAAAATGGTAAAGCTTACAAGACTTTAGAAAATCTATCAACACATAATATTTTAGTAGTTGATTTGAAAAATACTTTACATTTAATTATGATAAACTTTATCAATATTATTTTGAATTTTAGTATAAAAAAATAATAACAATTAAAAATAGTTGACCCTTGCCCTTTAAGTTAGTAATAATAAGATAGTTAGATTGATTTATTAATAACTTTGATTTACAAATAAATTTTTTTCTTGCGAGAAAGAAATAATATCTAAAGGGAAAAATATTTTATTGATTTATTAAAAACTTAAGAATAAACAAAGCTATAATTATTTATCATTCATTTTCTCTTTAATTTTGTTGAATATTTTAAATTACAAACATTATACAAAGTTGATATGGTTAAACTTAAGCAAATATCTATTAGAATTGGAATTAAAAAATCTTAAATGGATAAAAATAAAATATGTAAATCCAACACATACATATTGCTTGCTTTAAATATTATTTAATTAGCTTCATTTTTTCTTTTTCTTCTTCTTTTTACCTTTTATTGGGACATTGATAGCATGAATTTCTCTCATTTGCATCTTAAATTCTAGAAGATCTGCTACATTAATTAATCTTGGAGGACCAATAATATTTAATAATTCTAAATGCTTATTTTATTAAGCATAGTACGAAGCATTGAATCCATGCTCATCTCTTAAATTAATATCTGCACCGCTTGTAAATAAAAGCTAGCATATCTATTTAAATCCATATTTAGCTGAATAGTGAAGGGGTGTCATTCCTCTTTTATCTTTTAAATTTGGGTTTGCTCCATATTCTAGAAGCTTATTACAAACTTCATATGAATTCTTTTCAACTGCATAATGCAATGGAGTTTTTTCACCAACATCATGATGCTCATGACGATTTGGGTCTGCTTTGTACTTTAATAAGATTTCTACTATAACTGGATTATTTATATTAACTGCATAATGTAAAGCAGTAGCTCCATTAATGTTACATGCATTTGCATCTGCTTCATTATCATTAAGTAGTGCTAAAATGTCTTTCACATTTGAATGAGCCACAGCATGCAAAAGCAATTAATTACCCTAATGCTTAGGCAGCGCTATTTGGTTCATAAAGAATAGATATATCTCTTCTTAAAAATATTTATTTCGTTTTTATTCACTTGCTGTCTCTAAAAAATTATTATAATTCAATTAATTTCCTTCCTAAATTTATAATTTTCGTAAAAATAATAATAAACGAATGGAATTTATGCAAAAATAACAATAATATTGAATTCCATTCTGATATATTGCTTAAGAAATTTTATCAGTTATCTTTATGCTCTTTTCACCATCCATTTAGTTATTTATTTAATCAACTAATTTAATTCTTAAGAAATTTAATTTTTTCCACATTTTATTATTTTATTGAGTAAAATCATTTTTTTAATAAAAAAACAAAATTTTTTTAACTATCAATATATTATTTATGTTAAAAAACATTTATGAAAATTACAACCAAAATAATTTAGAAAATTTTTGTATATTAAAAATCTTTTTTAGCTAAGAATTTGAAGCTTACAAATTTTACGAAAAATGCACCTAAACCCTATGTTTAATCTATTTTCTTTATTTTATTTGAAAAAAAAATATTTTCCTATTTTAATGAATATATTAAGATGCCATGATCAACCTTTTCTATAATTTTTTAATGAAAAAAAATAAATTTATAATAAAACTAACTCTAAAAACATAAAAAAAGATCTTGCATAAATTTTAATTATTTTCATTCTTTTTAATTTCGCTGAGAAATATCATTTGAGGATAGTTCTTTAAAATGAAAAGGAATATCATCTTCATTAATTTATAGAGCTGGAGATGCACCTATGACTGACATTTAATAAGGAGTATTATTAACATATGAATTGCAACTCATGCTAATATCTTCTAATGGTATGGCTGGATTATTAGTTTTATCGGTAATTTAGTTACGATTAGATGTTTACTCGTCTTGCTCTTCTTTTTGGATTTCTTCCATGATATCTTAATTCTTAGACTTTTATTCTACATAGTAAACACTCTTTTTTATAGTTTAAGATTGATCTAAATTGTATTCAGCATTAAAATTTTTATTTGTTTTTTGAGGAGAGCTGAGTGATTAAGAATTTAAATCATTTTATTATAATTTAGAGTTGTATTTCCCAATCACAGAGCTATCAAAAGAATTAGAATTAAACAGAGGTATATGTTATTCATCTAATAACAAAAGCAGTTTTTTATCAATCTTGGATAGCTTTTACTAATTTTTGTAAATATAATTATATGCATGCTGTGCTTCACGAGCTTTGTCCAATTAGCTCCTATTCATAATTGTCAAAATGTTAAGTTATTAAGTTGTTGATCCTCTTCTTAATTTATTGTCTAATTGATCTAACTGGACTGTTTACTTTGACTTTATAGCCTTATAAATCAACTTCTCATTCTATTTTGCTTACCTGTAACTGTCAATAATAGACTTAGTTATTTTAGGTTTTGGCACATATTCAAACAATTTGAGCTACTAATCATTCAAAATGAGATGTTTGATCTTCTCTACTTCAATCAACTTGTTAACAATATAACAAATGTCTGTAAATTCATAAATCTTTTTTGTTCCAAAATTCAATATCATTTAGATTTCACTCTTAAAGCATTTAAAGCACTAAAGATAGTATTTAAAATACTCTACTGTACGAACTTTGAATTCTGAGTAAGCTGTATTTATCATACTTTTGTTTTATTCCTATAAGCCACTTGTGTTGTCAGAATTTTTAGATTTATCTAAAACTGGCCTCTCAGTGTTATTACTCCCTTATTTATTATCTTCTATTACATAGTCTTTATTTTAAAAAGTTTCATTTAATATATTTTGCTAATTGTTATTTGTGGTTCTATTGCTATTTTAACCTATCTATTAGCTTTGAGAACCTCTAGCTTAGTTTGTATCTGTGTCTTTTTACTTCTTTCCTTTTTTTTTCTTTTTCTTTGAACTTTCGTCATTTTGCTAGCTTTCTTGATTCAAGTATTATGAAGAAAATGAAAAGGTTGAGTTCACTATCTTTCTTTACAATTCAAGATAAGAATAAGGCTAAGCTATCAAGCATCCTATAAGAAATAAGACATTATAAATACCACCAACCTAAGATATAGCTTATGTTAGTTTCATGTAAGAGCGCCTATATTACATCTCTTTGTTTTTTTCCATAAAAAGACTTACTTAATAAAAAAATGAGGTAGTGGAAGAACTAAATGTAACTCTATTATTGGAGTAAAGTAGTTAAGATTGAGTCACATAGTTGCTAGAGATAAGACCTAAATCATCAGTAACATAAGTATTCATGTAAGTTATATCAATTACTTAAGCACTCTTTAAGCTAGTTTACCAAAATAAGCTCTAGCCAAGAGGCTAGAAGGGTTAGCTTAAATTTGAAAGCCTTACTGCATAGTTTGAATAATAAATTTATAGCTGACTCAGCGATAGTTTTCTTTGTATTTCTGTTTAGTTTTGGCAATTAGCTCCACTGCATTAGGAAACAAAATATTGGATGACTGAAAAATCTGGTTAGTCAAACTATCCTACAATATATAATTAATTGATATCTTTGATACAATACAAATTGTTATAGTCTTAGCTCATAAAAAATTGAATAGTCCCTTCAACTTAGAAAGATGATTAGGTACATTTAATGAGGTCAATATTTTTACTTTAGAACTGTTATATTATAGTTCCATTTGCTAGTGTTTGGTTTTCCTTATACAAAAAGTTAGCAGTTATTGTATAATAGCTTTCATCTATGAAAGGAGAGTAATTTTCATCCAATAAAGTGAGAGCAAAATTAAAATTTTTATCACTTAAATCATACCTAGAAGGATTCTCAACGATTAACTGCTCTTATAACACCTGAGGATTACTTTTGTTAATAATCTAAATGAGTAAATTTATTAATAATGTCAAAAGAAGAGCAAAAATTGTGATGGACATAATTCCTCCAAACTTTGTAGTGTGTTTGTTTTCATAATTGAAGTTTATTTATATGGGTACCCCAAACATATCTAATTTTCTTAGTAGAGTGAAGCCATTCCCGTATTATTTATTTGAAAGTAGATCTTTCATTTTAATATTTTTCTATTCTTAAAATATTCAATTCAAATATTTTTAATTAATTTAAATGAGAATTGTTAATTTCTACTTTCCTTATTTTTATTATAAATAATACTATATTTCTCAATAATATCTTGATTTTTTTTTTTTAAAGTAAACCAAAAGTAATAAATGATGTTAATAATTATCATTTTATTTAATATGTACTCTCATTTTCTACTAATGATACTGAACATTCATTCATTAATATTATTTAAACTATTTAGAGAAAGATGTTACTTTGGTAGAAAAAATTCTTAAAAAATAAATTCAGGTTAGCTTAAATAATTACAAATGTTATTTATCTATAAGTAATCCAATTTTGCTTTTTTTAGGTAAAAAATATTTAAATTAACTAAATTATTTTTAGTAAAAGTAATTAAAATATTTTTATATTGAATCTAAAATTAAAAGTTTATATTACTTCATATTAATTATTAGGTCATATGTTGTTGATATTATCTCTAAAAATTTTAACCAACTTAAAGTTAATTAAAAATTTTGTAAAAAAATTGATAAATTCATAAGCAATTAATTATTTGATTCTATTATTCAACAAAAAAATCATAAATAAATATATAAAGACGTTCACAAAAGTTTTGAATTTTATTGTATATTATGATTATCATTTATTTTTTATTAAAAACAAAATTTTTTTAATATTTATTGAAGCCATAAAAATAAATTATATAAAGAATGATCTTTTTAAATATAATTCAAAAATTCATTTTTAATATACAAATAATAAATATTGATGTAACATAGAAAATTAACTCAAAATCATAATCTATAATAAAAAATGTATGTTCTAATTAGGATTATCATTTTAAGGTATTTTATAACTTAATCATAAAATTTCTGTAAGTATGTTTTATGCCATGCTTTCTCTTTTTAATCTTGAACTTTTGTATGTGGAAAAATGTCAATACTCTATTTGAATAATGATGATTGAATTAATATAGAGATAAAAGTAATATTATTATATTAATTTATTCACACTCATGTTTTACTAAAAGATATGTATTCTCCTTAATTTTTGTTTAATAAATGAGATAAGGAGAGTTGATATGTTTTAGTTTGTTTAGTAATCGTTTAGTGAGCAGTGAACGTTAAATAAATAATAATTTAACATTTTAATAAAAATGAATTTATTTTTGTACAAAGTTATTATTTAAATTTAAATTTAATAAAATATCCTCTTACAGTTATTTCGGTTACTTTTTTTAAAAAATTTGATTGCAAAATAAATGAAGTAAAAAAGAAGGGAAAAATAGTTTTTGATTACACAATTAATTATATAGCATTTATATATTTTAATGATAATAAATAAATATTTATTCAATATTATTAATTTTATTTAATATTCTTAATCCTCTTTAACTCTATTTTCAATAGTCTTTCATGAACTATGAGCTTTTTAATATATACAACTCACTATTCTCTTTCGGTTTCTTGGTATTCTTTAGATTTTTATGCTTTGAAGTTAAACTCTTCACTAATTTAAAAAGCAGAAGATGCTGCTAGTACTGATAATTGCTAAGGAAGGTTATTAACATAAGAATAACAGCTCATGCTAATATTTTCGAGGGCTAAGGAGGAAACTAAGTTATCTTCTTGCTTCAAAACTGGAATTGAATTTTAAATATTTTATTCTTCTTTCTAAGTTTCTTCTATAATCTCTATATTTTTATTTTTTTACTCAAAAAAATAAAGACTCTTTCTGATTTATGACTAATCCAAAGTGTTTTCTTAATTTTTGTTTTGCTTAGCTTGAGACTCTATCGATTCTTAATTTTAGTTATTGATATTTATCTATAGTAAAGAATTATATTTTCCTACAATTGAGTTTTCTAGCGAATTAGAATTGAATAAAGGAATATGCTTTTCGTCTAACAACAAAATCAACTTTTTATCAATTTTAGAAAGCTTTTTTTAATTTTTATAGATATAATTGAAAGCTTACTAAGCGTCTCGAGCTTTGTCTAGTTAGCTCTTATTCATAATGGTTAAAATATTTAATTATTGAGGTTCTTGGACTTATGCAGGTTTACTCTCAAAAATGTCTAATTAAACTATTTATTTTTGTTTAATGGCTTCCTTTAATTATTTTTCGTTCTATTTAGCTTAATTGTGATCATTTATAATGGATTTTGTAATTTTAGGCTTTGGAACATATTCGAATAACTTGAGCTATTAATCATTCAAAAGGAGGTGCTTAAGCTTTTCTACCTCAATAAGCTTATTTACTATGAAGCATATATCTGTAAATTCATATATTTTGTTTGTCCCAAAATTTAAAATAGTTTAAATATCGCTCTTAAAACATTTGAAGCATTATAAATAGTATTTAAAATATTCAATTGATCTAATTTTAAATTCATTATACATTGAGCTGATTATATCATATTTTAGATCTTCTTGGTCTTTTGTTTTATCTAAGGCAGGTCTGCTTGAATTTATTCCTTTTTAATCTTTATCAGCCTACAAATAATCTTTGTTTTTTAAAGCATCCTAAAAATTTTAGATATTTAGTTAAGTATTTGTCGATCTATTGCTATTTTTTCCATCACATGGAATATTATTTTAAACTGTTTCTTAATTTTTTTTCTTATTCTTGCCATTATTTTCTTACTTTTTTTTTTTACTGCTTTTGTTACTTTCTTTTGCCAAGTGTTCTCCAGAAAAACTAAATGTTGAATTAACAATTTTTCTCTGTAGTTCAAGGTAAGAATAAGGTTGAGCAATTAAACATCCAACTAAAAAGAGAACGTTATATATACCTCCTACTTGAGAAATAGCTTAGGTAAATTTAAGGTAAGAACGGCGATATTATTGTTCGCGATTTTTTTCCATGTAGATACTTACATAGTAAATATAGTCAGCAGCAGAAGAACTGTATATAACTCTGCTATCTGAATAAAGTAAATTAGTCTTTGTTACATAAGAGTTAGATATAAGACCTAAATCATCAGTTACATGCGTATTCATGTAAGTTATGTCTATTACCTGCCCTTGTAATAGGTTAGTTTACCAAAATAAACTTTATCCTATTGGCTGAAATGGTTAAGTTAAATTTGAAACTTTAACCGCATAATTTGAGTAGTAAATTTAGAGTTGGCTTACAGAAAGTTTCCTTTTAATTTCATTTGGACTTTTACAGTTACTTCCACTACATTACGAAATAAAATATTAAATAACTGAGAAATCAGGTTAATCAAATTATCCAACCAAATAGTATTAACTAATATCTTTGATGCAATATAAATTATTGTATTCTTGGCTCAGGAAAAAATTTTGTGTCCCATCTACTTTGAAGGACTAAGCAGTGCATCTAATTAATTCAATTTCTTTATTTTAAAATGTCAAAGTCATAGTTCCATTTGGGTATGTGATATTTTCTTTATATAAAAAATTTGCTTTTATTTAATAATAGCTTTCATCGAAAAATGGAGAATAGTTTTCATCTAAAAGACCTATTGCAAAGTTAAATGTTTAATCACTCAAATCATACCTAGAAGGACTATCTACAACTAACTATTCTTGAATCACTTATGGATTGCTTTTGTTAGAAATTTGTAGCAACAAATTTATTAAAAATACAAAAATAAGAGCAAAAATTGCCAAAGAAACTATTCCACCAAATTTGGTGGTGTGCTTGTTTTCATAGTTAAAGTTAATTTATATAGGTACTCCAAAAATATCTAATTTTCTTAATAGTGTAAATCCACTTCCTACTTATCTATTTGAAAATATGTCGTTCATTTTTTTTTATGAAGATAATTTGTTTTACTTATTTAATTAATTATTTCTATTTTTACATCTTTTTTTGTTTTTTAAATATAAATACTTAAGAGAGCAATTTCTTAGAATCTGACCATAGTAATAAAGTAAATTAAGCGTGAAATATACCAACCCTTTTTAGTAAATACTAATCACTTTAATTTTTATGAAGAAAAAAGCTTACATAAATATTTTTTATAAATATTTTTATAAAAAATTTACACAAAAAAGACGGAGGTTTTAAACAAACTATTGAAAATTAATTTATTATTGATATCTGAATATATTGTAAGGTGGACCCTTTCTTGTATTTTATAAATGATAATATTGTCCCCTCATAAAAATATTTAATAATAATTGATTATATTTTTTATATGACGCAAATAAAATTACTCGAATAAAAGAATAAAAGCTTAACTTTATTTTAAAAAAAATAAATAAATAAAGTGTAAAAATATAATGTTTTGGATTTATAAATTATTTGTTTGGTTAAATAGAAGAGTTCTATCTTTCTTTGACTATTTTTTATGCCTAACTATGATTTGTGCTTAACCAAAAATACAAACATTTTGAAAGCATATTTCAAAAAATAATATCAAAATCATGTTTAATTAATAACCACACAAATAATTAAATTTTTTAGTGGTGAGTAGGGGATTAAGTTATTTATTTTAAGGGAATACTATTCTTCTAACATCAATGCAAAGAATATAAATAGTAAAAGAAATGTTTATTTAAATTTAGTCAATAAATGCAAAATAGAAAAGTAAATATATAATAAAAACAGTTTAAATATTTTTAGAAATAGCCTAAAATTTATTTTAAAATCTAAATTCATTAATTTATATTTATATAAAATATTATTTTTCTTCTTCATCTTCATTCTATGTATCTATCAAAGCCTAAGAAAACCTTAATCTTGCTATGATCAGTAAACTTAGAGAATTCTCCGTTCATGTAGGCAGATTTAATTCTATCAAATGCAATAAGCAGATCATAGAAGTCCTTGCATTTAACATGGATGGTAGTTCCATCTTTCTCAACTAGGGCTTTGTATGGAATATATTTGAGAAGAGTTATAAGTCTTTTCTTTAATTCGGTCTTCGATTAGATGTTTTTAATTATAATGTAGTCGCGGCAGAATCCAAAGAATACCTTTTGGTGGAATCCAAACTACTTTGCGATTTCTTCTTTCTTTTCAAGTAGATACTTAGAAACTTTTTCAGTTTCGAGAACGTAAAGGGCTAAATATAATTTGAAATTCAACCAAATGTGCTTAATTTGTTACTCTTTTAACCAATCTGACAAGTAAAGTATGAAAGATTCACGTTTTGAAGTATCGATATGATCAATTATAAAGGTATATTCGTTTTTCACGACAATACTCTTTACGATATCTCCCATCAATACTTTTTTGAAATTATATTGGTGTCTTAACTCATAAACGAAACGATCCTTTTCTAAATTAAATAGTTCAATAGCTCTTTTGGTAGAATCAATGTTTTCAAATTATAACACAACGTGCTTCTTTTAATCTATTATGACATAATCTAATTCTTCTTCTTAGAGTTTTTCATCTAGGAAGTTTCTTAATTTTTCATAGAAACCTTCCTAAATATCTGTGAAAATGATCTTATTATCATAAAGCTTTTGCTAATCTAATTCCTATAAATTATCAATAGCATCCTATTCCATATTGCAATTCTTAACTCCATCAGGATCTGGTTTTGAATAAACTATCTTGATTTACTTCTCGCGAGGGAACTTAGCTCTTTCATATGTAAAGTTAATTATTTCTTTTAACTTCACTGTCTTGCACATTGCTTAGTATCTGTAAAAATAAAATAAAAATGTTAAAATGTTGGATTTTATGATAAATAAGATAAAAGCATGATTTAATTACCTGACGTAGGAATGAACAGAAGAGTCTTCTATATAGTAAAAGCGATCCAATTAGCCCTAAGAAATAGAAATTCTGCAAATCCATGTTTTAGAAGCCCATTTACCCTAAATATAAAAAATAAAATAATGGATTTAATTGATGAATCATAAATAAATAGATGCTTTATTTTATTTATCCTAAAATATCTTTCTTGTAAAGTAGAATAAAAGTGGATAGTTAGTGAGTGATTAAGTTAAATATTTATTTAGCTTAATTATTAATAAATAAAGTAGCAAGTATAATTCTTAAATAAAAAGCAAGTAAATACCCATTTAAATTTGACAGGAATGTAATCAATCTGGATCTCTTCATTGACAGCAGGGATAACATTCTAGAGCATTTAATTTACTTAGAGAATGATTTCATCTTTTTACTTTTAATCGATGTTTATTCCAACAACACTTAGATCTTAATCTCTAACACCAATCATAATAGTGCCACCATGAGTGTTAAGCATACTTACAATTGTCTTGAGGATAATTGCCTTGCACTCTTTAGAAAAAGGATAACGATAGTGCTTGAATTCAACTTGTCTATCTTCTGCTTATATTAAGCGCTCTTCTTTAACAAAATATGTACGTTGGGTGATGGGTTCTTGACTTCCTGCTTGAGTTTATACTTGGTTCTTATTTTATTTTGAAGGTTTGTTAGTATCACTTATATCTATTTCTCTCAAACTCTAAACAGGTACTTCTTCCCCACTGCTATAAGCGTCATCGGAAGAGACTTACTTCTTCATAGTATCTATCTTCTCACTAATCTCTTGATAAAGCTTTTCTAGATACTTTTATTTATTTTTAACATTGATATCCTTACTATTCTTAGAGTATTCGATGCTTTGTTCAATGCGATGCTATAGCATGCTTAAATCAACACGGAGATCTTCTACTTCTTAAATGTTATCATAGTTAAGCTTTGGGATGTAAGAGCTGAGCCTTTTATATTCCTTAATGAGCTATTCTGTTTCACTTCCACTAACATTAGTTGAAATCTCAAATGTTTAGGTGCTCTTTGGATCCTCTGGATCAACTTCAGGAGCATAAATCAATTCCTGCTCATCTTTCTATATATTCTCTTCAAGAATATTATCAATGGACGAAGTCCTTTTCATGTCTTTTAATTTCCTTAATGATTTACCTTTTATTTACAACCTTTTTCTATATTTTGATTTCTTAATTATTATTATTAAGTATAATTTGATTTAATCTCCTAGATAGCATATAAACAAAAAATATCTCCTCAGACATAATATGATAAAAACCGTATTGATTTGTAAATTATATTCAATGCTGCTCTATTTAATAGGTATAGGAAATTATTAATCTAAACATGCAAATAAACTTAAAGCTTAAACAGATTAAATAGAACCACCATATCAAAAATCTTCTTTCTATTCAACCCGAAACTCTTTGAATTTAACTTGTAAAAGATAATACGTGAATCAATTTTTCCCCTCAAACAAAAGTGATGTATTTATTTTCTAATATTACTGATTGGTCTATATTTAGTAATTATGCATTCTTTTAAATTTTAAAAAATGAAAACACATTCTTAAATCATTTATCAACTATTACATTAATAATCCTATAATTCTGTTAAATAGCATCGAAAGTATTTCCAAAAGATGTTTTATTTTCCTAAAAATTATTCCAAACCAAATTGAAAAACATGATAAAATAAATAATTAAATAAATGTGTGAAGATTTCTGATAAATTTTTTTAATCTAGTTTAAATTTCTAAATATCGATCTCCTTTAATTTGTATTATTATTGTTTCATTAATAATAATTTTATCTTAAATTTTATGTATCATGCTTCAAAACCTAATATCATCATTGATTTCTTTAACATATTAAAAAATTTATTAGCTAAGTATAATAATAAAATATTCTTGAAATTTAAAACATTTAAAATATTTATACATAAGTTTATAAAATAATTCAAATGCTTAGCTAAGATTTACTAGATCTTATATTTTAATTCAAAACATTAAAATATATAATTAGTAATAGATAATAATTAGTGTAAAGATTTCAAGCTATTGAGCTTCATAAAGAAAAAAGGTAAATAAGAAACTACTTTAAGATAAACAAATTTTATAAGTTAAAATTAATTCAATTGATTAAAAAAATTAACATTTACTTTTTAAACCACTTATTAGTCTTATAATATTAAATAAATAAATTGATGAATTCAATCAACTCAGTTGATTTTATTAATAAAAATAGTTCGAAAAAATAAAATTTAAATATATTTTTTTGATGTAATTTATAGCTTATTTGTCTGATGAATTGATTATGTATGCTTTTTTTTTAATTTAATTGCTCAGTAACTTGTAAATATATCGCATATTTATGGACTAGATAAAATTTAACTAAAATTTTTACAAATCAATAACTAATATTTTGAAAAAAATTGATTTATCATGGTTCTTTATTTTTTGAAGCTAATTTTTGCAAGTATTAATAGCGTTTTTTTTTTGAATATTATTTATTTATTTTATTTTATTTTAGATTTGAGATGTAGTGCCTTTAAAAGAGAAAGATAAAAATAAATTAAACTATTAAATATTTAACTATCAATTAAGTATTATAATTTAATTTATCGTTCTAAAATATTTCAAAAAATTATACTTAAAAATATGTATAAATGAAATAATACTTTTTAAAGAAAGTTTATTTATTTTAATCAAAAATTTGAAAATTTTTTCTCAATAAAAGTAGAAAGATAGTAGAAGGAGAAGAAGAATTTCTAGCATCTATTGTTAAATAAATATTTAAAAGCAAAATTTTAAAGATGGTTAAGAAAACTTGCCCAAAACACGAAGGCGTGTAGGCAATTTACTTGTGTGGAAATTAGGATTGCAAATTAGATGGATTTTTTTGTGATTTATGCACTAAAGAGGGGAAACATTTATATCACAGAAGCGATTGGATGGAAATTTCACATTTGCATTAAAATTAAACAATAGGTGAATAATATGTAGATTAAGCAGATATTTCTAGCTAAAACGATAACAATAATCGCACATTTCATGACAACCTTTATTATTAGGGAAGTGTTTCAAATCGTAATGCAATAATGTACACCACAATAGACTCATTAGAGAACGAACATATCATTTCTGAACCAGAAGATCTTAAGGAATTTCTCAGTTTGATTGAGGAGAAAGTTCTTAACAAGTTTCGTTCACTTAAATCATCTCTGCTATAAAAAATGATAGAATTTAAAAATTAATACCACCATGTTAATTAAAATATTTTAAAGAAGGAACTTCAAGAAAAAAGGATTGCTTAAAAAGAATACAATGAAAGATTAGCAGAATCAAATAATTATTTAGGTATCGAAACGAGCACCCTTCATAATTTACTAATGACCACTTTATAGCTAATAGATAACACAACTCTTCAAAAATTCAATGATTATGATAAGCAGAAAGTTAAGAATAGTGAGTTCAAAAACAACATTTAGAAAGAAATCAATTATAATAATAGCATTAACAATAATAGCCACAATAAAGATAATGGAGATCCTAAGACAGAAAGCGAGAAAAAGGGCAATTACCCTTATTATTAATAATTATAGTAGTAAATATAACAACAGCAGTAGTATTATCAAGACGCATCTATTTATCACCATCTAAATTTTAGTGTAGCTCCCTTTTACAAGCCAACTTCTTAAATAGAGTTTTTTAACAATCAGAGCATAATAAAATCTTACAATTCAGATGAA
The DNA here is from genome assembly GCA_000231845.2 of Tetrahymena malaccensis 436. Classification (NCBI taxonomy): domain Eukaryota; phylum Ciliophora; class Oligohymenophorea; order Hymenostomatida; family Tetrahymenidae; genus Tetrahymena; species Tetrahymena malaccensis. The sequence continues at coordinate 765,088 of JH719946.1, read as the reverse complement.
GCTATTATTTCTTCAAAACCTCTAAAATTTGATAAATCCTATTATTTGAATTTTTCCATATCACCTAATGGTGAATCACCTACATTTGGTGTTATGTTAGTCTAGGAAGATTGTATTTAAGGAGAAATATGCTTTATGCATGAAGGACAAATAAGCTTTGTAAGTGACCTAAACGAAAATACTGCAAGCCTTTCGTTAATGAAGCAAAAAGGCTCAATAGTTAGACCTGCCCATGATATCTTTTGGATAGATATCAATTTATCTTAATACACTTTTAATATTTATGATGAGCACAAGAATATGTTTTTTTAAATTGATAAAAGCAAGCCCATATTAAATAAAAAGTAAAATTGGTATCTAGCATTTCATTTATATGATATTACTTTGCAAATTTTATGATTTCTAAAATTTTATTAAATTTAAATAACAATAAAAACTGGCATAACGAACTAACCACAAATCTCCCTCTTATATTTCAAATTAATAATTATTTATCTATTAACAAATAATCTTATTATTATTCAGCAAAATATAATATAACCTGCCTATCATGTTTGTCCTTTCATATATACACACATAAATTCATTCATTCATACATACATTTTGACTTCATAATTAATTATCAAACAGACTAATTAAAAAATTTGATTCATTAATTACCTAAAAAATAAAATGCTATCTTTTAATTAATTTTTACTGATTTTAAATTTAAATTATTTAAACCTAATATCATTAATTAATTTCCTAAATAATTTATGTGTAAATAAAATAAAATTTATATAAAAAGTGATTTTTGAAACCATTTTTTAAAAATTGTATTTACCTTATTTATTATTTTAAGTTAAAATAAAAATTATATTAATTCTATTTTTCCTCATTAATAAAAATTTTTAGTTTAAGAATAATTTGATTGAATATTTATGTGAAATATTTAGATTTGCAGCATATTATTTAAAATAAATAATTAAATTTATTTGTATTTTATAAATATATGTATAATAAATAGGTCTTCATTCTTCATAGGCTTCATATATATTTTAAACTTCTTCTTCGTTTTCACTATAAGTTTTATTTAGAAGAGTATTGAAGAACTCCTCACCATATAAAATAATTAGCTCATCATAAAATATAAGAGCCCTATTTATATTAATATATTTAGAATATTTAGTTTAATATTAAAACAATTAAAAAATTTCAAAAGTACTTTCTAAATGGTTCATCTTATTTTGGTTTTGTTTATATTATCGATTAATTAACTATTTATAATTCATCTCTTTGTTTTTCATCTAAGTTATAATATTTGTATTCAATACCATCACCAGTTTATAATCCCATTCTTTTTTAATTATTAAATTAGAGTTAAACTTATTAGAAACTAATTTTTTTAATTAAAAATTACTTTTTTAAGCTTTATTCAAACCTTATTTGAGGGTTAATAATTTCATTTATATTTTATTCAAAGTTTAAAAAAAAATTTTATCTGTAGTTGATTAAATCATATTTGCCAATAAAAGTATTAATCAACCATTCTATTGCTTACAGTACAGATTAATATTCTCTGCATCTTTTTATAATCGATATAGAAACTGACAAGTAATCTTCTTTCCTTTCTTCTTTATTGAACTTTTCTTTCAAACCTGTTTTGAAAGAACTCTCTTCCTTTTTACTCTCAAATTATACCTTTTTTTTATTCTCAGTTTTAATTTCTTTTTTATTATCAGCTTCTTCGTTTTGTTAATTGTTAACCGAATATTTAGGAATATAGTCTGGTAAAATCTCTGCTTTATTTGCTGTAAAAGTAAAACCTTCCTTTTATAGCATTTGCTTTGTTTAATTTAAAAATGTAATCTATTAGTATTCTTAATCTGTTGTTAAAGTAATTCTGGGTGGTTTTAAAATAGTTTCCTTCTTCACTAATTTTTGCATGACTTACAATTGCTGAGCTTACTCTAGTTACATTTTTATTAAATTTTATTTTTAAGTCTTTTCTTCATCTTAAAATTTGAACGCCAGCAAGAATTTAAAAAAATAGTTTTTTTTCTAGTAAGATAGCTTGGTAAATTAAAGTTTGATAACCTATTGAATCACGTAAATGAATTTATCAATTACTTCCTCTGACTCATCATTAGAATATTTACATTGAATCTCCCAAATTTTTTGGAGGTAGTACATTTGCTATTACAAATTAATATAATCTTTTAAAATCTATAATTAATTAAATTTTTAAAATTACTTTGTCATTCATTCTTAATAGATCAGTAGCTTAACACAATAGATGACAGCACTCCACACAACTTGAATAGTGTATAAGCTCATCATTCTAAAAATAAGAAAAAGATCTTTGGCAATAATCAATTACTTTTTGATAAAGTCCTATTTATTTATTTAAATTTTAAATAAATTTTTAATAATATTTTGATTTTTTAGTTATTTACCTAACTTAAAATATCTATGCCCTAGCTTATAACACATTGTGGCTACTTTGAGAGATTAGCTACCATAGACAGATTCATATATTAACAAAGCTTTTTCATAATAGTTTAAAGATTCTTGCTTCTTATCACTACTTTCATAAATGAATTCTGATAAATCTTAGCATACTTCTGCAGTCTAAATATGGTTATTTCCTAGTATACTCTAGCAACAAGTTAAGGCACTGAGTAATAAAGTTTTCTTTGTTTGATCTTTAGATTTTTGAATGTCTTTACATTAACAATCTAAACTAGCAAACAAAAAATGATAATTCCCAACATTAAATTTTAGCACCTGATGGGCTTTTTAAAAGTAATTTACTGCCTCAGGTGTTAAATTTTTTATTTCAATATTTATTCTATCGGAATCTTATTTATCTTTTTTTAATATTTCAGCCATTTCCCTCTTACTTTCAATAGCAGACCATTCACTAATAAGGTCTTCTAAGGATATTTTATTATCTTTGTTTTTTTTTGTTATGCTTCTCATTTCTTTTTCTATTACCTTTTTTTATTTTTCATAGTAGTTTATTCTAGTTTAACAAATTTTCATCATTAAAATGTATAACTTTGCATATCCTATTGTGCAACAGCTTCCAACTTCTTTAGCATTGTCTCCATATATCATAGCCTATGATAAATAGTGCTGCACACCTATGAAATAGTCTGATTTTTGTCTAGATAGTGAATTTGCCTTGATTAATAATTAAATGAGTTTATTTTAAGTTTTATTTAAAAATATTATTACTATTTTGTATGAGTTTTCCATTAAGTCAGTAAAGATCATGAATTCATTAGATGTGATGTGAGGTCCATTATTTCTATCTTTCAGAGCCTCTTCTATCTTGAGGTTTAATTGGAGAGAAATCTAAGTTAAATTATTGCTACCTCCTTGTTATCTATATATCTTCCATTTTTAGGCTAACTACTATACTGGCAGAGATGGATAATCATAGATTTTTGAGAAGCAATTAAGATTTAATTTTGCTTTTGAAAATGGATCTGTCTACTTAAAGAGCTAGATTGTTGTTAGGTCATAAGTAAATCCTAATCTTAGGTGGTAAAGTACAGCGTTCAGCAAGCTCCCCTATGCACTAGGAATATTTTGTGGAAACTTTCCAATGTCATGATTAAAATCTGCTAAAACCTGTATATTAAAAAGAAGTAAAATAGTTGTTTGTCCCATATCTTTGACAAAAAAAAAAATATTATCAAAAAATAAATATAAATTAGTTTTATTGAACACTACAGATTAGTAAATTTGACATTTTGTTAAATAAAAAAAATACCTATGGAGCTACCCATTGATTCCAAAATTGGATACATTCTTCTGATTTAATTATTTCTTTTTCATCAGATTTTTGCTTAAAGTCTTTTTGCTTTTCGAAAGTATAGTTTGGGTTAAAGCCAAAAATAAGATTCAAGAAATCTATTGTAGCTCTGGTAACTTAAGGCTCAAACTTTAGCATAAAAGGCTGTATGTTAATCATATTCATCTCTTCAAGCATCTCTTCAGTGTCCTCTTGCCTTTATTTACCATTGTTATCTAATTCAAAAATGTTTTCATTTTCATTGTAGAACATCTCAATTGCTTTAGACATAGAAAAGCGATATATTTTCTTGATAGATCTTGCTATCATTTCTATATGGAGAATGTCTTTAATATGAGAAAATGAGGTCATTTAGTATGCACATCCCATAAACCTTAAATTTATACCATGCTAACAAAAAAATTTTTAAAATAAATTTTCAAATAAAAATATTTTACACTGTGAAATGCCTCTGCAATAGATTTCGAATCATAAATAATTAATTAAAGATTTTCTAATTTCTGTAAAAGCTAAGGAATCATTAGTTCGATAATAGATTTAGAGTACTCAGCACAAAGTTTCTCATCTTCAGAAATTTCATTTCTAGTTGTTGGGTTTATAAAAGCACCATTAGAGATTGGTGTTTCAGCAAAATCATATAAAAATTCAGGTCTAAATTGTTTAGAGAAATCAAAATTCTTTTGTTTGCCTTAAAACATTACTGGGAATAGATTACTGTTTTTCATAATGTAATATTTACTGTTGTGTTTAATTAATTTTTTTTTATTGTCTAAAATAGCCCTTTGGTGCACAGTAGCAATATCTTCAATCAACTCTATCCATTTTATATCGTCTTCATATTCTATTTTTTATTCTGGTTTGATATCGCTATTTTCTTTTTTAAGCTAGCTGTCTAAAATTTTTTTGATATTTGAAAATGAGCAATTCTGCTCAAAACTACTGAGTTAAGCTCTAATTTCTTCTTTTAACTCACCCATATTTTCTATTTCTAAATTTTTAAGAAGGACCTATAGTCTTCCCAGTGTTTCTAAGTGCTGCTAAGTATCACCTTTTTCATAAATCTCATTAAAAATAGACAGATAAATTTAGATGTCTTTGTAGGTGACATTTTATTCATTTTTCTTTTTCTTATCATTTTAATTTTCAACTACTTGCTCTTTAGATTTGAATGTAAATTGTTTAAGGTTTAAAACCTTAGATAGAATGACTAAGTCTTTCTCAATGTTAGGTTCTTCTTTATAAACAACATTTTTATCTAAATTTAGATAAGACGGAATATTATTTTCTATTTGCTTTTGCTTTTTTTATTAAGCTCTAGCTTCGTTATAAAAATTAGGGCCATGCACAGGTTCTATGTTTTTGATAGATGGCATCGCAATGCAAATAGCTCTAAATCCTAAATATTCTACAATACAAGTCAAGGGTACCTAAAATAAATAAGTAACATAAATAATTTAATTGCTGTTAGAAATATATTTAAGATATACCTATAGTTTAATGTTATAATCACCTTTTAGATTAAATATTATGTCAGACAAGACTCTGTTAGCTCTAAATTCATTATTCATACTTTTTATCACATAATCATTAAACACTATTCCATTTTAGCTTTCATTGTCATCTTTATAATAATTAAATTTAGCTACCCTAAATATTATATTGTTTACTATATACATATCTTCTCCTTCTTCTTTCAGCCAAAGCCAATTATTATATTGCTTGTTATTTGGTTCAATTTTCTTAAACTTCTATAAATAAGAAGGATAAACCATATTCAATATTATGCTTTTAAATGTGCTGCTGCATTTTCTTCTGAAATGCCTAAATTTAAAAAGTAAATTTATTTTAGAGAAAAAGAGTTAATTAATTATTTATTTAAATAAATTAAATACCCAACTAACTCAATCAATTTCATATTAATCTGCATAACTACATCATCTATTGTAAAATTGGTTTTTAAGTTAGCATTCTGTGAAGTATTTTATTGAGTAGCATTTTTTAAGATTTATTCTTTTAATTGCTTCAGCCTTAATTACTCAAACTGAGCAGAAAGATAATATTATGCACCTTCTCTTTTATCATATTTCGCTTCAGATACCTAAAACTGTTCTTTTTAAAGCAGGTTGTAATAATATTCAAACGAATATTCAAACTGTTTCCTGGCCTCTTACAGCAGTTTTTCGTCTCTCTTTCTATATTTAAAAAAAATATTACAAATATATAACTAGTTATAAATTATGTTAAAATATAAAACAATATTAAGCTAAATTTTATTCAAGAAAGTACATACATTGTAGCAACATCAACTTTTTCTTTAGTCTTTTAGGTTTCTTCTTAAGCTAACTAAGTTGTTTCTCTATCTTTTTTGTTTACCTCTTCTTTTTAATTAGCCTCTTACTCTTACTTAATATTTTCCTAAGCAAGAAGTTCCTCCCTTTTTTTCTCTTCTTCTTACTATTCAGGAGTCTTGTTTTTATTCTCCTCCTCCTTCTTTTTTTTCTCTTCTTCATCTTATTTCTTTCTTTCCCTTTTCTTTCTTTCCTCTTCTAGTCTCTTCTCTCTTTCTATCTATAATTAATTAATAGGATTATAATTTGTTTTTCTTTATAATACGAAATATACTCTTTCTTTATGATCATCTCTCATAAAATTTCCTATTCTAAACATCCAAAAAGATTCACCTTTCTCATTTTTATTAGAATATATTTCTTTTCCTTTTTCATAAAGTATCATTTTATTTTTAGGAAAATACAAAATAAGCTTTTGTTTAGGATCTTCTGCTTATTCATCGCTTGGCCATAAAACGCGAGTAATATCTGTTATCAGTATTTTACCCTTTAAAATGATCATATTTTTTTCTTTTAGAGACTCAGGTAAAATTTCCATTTTTTCTTCTTCTTCATCATCAACATTTTGTCTTTGCTAGGGCTGCATTTACCCGTTTTGTTATCTCAAGCTATCCTCTTCTTACTTTTTCAATTACTAAATATCTATTTCTTTATATTTATCATCAATCTTGTAGTATTCAAAATAGTTTTTCCTAATTGAAATGATGCGCATGTTCCAGCCAAATGAAGCTATTTATTTGTTTTCATCAATATTATCAATATTTGCTTAAATTACATTTTATATTATAAAAAATACATCATACTATAATTTCTTTTCTCTGCCTTCACATATTTATCACCAAATTTTGAAGTTAAAAGTTTATTATTCTCTTTTTATTCATATGAAAGCTAGGCACTATTCGCTTATATATCTACTTCATCGCTCTAGTTATTACTAGATCTTTTATGATGTTATAAATTTTATAATTGTTAAGATCTTTGATTCATTTTTACTTAATTATTTTGATATTTTAACAGAAAATTTAATAATTTAAGTCAAAAAAAATTAAAAAATTTAATTTGTGGAATGCTTTTTTGATTTTATCAGAACCTGTTTATAAATTAGAATTTCGAAAGAATCCTTGATAAAGTTGATAGGTAAATAATTCTTAACATCTTATTTACTTTAAATACTAAATAAAGAGTATACTTTAATTTAAAACTTTATTGGAAAGAATTTTAAAAATTAACAATTAAAATATTTTTTTTAAATCATCAAAGTATCTTTTATGTAAAAATACGCACGTATCTAATAAATCAAAGTGTATTTATATAGTGAATTTAAACAATAAATTTATTATTTATTTCTTTATTTGAAACATTTTTAATTAAGTTTTTATGATAAAATATTTTTTATTAATTTAGATTAATAATCCAATAATAATAAATAATTACTTTAATAAATTAAATTTAATATTTTATTAAAAATATTTTTTGAATATTATTAAATTAAATTTCAAAAAATTTATAAAGCAGGATAGATACTTAAGCTATCAAATTCAATCAGCTTTATTATCAGATAAGGCTATTAATAAGATCGTTTTGCTATGTTTATTATTCTTCTATTTTAACTTTTATTTCTTTTTCTTTTTCTAAATTTATTTAAGTTAAATTAATATCTTGATTTAAATTTCTTGATTCTTATTTTATATTAATTTACTATTATTATTACTATTAATTTTCTATATTTTATGTTTGAATTGTACTTTAGTTGATCTCTTTTAAAGTTAGAGTATCAAATATCTAATATTAAACAATTTTTAAGTCTTCTTTTGTTTACTAAAGCTATTCATCATATTTTAAATTTTTACTTTTTAATTTTAAATTAGTTTGTTATTGATTAGATTAATATTTAATTTAGCTTTATATAATTTGTTAATTGTTAGTATATTTAGTATTTTTTTCAGATTTATTTTAACTCAAATGTACTTAATCCAATTTTTTTTATTCTATTTTTTTGTATTTAGCTTAATGTATCTCTAATTGATCTTCTTCTTTGTCATTCTTATTTTATTAAATGACTTTTTTTACTTTTTGTTAGCCATAGTATTTATTTATAAAATATTTAGCAGATTCAGAGTAGATTTTATCACGATAATTAATGTCTAAATCAACATTTTATTAATTCAATCTTCTTTTTTCATTTAACTAAGTTAAATGATTTTAATCAATAAAGAATTAATGAAGCACAATCTTATCAGTAAATTACAAGTTTGTAAATGGTATCTAAGTAGTATTTATTGTTAAAACATGTCTTCTAAGATACCCTTGTATCACAAAATTATCAAAAGTCCTTAAATTAATTCTTCTATCTTAGTAATTTAATAGATGCACTAAAAAATGTTGTAAATGACTGTAATAATCATGGTAAGGGTGAAACAATCCAAAGTGAATAGAGTAGTGACTGAAGTCATGCTTACCAAAAAGAATCTTTTCAAATTCATTACTTATTCCATAATATGTTGTAATTTCCTTCAGATCCATTCTAGCATTATCTTTCTACACATAGATGTAGCTTTAATCTTTAAATATTTAAGATAGAATAGCCTTTTTTTACTTTAAAGATTCCTCTTTATGAAGCTTTAAAGTTTAAATAAAAACTTGATATTAATTTTATTCGATAGTGTTTTTGCATCCCTTTAAACTCTTTTCTAAGCTCTGTTCTAAGTCTGTTTCACTATCTTCATCATCCATTTCAAGCTCTGTACTTAAAATTTTGTTATGCTTTATTTTTAATTTTTCATCCAATTTTTATAGCTTTTTTTAAAATCTTTAATTTGAAGAAGAAAAAAGCACACTAAGTTCTTTGAGTTTTAATTAATCATCTAAGTTCTTCACCTTCAAGTGCTCAGCTATTGCTTATATATAAGAATAAGATAAGACAGAAGAGATACTCCCTAGACTTTAAAATAAAGAATCAAAATCTGACAAGACTTTTTTATTCTGGTCTAGCACAAGCTCTGTATAATTTAAAACTTTATCTTTTACAACACGAACTGGGGTACGATAAAATGTAAATGGGGATATAGTATTAGGTCGAGGCTAGCTTAGATAAGGATTAGAATACTCCATATTATCACCACATTTCTTCAAAACTTAAATATCTACCTATAATTCTCCACTACACATATACACTTCATCGGTAGGATCATTTAAGTTTGGAACCATAAATATTTTTTCGAATTTATAATTTCCAAATCTTTTGTATGGAGTTTTTAAATTCCAAATTTTTTTCTCTCTATTCAGTTTTAATGTTTAATCCCCTTCACTACTATTTTTGCATTCGTCATTTAAAATTTTTTCAGTTTCGATACCTAATAATATGATAATTTTGAATTATGTAAACGAAGTAAAACAGGAAAGTAAATTAAATGCAAGTTTTACAACCAAAAATCTTTTATTAAAAAAGTAAAAGGTAAAGTATAAATTTGTTATTTTATTAATTTTTTTTTGTTGAGTATTTTTGAATGGTGTAATATAGATATTTATAATAAATTTGGAAGGATTTCTATTCATAAGTTTAGATTTTTTGTGAATAAAATATTTTTAAAATAAAAAGAAATTTCACTTTTAAAAAAAATTAATCAATTTTTACCTATCTATTTATAAAGAGGGTGAAATAATTCTGAAGGATTTTTCTCTTATTTAATGCATGGCATTATATCTAAAGCCTCTAATTTTATATTATTATTTTATTGTAAAGAATATATCTAATTAGAAATGTATTTATCATTCATTTTATTTGTAGTCAATAAATTTGTAATTTATTATTCCTCCTAGTTTATTTTAACATTCAACTATGGATTTTAGCTGTAATCATTGCTCGCTAAGCTGCTTTTAGCCTTAGTTTAATCTACAATCTTTTACGCTAGAGTTTAATCTTGCTTTGTTAGCTGCTCCTTTTCAATAAACATTGATCTTAAATAAATAAGCGTAGATTTCTACCAAAGATAGCTATCTTAAAATGATATATTTACTATTAAAAAGTAAGAGTGAAATAATTTTTATGGATAAAATTATTCTTCAGTATATCAATTTATTTATTTATTATTATGATACCTAAAACAATATGTTAATTTATTTACTTTAACAAAAATATTAATTACTTCTTTTTTTTGATTTCTAATCTAATTATAAATTAATCAATTGACGATGTAAGTATTTTTTTATAATTTTTTATGAAATACAATCAAATTATTGTTAATTATTTTGTTCACAGTAATTTTTAATCATTTCTAATAACGTTCACACTATATAATTTTTACATATCAGTTTATGTATATAAATACTATGAAAACAGGAGTAACAATTTTTATTTAATTATTTTGTAATATAAATTTAAGAAATTTTTACACAAAATATCTTTCAAAAATTTTATAATTAATTCATTTTTTATACATTTTTTTGTATTACAGTATTCAATTTTATTTTTCAAAAATATAAGTTTGCATAAAGTTATTTACATTTTAGAACATTAAAAAAGTTTTAAAAATAAATACAAAAATTAAAATAAATATCTAAGTGTAAAATTTAACTAATTTATTAACTAACTAATTACTTTGCTAATTTATTAGCTACTAACTAATTACTTTGCTAACTTATTAGGTACTAACTAATTACTTTACTAATTTATTAACTAAATAACTAATTATTCACTAATTTATAGAGCTATTGATAATAAATTAACATAGTCAACTTCTACTTCTATCCCTTTTATTTTTACTAGATTTATGCTTATTATCTCTTTAGCTCTTCTCTTTATATTTGTTCTCTTAGTCACTGCTACTACTATCTCTATGTTTTCTACTTTTATGTGACTATTCTTTTCTTTTATTATCCTTTTTGCTACGTGATCTCGAACTGCTTGAAGAACGTTTATTGTTTTTCTTTTTCTCAACTTCCTTTTTATCTGTTTTTTCTAAAAGCTCGTCTTCTTCAAATTTTTTGAGAGATTCCCTATGCCTTTTATCATTACTTTTTGTATCCTTTATTGAATTTTTATCCTGTTATTACTACTATTATTGCTATTAAACATTTGGTTTTCTTTCTACAGAAGAAGACTTATCTGTGAATAACCTACTAAGCTCCTTTAACTTTTTTTCATCTTGCTCTAACTTTTTTTTTGCTTCTTCTAATTTAAGTAACTACTCTTAGCTCTTTTTAAATTACTCTTCTTTATCTTTCAGCTCTTATTTCTTAGAATCTATAAGAGAAGTAGGCTTAATTATATTGCAAAAATATAAATTTATATTTCAACTGAATAAAAACTAATTTAAATATTAAAAATTTACTATTCCATGAGGCGAATTTTGAGCCTCTAAGAGTAATTTCCATAAATCAGCCATAAATCTTTTTGTATCTCTTTCCAAAAAACCAGTGACTCTGATTTAAATTAATTTTCCATTAGGTGGTTTTTCATCTTTTTTATATGAATCAAGCTCATTTATAATCATTGCAGGAATGACTTCATCTTCTATTCCTAAAATTTTAGTTACCTATTAGTCAACCCATGGTTCTAAAATTTCTAAATCTACCTAAAATTATTTTGAAATAATTTAATGAATTCTAAATTCCATAAATTAAATAAAATATTACATTTTTCAAATCTACTCTTTTATCTAGAATTTCATCAAAATTCATAGTCTGCATTAACTTCTTTTCTTTGTCACTAAATCTTGCATCCTAATTGTGGGTAGTACCCCTAAAAAATGTTCCTTGCATGATAATTTAAAGTTATATTTTTTCTAATTACTAACAATATTTTTAGATAATTTACTTGTAATCAAAATTTATATTAATAGTATCTATTAATTATAAAGATAAATAAATCACAAAATTATTAAAAAATAATTAAAAATCTTCTATTTTATACTCAATTTATGTAAACAAATAAACTTATCAAAAAAAATAATATTTTACTTACAAAAAAAAATTTTAATTTTAATATATTTATTTAGTCATAAAAAATATAAAGATTAATTTATTAGAATTAAATCTAAATAAGTACTTCTCTTACTCTATATGAACTTATTAGCTAATTAATTAGCTTTTACTCACTAATTAAAACTTTTTTAGCTATAATTCTATTTATATTGTTTAATTTTTACAGAAATTTTAATTTAACTAAAAATTAGGATGATAACATTTCTTTAAAAATTTATGGTTAAGTCTTAAAACATACAAACAATTATAAACTTATTGATTTTCTAATTCAATATTTAGAATAATACCTTATAAACTCAAGCATACATTTTTCCATTTGTTTCTATTTATGGTTTTAAATAATAACAAATGGATTCTATTAATATAAAAAAACATAGCTTTTATCATTTTAAAATTGATTAAAATAGAAAATTTTAACAACTAAAATGATTTTTGACACAATAATTAACTACATAAATAGCTAAGTTAATGTATGTAAGATCTCCAATAAATGCCAAACATAAATTGAAAATAGAGAAAGTGGAATATGATTATTTCTAATTCAATTTTTTTATTCTTTAAAGGTTTGTAGCTTTTTTTGATAAATAGAGATAATAAATGGATCTATTTAATTTAGCTAAGAAGTCATACTATCAATATTCTGAATATAGATATTGATTTCTTCAAACAAATTTTTATTTTTTATTTCATAACTTTAACTCTGATTTGATAAATTTTAAAATTATTCTTACAGTAACAATATTTCTTAAATAAGAATATCCTTTTCTTCTTATTCTGTCAAGATGACAATTTACTTTTCTTATGGCACTATTTAAGATTCTAAATTTTTTGTAATTTCAATACCCTCAGGCTAACTCACTATTTTATTGTCTATTTCACTTTGCTTGCATTCTTCTATTTAATCATTATTTTATTATTAAATTTATTCTTTTTCTTTAGACTCTTGTTATAATATATTTGCTTGATTATTGCTTACTTAATCATTTACCTACTGTTATTCCTACTGATTATTCAATTCACCCTCTTTTTCATTACCCCTTTCTTATTCCTTTTCTTTTTTAGATTCCTTTAAACTAGAATCAATAGAAAGATTACTTTATTTATCTTACAATTATAAATTATCTACTTATTAAGTGTCTTTTTCAATAAGTTTGCTTTATTTACTATTCTTTTCTAAAATATCATTTGAATTGCTTGGCTTCTCTAAGTCTTCCAATCCTTTCACTTCTATATTATTAACTTCATGTAGTCTTTATTCATCTTTTGAATCTATTTTTACAGATTACTCCTACTCACTATCCTAGCTGCCTTTTTATTCAAAAGATTAGACTTCTATTTTTTATTCTTAATTTAATTATTCATTTTTATCCTATATTTCATTCTCATTTAATTATTATTCTGAACAAGAACTAGGTATTTCTATTTTATTTTCTTTTTATCCTATTGGTTCTAATTAATCTTTTTCTTGTTGAACATGGGGCATGTCAACGCTGTTTACTAATTATTGTTATTTTTATTCTTCTTGTTCCATTTGGTATTTTATATAATATCTTGATTTTTGATCTTTTAAACTTAAAAATTTGAAATTTTATCAACTAAAAAGACAGATAGTTAATTAATTAATTAATCAATGAATTAATGAATAATAAATCCTCTTAAAATAAGATGAAAAAAGGAAATGTTTTGAAAATATTAATTAAATAAATAAAAATAAGTAAAAGATACTCAAAAATTTTAATATTTATACAAAAATTGATAACTAAAAACATACATACTAAATAAATACAAAATTTTTCTTTATGTGTTATAATAATTTATGAAACTTAACGTTATTTTTTTTACAAAATTTGTTTAGTTGTCAGATTTAGAATTTCAAAATGATTTTATTAAAAATAGCTTAGCAATGAAAAAAAAGAATAAAAACATACTGAATATAAGCTTTAATGCATACATACATTTTTACATCTTAATGAAATCTCTAATTTTATCTTATATAGTATTTTTAAAAATTAACATTTATTATTTTCCATTATATCAATAAATACTTTCATCAAATCTCAATCGTTTTCATCACGCTTTTCACCTTTAGTTTATATTACGATTAAAGAGAATTCATCATCAGGAGCAACCATAATCTCATTAAGCTTAGTTTATATACGCAAGAAAACTAAATCATTTGTAGGATCTAAGTCTCTTACAACAGAGCGAGCCTTTTTTGTGAGTAGAGGAATTGAATTTGCAATATTTTTGCTTTCTTCTTCATCCTTAAAGGCTCCTCTAACAACACCACCTTCGCTATTAACAATCAAGTAGCCTAAAACTGTTTTATGTGTCTTTATTCTGTTTAAAGTATCTTCAACTTCAGACATTTCTTTTGAGAATTTTTTTATTTGCTTTGTGCCTTACTTTTCTTTTGTTTGCTTTTCGCTTAGAGATTTTTGATATATTTGATTATTAATAATTGAAATTCTCTACTCTTTATTAAATAATTTTTTAGTCACTCTTTTAAATTTCTTTTGAAGTTTCACAGAAGATCAATCAATCAACCAACCAACCAGCAAATAAATGAATTCTACATTTAAATTTTGAGCCAATAAAATATTTTTCTCAAAGATGAAATTTTTTTACTCTCACAGAAAAAGATCATAAATATAATTTTAAAATTATACATAATTTTATAGAATTTAATACATTTATAAACAAAAATGAGAATAAAGACAAAAAAGGTTTAAATAAATGTTTTTTAAGTTGAAAATATTTTTTAATCATTTTCTTGCTTAATAGCTCAATAGAGTTTTTTCTACAAATTAACCATAGGTTGTTGATTGCTACCATCTTTCTGATAGATCTGGTACAACACTAACAGAGAACTCGTCAAGGACATCATCAACTTTAACACCTGCTGGTACAGATAGCTTTTCTTCTAGATTAGGTTAGATTACTGTATTAAGATAGTCAACACTCAAGTCTTTTCCTGCAATAAAATTTCCTCTAATGAGTCTATGAGGTTTAGGGTATATAACACCTCCACTTAAAATTTATAGTGCTTCTCCAGCCTTAAATAAAATGCTATGATCATCTAATCTAATTTTAATGTAATTGCTTGGGTCTTTAGAGAAAATATGAAGACCAGAATCATGATCAACATAATCCTGCATCTCACCTAGAGAGTTAACATAGATCTAAGATGATAATCCTTTTTTTACATAAATTAAATTTTACTTTAAAGAATTAATAATCATAAAATTCTTAATATCTTAATAACAATTAATCTATTTTTATTATTCATTTATTAACGATAACATGAAAAATTGTAAATCAATGGCCATAATCTGAAATACCTTATAATAAACTATAGTCAGTTGACCAGTATGTCCAATCGTTTGTTAGTTATTCATAATTACAATTAGGATAACTAAAGAATTGACCGCCTATATGCTGGTCAGACCTTTTAAGTAATTAAGTTAACGCAGCAGTTCTAAAATGGGGTTATTCATTTTCAATAAACTTTTCTAACTTTGTAAGTAAAATGATAGCAGTTTTATATACTATTTGATGGTACTCAAGGAAAAGTTTCTTGTAAATCTTATTAAGAGAGGGGTTGCTATCTGGCCAAACATTGTCTCCAACTAAATGCTGGATTCTTTTTGGGAGGTGTTCTAATTAACTAACACTCCATTAATATTTATCGTCTTTCAAAATGTGTGCTCTAAAAATACCTAGATTTTTATTCTCAACACCATAAACCTTTTAATTTTTTTAGCTCCACCCTCTAAGGTAGTGAGATTCAGCCCTTACAAGCTTTTCAAGCTCCTCATTTGACATGTTTGCTAATTAATAAGTCAAAGGAAGTAGCTTGAAACGTGTATCTGAAAGATGAGGTATATTTTTAACAAGAACAGAGCCAATTCCTTCTCTTCCAAAACCTCTCTAAAATTTGGTGAATAATTCAGAGCTTTCAGAACTTGCTAGTTCATGGTAATCTATAATCTAAAAGCCTTCTTTTCTTTTAGTAAAGAAGAATACATTTTTGTATCTAAACTAAGAAGCTATGCAATTTATACTCTTTCTGATCATTTTCAATAATTACTATCTAATGTTTAATAATTTATTTTATGCAATTTATATAAAACAAAGTTTATTTAAATCAAATAAATCTTTTTAATATTACTTCTATATCATAAACCAACAAAAAAGTTATAAACAACATATAATTTAATCGTTTTCTACTTTCCATAAGGAATCAGTCATATATTTTTAATGCATGTGCTTAGAATTAATTAATTAATTAATTGATTACCTACTATTTTATTTTTAGTAATCCTTAATGCTGATAAAAAGTAGAAAAATGTATTTTAATTTATTTCTAAATAATTTATTTTTATAAGTAAATTAGAATTACTCATTTACTATTATTCAAAAATGAGCTTGTAATCTATAATGTATAATTTTATTACATATATTAACAAATCTACTAGCAAATTATATTTCTTTATTGATGTAATCCTACCATTTAATTTATTTATTAGTTTGTTAGATATATTTCCATTTTAGTAAATCAACTTTTATATTTACAAAATAATTTTTTCAATTTTTTAATTTGGTTAAAATCTTTTTTGGTAAGTGTAGTTAAATTAATTTAAAATATTGTGAATTTTTTTAGTATTGATTAATTGCTTATAAAAAAATTTATTCTAATTGAAAGCATAAATCTACCTTCTATCAAAAGATCTTTCTTTATTTAAACAAAATACTCCTACTATTTAAATTATTTGTTAATTAAAAGATTTATTTATTTCTCAAAATATCTCCTTTTGAGGAAATGAACTTTCAGGCTTGCAAGATAATTATTTTTGTTTATTTAAATGGATTAAACATTTTAATATAATGTGAGATTTTTCATCATTAATTATTTGATGGCAATAAAAAAAGTATTTTTTTTTATTTAATTAATGAATTTACTATTAAATGATATCTTTTTATTAAAATAAATTACTCCTACTATTTAAATTATTTGTTTGTTTTTTAAATTTATTGCATTAAAATATTTCCATTTGAGGTAATTAACTTTTAAGCTTACAAAATAATTGTTTTTTTAAATTACTGAGATTTATTTGTAGGTACAATTAAATTATTTTAAATATTGAGAATTTTCTTCAGCATTAGTTAGTTGCTGGTAAAAAATTTATTTATATAGATTAAACACATTTGAAATTATTAAAAGTAGAATAATCTTAAACCTTTGAACAAAATATATAACTCATATAGAATATAGCAGATATACGATTTCTCAAAAGTTTTGATTTTAGAAATTTATATTTATTTTTTTATTTTCTCACTTGAGTAAATGTTCAACACAAGCTCTTTCTTCAAGGAGTTCCTTGGTGGTGATGTCAATCTTCTTTTGAGAGTATTCACTGACCTTAAGACCTTGAACGATGGAGTACTTACCGTTCTTGGTGGTGACGGGGAAGGAGAAGACCAAACCCTTGGGAACATTGTAGGAACCATCAGAGGGAACACCCATAGAAACCCAATCTTCACTGCCCAAAGCCCAGTCTCTGACGTGGTTAATAGCAGCGTTGGCAGCAGAAGCAGCAGAAGAAGAACCTCTGGCATCAATAATTTCAGCACCTCTCTTACCAACCTTAGGATTGAAGAAAGTATCAATCCAAGCGTGGTCTAAAGTGGGAGCAACAAGCTTATTGTGAACAGTGGTGTTGGTCAAATCAGGGTACATAGTAGGAGAGTGGTTACCCCAAATGCAGAGCTTTTTAATGTCAGTGACTTAAGATCCAGTCTTGGAGGCGAGTTAGTACAAGGCACGATCGTGATCTAATCTAGTCATGGCAGTGAAGTTTTCTTTGGGGATGTCCTTAGCGTAGTGAGCAGCGATTAAACAGTTAGTGTTAGCGGGGTTACCAACAACCAAAACCTTGCAGTCTCTGGAGGCGTTATCATTGATAGCCTATTAAAAAATAAAGCAAGTTAAATTAATTGATTTTTAATTATTGGATATTTAAAAATTAATTTAAGGTAATATTTGAATAGCAAGTAGTCAGTCGTAGTAGTAGAAGAACCAAGAAATAAATTAATAGAAAAAACGAGATTATTCTATTTGTGTTATTTGCTTTATTTATTGATATGATTAAGTATATTTCTAGATATAAATTTTTTATTCCTATTTAATTTATTATTTCTGCTAAACAAATAAAAGCTTATTTAGGGAAGGCTTTTTATTGAATGTTCTACTAATTAATAATGCTAAAATTTTAGCTTAAATTTTATATGAAATTTCTTTACTACTCATTATTCATTTATTCCTTATCATATAAACATAATATCTTTAAAACTTTATCCTTACCTTACCAGTGTCGACGAAAATCTTACCGTTATCCTTGATAAGATCAGCTCTTTCTTGGCCTTTACCTCTGGGCTTAGAACCAACCAACAAAGCGTAGTCAGCATTCTTGAAACCAACAGATTGGCTGTCAGTGGTGACGATATCACGTAATAAGGGGAAAGCACAATCGTTCAATTCCATAGCAACACCCTGTAAATTTAAAATAAAGTATTGTTTAATAGGTAATAAAAATATAGTAAAATAAATCCAGCTTTTGTTGAAAATAAAATAAGCCTCGCATACTCTAATAAACAGAGCATTTTGTAGCTATTTTGTAAGATCTAAGCTGTTGATTAATAAAGCCTCAAGGCTGAAAGATGTTTTTTAGTTACCTTAAGAGCATTTTAAGCATGGGGGAGTTCGATTAATTGGAGGATGACGGGTTGGTCCTTACCTAATAATTCACCAGAAGCAATTCTGAAGACGAGGGCATAACCGATGTTACCAGCAGCACCAGTGACAGCAACTCTAACGGGAGCCTTGTGGTGGTGCTAAATTTTAATTTAATTAATAAGTTAGTCAATTAGTTTATTGCATTTAGTAAATTAAAATATGGCTGTTAAAGCTAAAATGAAATTTCATGTTTGAATTGAATGTATCAGTCTTTTAATTCAATGTGAGTGGTTTAATAGATAAGAGTTGGTGATAAATTACGTGACTGAAGGAGGCGGTGTTGACAGCAGTGAGGGACTTAGCAGTATTTTAGAAGAGCTTAGAGATCATTTTTTAAAGTTTTAGGGTATTTATTTATTTTTTTATTTTATTATTTATTTTTCTTATCTTGTAATAAATGCAATTTAATTTAAAGGAAAAAACGTCGTTTAAAGATATTTTTTGTGACGTAAGAATGCCTCACTTTTCTTGCAATAATCCATACTAAGTGTAGCAATATAGATTTACGTAAGAAAAAAGATTTTTGTTGTATTATTTTTAAGAATGCACACAAGAAATTCAAAGCCTTGCACAGTAACTTATTGTCACTTTAAACACGAGTTTACTAATTTTTCATTTATTGATATAATTTGTTTTGCTTTTTAAGTACTTATAATTTTAAAAATAATCTCTTTTAAAATTTTAAACACCTTTTAACAAGTTCCCTTTACAATTATAAATAGTTTTAGATAATAATTTTTGAGAGTGTGCTTGTTTGAAATAAATATGAAAATTAGTTTAATAGGTGGAAATTTATGAGATATTTGATGAAAATATTATGCTATATTGATATTTTGATGAGAAACTAAATTTTTATTTTATTACAAATTAAATGAGTAAAGTAAGTATAGAACTGAAATTTATCAAATAAAAAATCATTCATTCATTAACTCACTGATTACCAGTAGACGATCTATAGATTCTACTTGGTTAAACATGTAAAATTATAGTTGAAGATTCTATTTATAAATAAATTAAAATTTATTCTTTTTTCTTACACAAAAAATTTAAAAATACTCACAAATAAATCAACTCAATTTTTTCAATTTATTTATTGATTTAATATTTTTTCATTCTACCATTTTCAATTATTTTTTACAGCAATTTTAATTAGATTATTTAATTATGAATTTTAAAATTTAAGAATGTTTATTAATTTTAGAATATTGCTTTCTAAATATATCTTTGAAATCATTTTTTATATCTTAAAGATATTATTATATTTTAATTTTTTTCAAAAAGCATTTTGTGATAGCAAATCTCCGATTTTTTATTTAAATTTAGGAGTAATATGAGGACTATTTTAGAGAGACCTCAATTGAGAAGGTGATTTACTAGTTGGATTACTTGTCCTACTTAAAAAATGCTCAATTCTATATTATCTGGTCTGGTCTTTATCATGTAAAGCTTAGTATTTTAATTCTTTAATTTCCTGTTTCTTTTACTTATAACTGCACTCGCTTAGTCTTCGCTTAGCCTTAATTGCACCATATTTACCTTTTTTGATAGAATTTATTAGATAAAAAAATATTCAGCTATATTTACCTATAATTTCATTATTTCGCATTCTTTTTTCTGCTATGTCTTAAATATTAGCATAAATATCAGCTCTGATTTAGTTATTTTGTTTTACTCTGCTAATTAAGCTAGCTATGTCTACTTATGTTTCTCCTTTTAATTTTGTAAGATCTTTATTTAAATCGTATAGTTCTGCTTGATAAGGAATTATATCGATTTTTGATAGCTCTTTTTTATCTTCATGCTCTGAAATTTCACTCTAAGACCTTAGGTCATATGGAATAACTGCATTTTCTTATCTTAACTAAGTCATTTCTTTTAAATTTTTCAAAATAAGAAACATTCTTTTATCTGTTTCTTTTTTCGCTTAAGCCAGTCTTCTATTTGACCTTTCTTTTTGTTTCATTATTTAAGAGCTAGTTGGAGAGTTAGGTGTAGTTTGAGTCTTATGTGAAGGAGAATAATTTTTTAAATTGACATCTGCAAAGTCTTAGATTGTGTTTGTACGACGAGAGCTTTCAGGTTATACTTGGAACTTTAGTTTTTAATTTTCTTTAGGGATAAGAATAGAATTTTGTTTTTCATTGCTTCTTGTTGATATAAAATATCTTGTATTCTAAGATTTTGTAGGTGAGAAATTTGGAGAAGTATTTAAACTAGGAAATTTGTTCTTCATAATACCTTTTTAAGAATCCTCTCCCTACTTATTTTTAGAATTTTAATTTTAATCAATACTTTAATTCAACTAGTTAGAAGGCATATTTATATTTTATTATCTTGCAAACATATTTTCTTATTTAGGGAGTTGAAAAGTTTTAGATGGAATTTTACTGTTAGCTTGAAATAAAGATTGATTGCAATTATTTTCAGATTCATTAATAGATGTATGACATCTTGTATTATTAGTTAATTAAGGAGAAAAATCATCAGTAGAATCAATTTAATATACACCTTAAGTATTTACTCTATAAGTAACTTAGGGATACTTTTTAGGAGAGTATTTGTTGTTGTGATAATTATAAAATTCTTTAGCTAATTTACGCTATCTATCAGAGTATTCTCTTTATCTCTCAATGTTTTCTTTCTTCTTACTTTCTAAGGTTGTAATATACTTTTTATTCTTTGTCTGAAAGTACTAAAATGTTCTTTAAGTTTCGCTATCTATTAACGAAGGAGATTCTCCCCTCTATTTCATATATTTTGGAGTTTTATATTTTTGAAGTAACTCTAGCTATTCATTATCAGTTAAATTAAATGCTGGCAATTTAATATCTTCTTTTTCGATTTAGTAAATACCTCTCCTCACATTCCTCATGTAGTGAAAATGCAAGGTTGTATCATATTTTAAGCGATGTAAATTTTTAACCAACCATATCATGTATTCGTCTATATCAAATCTTTCTTTGTATTGTTTAACTTCTAATTTTTCTTTTGATAATTTCCTAAAACTGCACCCACTTTTTGTAAATTTGTCTAAGTCTTCACCATATTAAGATTAAAAACACCCATACTTATACCCTTCTAGCAGTTAAAATTCATTTGCTTCTAACCCCATAACCCTTAATATTTCATACAATATTTTTAGTGAGATATCACACACTTCACCATCAAATTATGCATGCCTAACTCCAGATATAAATACTTTCTTTAAAAAAGAATGCTTATCATTGCTTTTTTTATATAAATTCATATCAAGAGGGACTTAACCCTCCTCTTTTTCTTCTTCTATTAGACAGTTTTCTTAATTTTCAATCTATACATTTAAGTTGATTGATACTGTTTTATTTGTCAGATCTTTTGAATTTCTTGGTTTGTTGGATATATTTTTCATCAGCTATTAAATATTAAACTCACTAAAAGCTAAGATTAAGTAATGAACAAAATTGGATGGTAACTAATATTTACACTTAATTAATATTGATTAGCATTTATTTAATCCCACATTGAAATATTTAGATTTAAAATTATATTTTGGTTTTTTATAAGTAAGTATTCATTGTACTATAATATTAATAAACTATAAGTTATTAACATAGAATAATCTTGTAAAATAGATGTTTTTAAAAATTTATTATCATAAAAGAAATTAATTTTATTATATGCTGAAATAAAAACATTTTTGAATAGATATTTTATTTTGAGTAGACAAAGTCATTTGATAACTCTTCTAAAAAAAATGATGAAATAATAAGTATTAAATATGATTAAAAATTATTATCATAAAAGAAATAAATTCTATGATCTATTCAAGTAGAAAACATTATTGCTACTACAATGTGAGAATAAAAAGCCGTTTAATAGTTATTCTAAAAACAGTAATTAAATGCTTTTAAAAATAAATGAAGTATTATCAAAAATTATTATAATACAAGAAATGAAATTTATTATTTATTTAAAAAAGAAAAAGCTGTTTTTTTTATATTGTTAAACAAAAATTGAGCAAAATATTTTAAACTAAAATAAAAAATTTAATATAAAAACAAATTTTTTAACTTTTAAAATAACTAACTTATCTTTATTTTTTAGAGTTTTTTTAACACATATAAAACAAATAAAAACAAGAATCACTATAACTTGATCTATTGTTTTATTCCAATGATTGATATCAGCAATTATCACTAAATTCAGAAGCTTATCCTCATTTAATACTTTTATTAGCTTAAATTCTAAATTAATTTAAAAATTTTTATAGCTAAAATGACTATTTTAAATTTACCTAATGAAGTTGACAAAAATTTAGATTAAGAACAATTAATTAAATGAAAAATTTCTTGATATATATTTAATAATAGCTATCGTTATTGATAAAAATGAGTTATTATAACGCATACCTCTGATATATTTTCTCAATTTCGCACAATTAAATTAATTTAAATTGCTTTAACTTAAAATTTAATATAGCCATTCGGTTTTAAAGATAAAGTTGTTAGAAAAAAAGCGTGAATTTATTTTTTAATATATATACAAAGCAAACAATTTGTTAATAACTTTAAAGAATTTGCAAACATTTAATTTAAAGAAATACATTAAATAGCAAAAAGAATTATAAATATTCATAAATGAGATTAGATTATATAGGTTTAGTCTTTATTTTAGCAGGATTTGTTCATTAAATTAAAGGTTAAATAGACTGTACTGTTATTAATCCGGATTCATCTTGCTCTTCTGATCCAACTTGTGCTAATTATATAGCTAATTCATCCTCTACAGCTTGCGTTAATTGCTATCTTTAATAAAATGGGCAATGCGGAAATTCTGTAGATCCAATTTGTGCAAATTATAAGGTAAGCGGTACTGGCTGTATTGTCGATTGTACAATTGTTTAAACATAAGGTCAAAATAAATCTTGCCCTCAAGATGACAATACTTGTGCTAGTTTTGTTGTAAATAATGCTTAAACAGCATGTATTAATTGCTAAGTTCTAGTAAATGGGGCTTGTAATACTGATACTGTTTGCTCTGGATATATTTTAAACTATACCAAAACTTCTTGTGTTAATTGCTCAATTTAATCAGGAGGTTCATGCAACAGTGACAATGTTTGTGCTGATTATGCTCCTAACACTTAGCCAGGTTAAAATAATTGTGTAGATTGTAAAGTTAGTAATGGGGCAGATTTTACTAGAAATGGTAATAATTAATGTGTAAGTTGTACCCTCGTTTAAAATGGTGCTTGCTAATATTCTAATTTATGGCGCTGTTCAAGTTACAGAATAACAGGTAATTAATGTTATGATTGTAGTGCTATTAATGGAACCAATTGTAAAAACAGCTCTAAATCTGGTTGCAGTAGCTTTGCATATTCTGCTAGCAATTCTGCTTGTGTTGATTGCTCAAGCTCTAGTAATGTAGCTTGTCTTTATTCAGCTGTTACTGGATGTGCGAATTACAGATTTAATGGAACAAATTAATGTCTTGACTGCTCTTAGCTTAATGTTGCTAGTAATGGTTGTCTTAATAGTAGTATACCGTAGTGCTCTAATTTTGCATTAGCATCATCTGGATAATAATGCATAGACTGTTCATTAATAGATGCTAGCAATAATTGTATAAATTTGAGTGCTTCTACAGGTTGTAAAGACTTTGTTTATTCAAGTGTCTATAAATAATGTGTAAACTGTGCTGCAGCAAAAAATTCTTAATGTATTTACTAATCAGTTGTTGGATGTTATTTTTATAAATATAATTCCTCATCATAATTATGTGTTGATTGCAGTAAGGCTTCTAATGGGGCATGCGTCAATAGTTCAACCGTTTGTACTGGATATTAATATAGTTCAACTTTATCTTAGTGCATAAACTGTTCTAATGTCTAAAACGGTTCTTGCTTAAATGGTTCAGATCCTTTATGTTCTAATTTCAAATTCGATGGTTATAATACTTGTGTTGATTGTTCATTACCTGATGGTAAAGGTGGCTGCTAAAACTCGTCTTTAAAAGGTTGTGTGAATTATCGCTATGATTCTACATCAAATTTGTGTTATGATTGCTCAGCTACTTCAGGAGGAGCTTGTAAATTCTCATCTAAAAGTGGATGCAGTACCTTTGGATATGATGGAACTGGTACATGTTATGATTGTTCTATTTCTTAGTCAAGCGGTTGTATAAACTAATCTATTTCAGGATGTGCAAACTACAGATATGATGGATCAAGCAAGTGTGTAGATTGCTCTAAAGTCTCATCAGGAGCATGTGCTAATTCTTCTGTAGCTGGATGCATAGCTTTTTAATATGATTCTAAATCATCAACTTGTTTCGATTGCTATTCTGGAGCTATTACTTGGACTGATTCGAAGTGTAATGCATGTTTCATTCAGGCTAATATCATATATGCAGATTCAACAGGAACAGGATGCTAATCTCCATATGCCTCACAAACAACTATAACAACATAAAATTCTTTAATTATATCATTTTCTTATATAATTATTTCCATTTTACTTTTAGGTTTAATTTGAGTCAAACTTTTGTTATTTATTTATTTGTTTTAAAGGCAACTTTAAATGTCGTTTTTATCCATAAAAATAACATAAAATTCTCTAATTTTATCATATTGTTGATTGGTAATCTATATTATGCTTTTAAGATTTACTTAATTCAAATAATTTGTATTTTATTTATTTGTTTTTAAACCAAGTTTATATTTCCTTCTTTTGCATCCCTAAAAACAGAACAAAAAGCTCTAATTTTATTATTTTTTTGTAAGGTCATTTATATTTTATTTTTAGGCTTTATTTGATTCAAATATTTATTTATTTTATTTTAAAGACAATATTTTATTTTTTTATTCAGTTTAAATAAAAATAAATTTCAAATAGTTTTAAACAGAATACTAAAAAAATTAGCTTACTTTTATTGTAAACTCATAAGTAAATAGTGAGATTATTCAATTTTATAAGAAAATAAATGAAAATAAATTTGATTTTACAAATATTTGAAATTAAATATATTATTTTAATAATTTTTATAGAGTTGTTAGTATTATTTAATTTTTTAAGTCATATTTAGTAATGGTTTGTTATTATTTATTTATCTTATAGTCAAACATTATTAATTACTGATAATGACTACTGCTCTTGAAGTTTAACGTTTGATGCATCTAAAACAATGCTATTATTGTTATTAATTTACCCTGCTTATGGAATAATTTTAATTTTAAAAAATTTATATTAGTGTCTTAAAAAGTAGACTAAACCAGCACTAAATACAAAGCTTATAGCTAAACCGCAGAAAATGAATAATACAATTTGTGCTGATTAATCTGTAACTCTTTAAAAGCAAAATCCCTTAGCATCAAGTTCATAACCATTTTGGCATGTTAAGCACTAAGAAGTATTGCAAGTTTTACCTTTAAATTATATTTAGAGAATATATTAGTAAAATATTTATTAAAATTAAAATTTACATTCATTCTAAGGGCAAGCTGCGCATCGTCCTGAGCTTTCAATAAGGAATTATCCGTCTGGACATTCACATGATTAATCTTAATAAATACCAAATCCAACATTTGGTAAAATGCATCCTTTAAGAAAATAAATTTAAATTTTACTTTGATATAAATATGCAAATTAAAGAAAAAATTACTGCTTTCAATAGGCTTAATAATAGCAACACATTGTTTTAGTTCATTTTCAGTGTAACCTTCCATGCAAATGCAAGAATTATTTTAAAGAATTCTTTTCTTTGAGCTATCACATTTAATGCATCTATCTTATTTACTTTCACACTCATAGCAAGTAGATATGCAACTTTTTATTTAATTAGTTTCGTAATCAACATATGTACCCTCTATACCTTGACACATTCCATCTCTCATGATAAAACCAGGTAAACACAATAAGCATTAATTGGGGAATTTACCAGTACAGCTTTAACATGTTGGGAAACAACCTTTTTTTTTAGATTTAAATATTAAGTTATTTTTGTACTTAAATTTAAAGAATCTACGTGAGCAATCTTTTAAAACTAAATCGTAATATGTTTAACTGGGGCATGAACAATCAGGTGCATTTATTTTTTTTCCTGAACAAGTTAGGCAATTGGTTGCAGAGCCTGAGCAAGAACCACATTTTTTATCACATGGGGCACAATTAAAATCACCTGTCTCGTAAAATCCATCAGGACATTGACATGAAGGAAAATTAATTCTATTTCCTTTACATGTTGTACAATTATCACTTGTTCCTTGACAAGATCCACATTTAGGATTACAGTCTTTTAATATTTAATAAAAAAATATATTTCTCTAAAATCAAGTCAAATTTTATTTTTATACCTCTACACATTTCACTAATACCATCATCAAATTTTCCATAAGGACACTAACAACTGGGTAAGTTAATTCTATCACCCCTGCACTTTGTACATGAGTTAGATCCTGAGCAAGTTTAACATTAATTAGGACATTCTAATAATAAAAATAATTAATATTTTTGAATCGAATTAAATTTATACTTTAACATGCTGTATTAATCCCATCATCATAAGTTCCATCATTACATCCACAATAAGGAGCCTATTTATTATATTAATGAGCTAAACTGAGTCCGTTTCAAAAATAAATAAGTAATTACCCCGCTTCTCCCAGCTATACACTCAGTACAGTTTTGTTTTGATTTATCACAAGAACTACATATTGGATCGCATGCTTTTCAAAAAAAAACTTAAAAATAAAATAAAGCAAAAATTTAAATTACTTTCACAACTTATTCCATTATCAAATGTGCCTGGTAAGCATTTACACTAAGGTGCATTTATTCTACCAGGAGCGCAAGTAATGCAATTAGAAGATGATTAAGTACATGTTGAACATACATTAGTATTGCATTCTATTTTTTATTCAAATATAAGATTTAGCTATTGTAAATTATTTATTTTAAATGATTGATTTACTTGAGCATGTAAGACCTCCATTATCAAAGGTTCCATCTGGGCATAGATTGCAAGAAGGGAAACCTGTACGGCCTCCAGCACATTTTATACAATTATTAGGACCTCCTTAACAACCATCACATAAAACATTGCATTCTTTTAAATAAGATATAATAAACAAACATTTAATTTAAATTTAATTATTTACATGCACAAAAATATCCAATTCCTAAATCATAAGTGTTTTTTGGGCAAATGCATTTGTTTGAAGAGGAATCATATGTTTTATTTCCAGAACAAGATGTGCAATCATTAACTGTTGGACCAGAGCAAGAAGAGCATGCAGAATTGCATTTAGGGCAAGTTGGATTTCCATCATCATAAGTACCAATAGGGCATCTACAAGTTGGGAAATCTATTCTATTTCCTGCACATGTTTAACACTAATTTGGTCCAGGTCCAGTGCATCTTGTACAGTTAGGATGACAGGCTAATATTAAAAATATAATGTATTTTTTAAATGAAATAATTAATTTTTATTTATTTGTTTTACCTCTGCATTCTCCATTTTAGTCTTCGTAAAACCCATCGTTGCAGCTGCATTAAGGTGCATTTGATCCTAAATGAAGAAAATGTTTCATTTTATGAAGATAAAATCAAAAAAATTTACTATTTATTGAGCAAACTGTGCATTCTGTCTCAGATTTGCATTTAACACACTTTTTTGGGCATACTAGTAAACGATATTAAAATAAATAAATTTTAGATATTTTAATCTTTATAAATAATTACCTCCGCAATCTATGGTACCTTTATCAAAGTATCCATCTTTACAGTCACAAATAGGTGCATTTGTACGAGTGATATGCGAGCATTGTGTGCAGTTATTATCAGCTTTATCACAGCTACTACACTTGTAGTTACATGCTTTTTTATTAGTAAATTGTAAAAACTTTTTCAATTAAATATTATTTTTACAGGGACAATTAGCTTTATCATTTTCATAGGTTCCAATAGGACATGTACAAAAAGGTGGATTTTGTGTTCTATTTGCTGCACAAGTTACACAATTTTTAGAATCTGTGGAACATGTATTACATTTTGGATCACAAACTAGAAAAATTTTATTTAATTAAAAACAATCAATTTTAATAAAAATTTTACTAACACAATTTGCATAGCCAGCATCATTATAATTTGATGGGCATGGACATTAAGGAGTTTAAGGTAGTCTATTTCCAGCACAAGAAGTACAATTATTAGCATTGCCAGTACAAGTAGCACATTAGTAAGAACAAACTATTTTTTTATAAATAAAAGTAAATTAAGAAATATAAGATAATTCTGAATTAGTTAGTACCTTTGCAAACTGGAGAGCCATCATCATATTTATCTGATGGACAGGTGCAATCAGGCATAGCTCTATTTGAAGTACAAGAAGTACAATTATCTGGGTTTCCTGAACAAGTTCTGCATTTAGGATTGCAAGCTTTTTGAAAAATTTAAATATATTTTAAGTAAACTTATTTCAAAATTTACGAATGCAATTTAAACTGACTCCGTCGTCGAATGTACCATCTGGACATATACATTTTGGAGCTTTAATTCTATTTCCTTTGCATGTTAAGCAATTATCTGCCTTTCCAGTGCAAGTAGAGCACTTTTAATCACATACTATTATTTTTTAAGCTGAGAATTAAATTGATTGTAATTAAATTTTACTTCCACACACAGGATTCTAATTATCTTATTCAAAAGTTCCATCTGCACAATTGCACTAGGGAGTTTTAGGTCTATTACCAGCACAAGTCGTACAGTTAGAATCAGTTAAAGAGCAAGTTAAACATTTATATGAGCACTCTAATATTTTAAAATAAATATATAAACAATTTAAAATGATTATTTTAAGTAATTTTTTTAATATTTGAGATATCAAAATTAAATAACTTACATTTGCAAGCTGGGTTTGGAGGGTTTTCGTACTCGTTGGATTAGCAAGCGCAATCTGGAAGTACAGCTTTTGGTCCTCTGGCAGGTTAGCAAGCTGTACAGCTAGTAGGTGAGTCTTTACAAGTTACACACACTGGGCTACAAACTAAATATTAAAGAAAAATTAATCAAACACTTAATCATAAAGTTGTGATAATTATGATTTTTAAATATCATTAAGCAATTTATTTATTTACGTTCACATTTTCCAGTTAAAATATTTCCATAAGTTCCATCAGGGCATGTTGTAACGCAAATACTTGTAAGATCTAAAAATGCCCCATTTACACATGTTAAACAAATCTTATCAGTGCAAGTTTTGCATAATTAGTTTGGACACAAATCTATAACAGTAATCAAATGAGAAATTCCAAATGATTCATTTGTGACACTTTCATCTAAATTAGTTTCGAATCCCAAAATAAATGAAGTTCCGCTATGATTTACAGTAATATCATATTCAATTATCTAATCTTTCCAACCTTTATTAGCTGCTCCACAAAAATTTACAGAAAAATCAGATAAATCTTTTTTTTCAGATATAATTGCTTTTCCATCTAACTTCAAGTAGAAATATTCACTATCCCATGAATCCATATAAATTACTTTTACTTTTATCCTTATTCTCCAATGATATGGAATTGTTCCAGATTTATAATAAATAAAATTTCCAGCTGTTGAGTATAAAAAAAATGTTTATTTTAATAAATTTTAACAAAGAAAGTGTTTGTTACATCCAGTTACATCAAAACCTCCGAGCATCCTAACACCATTACTACACACATAAAAATTTTAATTAGGATTATGATGTGTTGAAAAGCTAAAAGTAAAATCTGCCTCACTTTTTGAATCAATAAGCCCGTCTAAACCCTAATAAATAGTTTATCCTCCTAAATAAATTAAAAAAATTGATAATTTCCTTTTGATTAGATAGATAAATATTTATACTTGGAAAGCTCTTTTCTAGAGGTTAGCAAACTCCAGCATTATTATCATAAAAAAAGGGACAACTACTAACACAATCACCTTTAAAGTTTACGTTTCCTCCACTGCAAGAATCGCAAGATCTCTGATCTTTACATAAAGCACATGAATTTTATCCAGCTATGCAAGCAGGTACACATTTATTCAGATTTGTATCAGCCCATTTTCTAAATATGAATAAAAAATAATTTTTTAGTATAATTAAATTTGGCAAATAAATGTACAATTAAAGAAATATGGTTTTAATTATAATAGAAAAAAAATAAATAATTTAAAAATTAAAAATGGGGAATAATTAATAAGTATCATTCTCTATGCAAAATTTTCGAATGTATTCTGACAAAGAAAGAGTTATTAACTTACAATTTACTTATTAAATTTCTAGTTAAGAAATTAATAATATCAAAATAACAATTAGTTACCCAGCAGGACATGTTACACATTAATAATTAGAGCCATATTAACCTGCAGGACAAGTACATTTACCAGCATTTAAAGTTGCGCCAACAGGACAGCTTGTGCATTAATTAGGAGCTGGACCATTACAAGAAGCACATGTTTCGTCACATGTATCTATCCACATTCTAAGATCATTAAAGCAAAGCCACTCATAGTAGTCTGAATATTTCAAATTATGCGCTACTTTTATGACTGCTTATGATGCTGTATGCGTCGTATTAATATGGAAAATCTTTAGTTAATCATTTACATATAACCCTCCTTGATAGTCAATATCACAGGTACCAATTTTTTTAGCTGTTTCAAGAACAACTCCATCTAAGCTTACACTTACGAATTCAATGGTATCCCAATCACCCATTTAATAAGCAAAGAGATCAAAACTTAAACTCCAATGTGGAGGAAAACTACCTCCATAAGTCTTTGAAGCAGATGTAGTGTACTTATCGTAAGGGCCTAAACAACCATTTTCTGATTCTTTTAAAGCTTTAAAAGAAGTTAGAGATTTGAAGTTTGACCAACCAGTTGATGATACATCATTAACAAGATCTTCATACAAAAGTACAAGATCTATGTTATATTGAAAATAAAACTATTTAAATATGACAATTAATTACAAAAAAACAAACAGCTACCTCCTAAAACTGTGGTCAAAAGGAAACTAAGACTTAGTATTTTAAAAATAATATCTGTCATTAAAAATTTTTAAATTTAAAGTAGTATGTTTTTTTCTTTTTTAGGCTCTGGATTATTTTTTCCAAATTATTGTTACTAATTATTTACAAAAATTTGATTTGTTTAGTCAACATTAAACAAATTTTTGTGCTGTAAACAAGCGAACCATACTATTCCTAAATGACATAAATCATGACAAATAATTTAATTTCTTTATTTCCATACAAATCAACTAAAATTTGTAGCAATCTAAATAAATATTGATTACAATTCTCATAATTAATTATCTAAAACTCAAGTTTTAAGCCATTCAATTACAATATTAAATTCTATTTGTTCTATATCCAACCAGCTTTGGTAATATATGAATCAAATGTAAAGCGAATTAGATATACATAAACTGGTTATATATTTGATAATTAATAATACTTATTGATTTACTTTTTTCTGATAAATTAATTATTAAATACAAAGAAAACCAACCAATCATTTTTCTTAAAAAGTGCTTCTTGTATAATCATCCGTTTTATTTAAAAATAGCATGCCAATATGAATAATTAAATTTTAATCTATTTATAAAAAATTTAAATATAATTAAATAAATTCATACATATATTAATTTTAACATTAACTAAAGATAAAAATTTTTAATGTAAAGAAAAATTTATAGCCATTGAATAAAAGTAAACATATTATTGATTTATTTTTTATTTATTTTAATTGCTAATTTCTAAATCAAATTTATTCTCCTAATTTAATCAAATATATATGACGACTTTGTTAATTAAAACGCAATCTGTTAAAACACTATTTAGTATTACAATATAAAAAATATTTAGGTTTTTGAATTTAAAAGACCATTTATTTTCTTCAAATAAATACCAAGAGAATTTGATTATTTTAAATTATTTAGTTTCATTTTATCTGAAAAAGTTTAACAAATTCAGAAATAATCTATTATATTATTTAAGATATTTTAACATAATTTTATCAAAGTCTGAATATTTAAGTTATCTTATTTTAAGTTCTTTAAATTCATTTTTTTTTTGGCATTATATTAAAAATATCTATCAAAAAAAACAAATTATATTTGTTCATCTGTGTTAACTTTCTAAATAAGTATATTTGAACTTGAAAATAAAAATTAAATAGGATAAATAATTTAATTTAATCATATTAAAATTATGTTTTACAATAAGTATTTTTCACTTTGAGTAATAATTTAGTCATACATAACAATTCAACATTATTTCTTTTATAATCATATTTTATGAAAAAAAGAAGTGATATTATTACTCTCAATTTTAATAAATTTTCCCAATTTACATTTCAATTTGAGTAAATTAAATACTGATTTTGTAAAAAAATTGTAAATAATTAGAGGTACCACATTTTCTGCCACTTGAAAATGAATAATTCATTTAAATATAGATAAATAGATTGAAAGTAGTTTTTTATTTCATCAAAAAGTTAAAAATGAAGGAAAACTTACTTTGATAAATAAAATGGGAAATTGCTTTATTGTAATTAATTATTGGATTATATAAAAAATTAAGCATTTTTTCTACTTCGCTTTTTAACAAATATGATTTTCATAGCTTCGTGTGATAAATATATATAGACTATTTTAAATTTATATGGTTATAAATGATTTATACTTTATTAAAGTGATTGAGTGGTTAACATGGATTATTTTTAATATAAAGTTTACTAATAAATTAAAAAAAGTAGATTGAAAAAATAAGATTAAATTTTTAATTGAAATATTATATCTTTTTTGTGTAAATAATTTCCTTTGTTCTTTTTGTAGTTTCAATGATTAGAATTTTTTGATAAAAACTGTTTATAAGCCTCAATGTAATTTTGTTATTTATTTTCACCCATAAGAATCCACTTTGATATATATTTTTTAAAATTTTTTGGATGAAGTACTTAGTCAAATAATTCGCAGATAAAAAAGACGCTGCCCCAGTCATATCTATGTCTTATAGATCTACCTGCTGCCTAATTAACACATTTTATTACTTGCTTTCTTGACCATTCATTGGGGTCCATCTTTAGGACTAGCTCCACGTATTTTTTTTTACATATAAAGTAAGGATCTGAGATATTCCAGAGAGGCACTCCAACAAGCAAAACGCATCTTGCTAAAGAATCGCTTAGGTCAATTCCTTCAGCTAATTTACCTCTACATGCAGCAAAAAATAAAGAAGTCTTTTTAAATGTTAAAACTTGCTTCTTAAAATGAGCAAAATCTGCTTAAAATTAAACGTTTGTTGGCTTTTCAAAGAAAATTGGAATATCTTTCAACTTTTTTTAAGCATCAGAACCAAGAAATGCTTAGTAAAAATTGTACATTAAATCATAACTCTTAAAGAACACTAAAACTCCTCCTTTTACATTCTGATCTTAAATAGTTTTAACTATGTTTTAGATTATTTAAAGGGTGCTAAATATATTTTATCTCTTTTGTTCTCTTATTTCTAAGTCATCCATATATATCTTTTCAAATGAAAAATTTAGAGGCTTTCCATTATCGCTGGACTCTTTTATAAATTAAGTGAATACTTATTATGATGGATCAATAACGTGCTTTCCTGAATAAATTTCAAATTTAACATCTAGATTTTTTGTTAGAATATCGAATGGTTCAAGTGTACCACTACTTAAGATAAGCGAATGAACATTTAATTTAGAAAATATTTCTCTGAAAGCATACTTTCCACTAAGACAGCCTAGTGTAAAGATAACATCTTCTTTTAATTCATTTTTTTGTGCTGAAAAGTAAAAATCTTATAACTTTTGTAGATCAGGACTTTCCAGATTAAAATCTTCGTTTATGTATTAGTTATTTTATTGATTTTGATATTATCTTTAAGAATTTCTTAGGCATTAGAATGATTATTTTTTTTTATATTGCTACTAAATCATGCTGAGTTAATGAAAATCTTTTAAATTAGACAAAAAAAGTACAATTTTTTTAGTCTTTGTTAGATGGTTAAGGGGTTGGAGATTATTAGCAAAGTATCTTAAGGATATTTTTAATTAATGAAGATTACCTTCATAGTATACTGCAGAAGCTAAAATATCCTCAATAGCCTTTTGTTAGCACTCTCTGGAATATTTTACCTTTATGTATCTTGTTATTTATTAAAAGATATAACTAAATTCACTAAATTAGCTAAGTACATCCATATTTTGCTGATAATCAGAATTTAAATTGATTTTTTATCTAAGAACCTCATTTGCTTCTTAAAGGATTGTTTTTTATTCGTTTTCTTCTTTTAAAATGTTTTCTTTATCAGATTCATTGTCATAAGACACTAACCCGAATAGTTAATAGTACTGTTTGATAAAATGGTACTCACTTAACAAATTGCTCTCAGCTTTTTAAAGTTTCGATTACCTTGTTAAACAGTAATTTATCAATTTATTTAAATAGGCTAATATTTTAGGCAGCTTTAACTCATAGTTTTCAAAAAATTCTTCAATGATCTTCTTTTGGTTTTCATACTTATCATCTGACTAAGAATCTCCTTCATTACTACCTTCTTATTATTTTTCATTAAAATCGATAGCTACCTCATTTAACTCTTCGTCTTCTATTTTTATTATTTCTTTTTCTTAAGTTTCTTTATAAAATTTGTCTGTAAAATTTTGCCCGTTTTCTATTTCCAGCTCTTCTAAAATATCTTGGTCAATTAAAAAAGAATTTGCTTCTTTTGAATCATTTTTATTACTTGCAGAATTACAAAAAGATATTTGCTCCTCTTTAATTTCAACAGAATTTCCATTTTATTCATTTTCCTAATATTGCATTTCCTATTTAATTTAATCATCTATCTAGCTATTTTCACCTATTTGTTCTTAATCTTCATCAATAATTTAAAAATTATATTTCTTTTATCTTTTTGATTTTAATCCAATATATTATGTATTTACATTTTATTAAATGATATTAAGATCTTTTTCTTTCAATATTCCTGTTGGTTAGATAATTTTATCTTTTTCTTATAGATTCGAACCAATAATTAAATTATCATTTTAAATAGCTTGCTCTTCATTTTCATTTTAAATTGATCTTTTATTTAAAGATTAAGGAATAAATTCTTCTTCACGTTCTTCTTCTAGATGCTCAGATTTTATTTGTATTTCACTTTCGTTTTATATGCCCTAATCCTTAGATTCTTGTCCTTTCTTTTCATTTTTTTTAGATTTTGAAGATTCCTTAACTTTATCTATTAGCTCTAAACCTTTTTACTTGAGTACATCTAATATTCTTAACTATTTTGCTAGTCTCAAAATAATTAAAATATTAGTGATTAATTCATGAGATTTTTAAAGATTTTTTAGCTTGAGTTTGGTTTAAAATTAAGATTCTGCTTGTTGTTCAATATTGTGGGCTTCATCAAAAATGATTATTTATTTTTTCTATCTGTCAATGATATTTGCACTCACATATTTTAGGATATCAGGATTAAGAAGATAGTTATAATTCATAAAAACTATATTTGCCTGTTTTGCTATATATCTATTGAAATAAAATGGGCATTAAGCCTACTTTTCTTTAAACATTTTAACCATATCCTCAATATCAGGCAATCTTTCTTCATAATCAGGATTCGCATCTTCATTCTTGATTGTTGTTATATTGGTCTTAAATTGTTCATATTTTTGACTATCTCTTTCAAAATCATAGTCTTCATCAAATTCCTCTTCTTGTTTTTCTATCAGTTCAAGCAAATTTAAATGATTTTTGATATTAAAATATTGCTTTTGTTTATTACTATTTTCATTAGAATCAATTTAATTCATAAACCTAACTTTGTTGTATCCTGTAAATTTATATTCTTATTCTTTTAACATTTCATTTAAACCAAAGTGTAGGCATGCCAAATTTTTTTAAGTGATCTATTTTTCACTACTTTAATCTTCTTTTAAATCTGTTTCTATAGCAGACATTACTTATACAACTGCACTTTATACTTGCTATTACTATTGTTGTTAATTATTCCTAGCTTCTTTTGGTTGATCACCAACTACTATGCTTTCAGAAACCTTTAAAATGTTTTCATTATCTAAATCTTTTTTTGCACTTGTTTTTATCAAACACTTTTTACAGTCTGTACAGAAAAGATCATATTTCTTATGTAAATTCTTTCCATTTGGATCAATTTTATTATCTATCATATACTATCTAAACTGATCTTTTTTTATACATAAATTATTTCTACCAGCTAAAATAGAATATTTATTGATGAAATCATCAATGTTTCTAATTTTGTTTAATTCCTTTACTAATCCATTTATCTGTCCATTTGTTCTTGTTAAAAACAAAATTTAAAACTAAGAATTATGATATTCTGCAAATGCCGCTGCTGCGCACATTACCATTAAAGACTTTCCAGTTCCAGTAGGTGACTAAAATAATAGATTTTATTTGTTTTATAAAATATCTAAAATAATTCTCATTGATTCTATTTATTAATCATAAGGATTATCATAGGGGAAGATTTATAAGATTCTACTCATTTATCTATCTTCTATCGATTTAGTATCTTCTTCATATTGAATAATCTTTTTCCTATAATTCATGAAAATTAAAAGCTAACTTGCTTTGTTTTCTACTTTCTTGTTTCTATATTTTATAAAAAATTAAGTATTTTCTTCTACTATCAAATTTTTTTGTCAGAATTAAGTATTTATTTCATTTGATTTCTAAATTATTTGGAGTGTTTTTAAAATGCTAAGCAGTGTTTACTATTTATTCATCAATAAAGCATCTATATTTTAATTGAATTTAAATTCAAATAATATTTAAGTTTAAAATGCTCCAAAAATTGCGGTGTGCTTCAAACGTATATAAATAATTTTTACTTAAAATTTCTACTGAAAGTGTATAATTAAATTTCAAATATTTTCTTTTTAAAATTTGATATTGAAATTCCTAAAAGGTTTAGTTAATTTAATCAAGCTTAAATAACTTAAAGTAGTTTGCATTTATTAAAATTAAATTTTAGTAAAAAAAAGCATTAATTTAAAAGAAATCTATTTAAAAATTGAATATTTGAAATAATTAATTAATTATTAAATAAATATGAATTTATTTTAAATTCACTTTCAACTTTGAATTCTTAAAATTGATTTCAAAGGAAATATAATTAACTTGGGATTAATAATAACAAATAATAATGTTTTGATAAAAAATATTTTTTAGAATATTCAAATAATATAAATTATTTTAAAAAATATATTAATTTTTTAAATATTTACAAAAAGATTAGTTTATACTTTTAAAAAATAAGTTTTAAATAAAAATTTTTAATCTGTTGATTGAGAACTTTTATGATAAATTTAAAATAAACTCAAATTCAATGTTGAAGTTTTTTTAATTAGGTAGTTTAAAAATACAATTTATTTGTTAATAAAAAATATTATTAAATTTTTGCTTAGTAATTAATTACAAAGTCATAGACATTAATTATTGAGTGATTAAAATATTTTAATTAAGAAAAATAACACCAAACATTTCTCACTTATTAGTTTAAATACAACTATGTTCTAAAATTATTTAACGATGGTTAAAATTTATCATCTAATTTAAATATTTATTAATAATTTAAAAATATCATTTTTGTTAGATAAAATAAAATATTTAAAATATTTTGAATAAACCAAAAAGATATCTACATAAAATGATTATATAGAAATTCAAAGATTAGAACTTATTATAATATTAATAAATAAATTTAATTTATATACAATAATTGTTTAATTTTAGATTTAGAATGAAGACTTAGTAGATAGATAGAGATTTTATATTTATTCTGGCTGAATTCAAATAAAAACTTTTTTACATATATAGAGCTCTAGAGTGCGAACAGAATTTAGGTAGTAGATTCTAAAAGGGAATGATAAAAATAATAGGGAGAAAATATAATAAGAAATCCTATTGAAGAATATAGGGGAAGATTTCCCAGAGCTTTTCACAATAAAATCATTATTCAAAAATGGTATAGTGTAGCAAAATTCAGCTTTTTCTATGTCATCTGACCTTTATCTGGATATTTCAATAACTTCACTTTACATTTTTTCATAAGCTTATTAAGTTTCATTATTTCCACACCTCCAGTACAAGATAGGTTTTATTTTAATTAATCCATGCGATTAAAAGAATTCTTTTTGTGTTTGCAAAGGATGACTAAAATCTTTATGCTGAGAAAAATCAAACGATCTTTACTCTGAATAAACGAGTTCTCTTACTCTAATAAATTCTTCTACATTTTATTTTTTATTATTGCTTTGAGATCCTTATTTTTATTAATTATTAACTTGCTGCTGTCCTTACTATTATGTGTTGTTATTGTTATTGTTTGTGATATTTGTATTACTGGGGTTATTTGGCTTATTTTTGCTTTTTACAACGATCATAAATGCGGATGCCTTAAATTGTATATGAGGTTCCTCATTAAGAGCATTTTTATATAAAAAATAAAATTCATTGTCAGAAATAGTTTTCTCAAAAATATCTAAAAAGCCAGTACACAGACATTCTAAGTAATATAATGTAGCTCCTAATATAATTAGCCAATACATATTTTCTATTATAAAGAGAATGATGCCTGCAATAGTGATTAAGGTAAAAAATAAACTAAATAACGTATTATCCACAGAACATTTACTTTTTATTATTTTATTTGAAGGTGAAAGCAAAGTCTCATCTTCAATGTCATTTGCGTTATTGATTAGTTCCATTTCTTGTTTTTGAACTTTTAAATCATCGACTTGAATAACATTAAAAATAGGAACTTCTTTTCTATCTGAAAGTCTTCTGATGCTATCTTCTTATTTATAAACCTTTTATTTGTTTTATCCTCCAATTTTTGTTTGGCTACCTATTCGAGAGCTACTATTATTTAGCTTATTTGTAATGGCTACATTTTCGTAATCTTAATTTAATTTATTCTATTCCTATGCTATATTTGGCAATTGATGCTCTTTATGTTGATCTTTTTGATTTTTCATCTTAATATGGATTGATTGAACTTCTTTATGGGGACTACCCTGAGATATTTCAGACTCGCCCTAATTATTCATAACATAATTGCTGTTGCTTAAATAATTTGGTTTTTCTACCTACATACCTTCTTTTAAATGTTGAAGTAAATTTAAATATGCTACTATTTTAAAATAAATTAGTAACTTAAATATATCTAAGAATTTAATTTTAGTTAGATTTGCATCAATTCACAATTCATGTAACAAAAATATATTATTTTGAGTTAGCAATCAAATTAACAAATAACAACTAAATACATTAAAAAAAACAAACATATTTATAAATAAATTTTCACAATAAATATTTTAAGCTATTTTATTTAAAACACCAATGGCTCAGTTGAGCTGTATGTACTGTGTTAATTGCCAAAATTTAAAATCAATTTGTAAATATTGAACTCTTTTTTTTAGCTAGAAAATAATTATTGTACTCAAGATCATAAAAGGAACGTTTCCATTCTTTGCTATTCCATAACTCTTATATTTTTTCATCTAATGTAGTAATTTCATCTGAATCTTCTTCGCTGTATAGCTCAGTAATCTTTTTAATGTCTAGCCTTTTCTATGTTTTTAATATTTTTTTAGTTTCCTCTATATCAAAGCTAACTAATTATTCATTAATATCAAATTAAGAATTTATTTCTTCATTGAATACATCATCTATCTCTAATTATGTATTTCTATTTTATTCTTTTTTGTTACTTTATTAAGGTTAATATTGTTGTGAATTTTTATTTAAATCTGGTTATTGATCTTTTATGTTATCATTATATTTATATTATTGATTATTATTTTGATCTAGTTTCAACTATTTCTAATAACTTTTAATACCTTCTTGTTGATGTTAAGTATTTCCTTATTGATTTTTTGAATGTTCTGAACTAATTAGAGAATCTTCTATATCTATTGGCTTTTCTTATCTTTAACTTTACTAGCTTGCCTATTATTTTAATCTATCGTTTGAAAATGAAGTAGTTTGCATCACTTATTCAAATTGTGCTTATCTTTTTTCTTCTCTTTTTACTTATAAATGAGAAGAATATTAGATATCCATTTGAAGCCAATTATCTTCCCATTAATCTACAAGGTTTTTTATAACCTAATTCATTGGTAAAGAATTTTTTATATCAATTAACTCTTATTCATAAGGATCAATATATTAAAATAGGTTAGGTGACTCTTTGTACAAACTAAACAAATCAATTAAAAGAAGTTTAGCAAAATAAATCAAAGTTTGGTTTACCTCCTACACTTCTTAATTAATATTTTACCAAATGAATTGCTCTTGTAATGATAAAAGACTATGTAAATGTTTTATTAAATCATAAAAAGTAGACTTATTCTCCCATTTAATCAAATAATATTCATTTTCAATAAATTCAGAATATTTCAATACATCAAAAGAAAGAATATTTTAATGTTCATCGTAATGCTATATGAAGCAAATAATTTTCTATAAAATTTATTTAGGTAATTTATTCAAATAGCTGTCTTTTTCATTTATTTTTTCATCGTGTTATTATTTATTCTTATTTTTTTCATTCCTTTACTAATTCTTTTCCTCAAAGCTTACATCACTCTCCTCATCATGATTATTAAAAATGTTTTCCATCTATTAAAATTTTTATTTAATTTCTTCGAAATCCAAATTTTACTTTGATAAAATCTCATACTATTTAATGATCTCTTATCTTTTTATAGCTTTCTCTTTTAGCTTGTTTTATATGTCGCTACCTACCTCAGCTATCAATATTTTAAAATTTGTTTTTAATTTCTAATTAAATATTTCAAAGCAAATAAAGTCTAAATCTTCAGAATAATCGCCATCATTTTAAACATCTTATATTTATTCTTAATTATTTTCAAGTGATTAAATATTATCCTTTGATTCGATATGATTTTCTTGGCTTTCTATTTAGGTTGTTTAAACACTTTCTTCGTTGCTGGATTTATTATTTACCTTAGAGTAATTATTGTATTTATCCTTATCTCTCAGTATATATGAAAATTAAGCATATAGGATTCCTAATAAAACTACTAAAAACGCTAATCCATACAATAAAGTTGAATGCTTATTTACTTAAGAGTTTACTGTTAACTTTTTCATAGAAAATTCTTAATATATTTCAAAATTATATTTTTTAAAGTAAAAATTATGATATTTGTTTTCAATAAAAAGTATCTTAATACATAGAAAATTTACTTGATAAAATCTATCTTCATAAAACATAATATATTCATTAT
Organism: Tetrahymena malaccensis 436; assembly: GCA_000231845.2. Lineage (NCBI taxonomy): Eukaryota > Ciliophora > Oligohymenophorea > Hymenostomatida > Tetrahymenidae > Tetrahymena > Tetrahymena malaccensis. The sequence goes on along the minus strand of JH719946.1, from coordinate 722,823 downwards.
ATGAACTACATATAAATATAAAGCGTTTTCAATTATTGAAAATATTTAATTCTAATTACATAAAAAAAATAATAATAATAAAAGGTCTTCATATAATTTTATAATTTAGCTTATTAATAAATTGTTTTTCAATAATTTTAATATTTTTCTAATCAAAATTTATTTTTTATTAATGATTATTTAAATCTATTGTAAAAAATTAACATATTTTAAAAAAAAATTTTTGCAGTTATCATAATCCTCAAAATTTTATAAAATAAAAAGTTTTATTTTTATGACTTAAAATTAAAAAAATAAATGTTTACACTATTTAATGAAGATTTTATCCTAAGTATTTATGTTGATTTAATTATTCAACACTGAAAATAATTTATAACAAAAAAGAAATTTAATTATTTATTATTAAGTAAATGGCGTATATTTAATTATACTTTAATAGAAAATCAAAAGGCAATCTATTAGTCAAAATTCTAAGAATTTTAACACAATTATTTGGTTAATATTAAAAGTAATAGATACACTATCACTATTAATTAGTTTTAATTAATAATAACTTTTAATTACACTATCTTTTGGATTGGTAAGAAAACTTCATATTTAATTCCCATTTGGTATGAGTGGTTAGTCGTTAGAGGATAGAAGTCTTGATATTTCAATTAATTATTCTGGAAGATCTGGTTTATCAGGTCCTTCAGCTGAGAAAGCGATAAAGAAAGAGTCTAATACAGTCTAAGTATTGTAAGCAGCCGAATCTAATAATGAACTTAACAAAAGCAGTATTTCTGAGCTTTCTAAGAAAGAAAGATTAGAGTTGATTAAGAAGAACAAATAGAAGTATACCTTTACAGATAAAAAAAATAGATGCTAAAGTATTAGTAACACTATTGATGTAGCTAATGGCTTAAATGAATTTGATCAGTGGAAAATAAGAATAAAATTTAACTAAGATATAGCTTAATAACACAATATTATTGTTTAGAATGAATAATCTCCAGAGTTTAAAAAGATAAAAAGAATAGTCACTTTAAAAAAAATCAGATATCCTAAATCTCCTACTTATATTGCCTCACCGTAAAACGTATTTCGGAATAATGCAAATCAGAACCATAAGGGTATGCTTTATGAAGAAAAATCACCTTAGCAACTTTAAAATGTAGAAAGTATAAAACACTATAGATCAAATCAGATAGAAAATTTAAAAGGTGAAGACTTATCAGAGGGAGATGATAAGATTATGTTAAATAAATCAGAAATATTAAGTGCTAATAAGCAGCTTAGAGAAGAATAGCCTTTACGTAATATACTATAGGATCCTAATGAAATGAAGACAAGCTAGAAATTTTTAATGAGGTAAATTTATTAGTAATAGATTAGAGCAATAAAATCTATGAATAAGGTTAAGAACTAGCTAGAAAAAAGTAAAAGCTTTGCTTAAAATAACTCATAAATTTAGTAACAAGAAAGCCTTTCTCCCAAAAATGAAAGCATGTAATTTGATTTATAAGTTCTTTAGCCTAGATTGATGTCATCTAAAAGGAAATTGAGTAATTAAGAAGAAACTAACAGTCAAAAAAGGCAAATAAATAATAATCTATCACCATTAAATTATAATAAGTATTCAATTAATCTATAAAAAAAGATAAATTAAAGATTAAGCAATAGAAGTGATTAACGCTTCAGCAACGCTTTATTGTAAAATAATAAAAATTTATCCAGTTCTAATATTTAAGAAAAAATAAATGATTAGCATTACTTATCAAACAAAAAAAACTATTCATAAATTATTTCTCATAATGCAGATTACCAGTAAAAATAGCTAATTACTGATAATTCAGTGTAGTAATTAAATTCTTAATTATAATAAATTATAAATAATTAAGAATAAGCAAATACTGGTGCTTATAATAGCTAAAAAATAATTCATTATAATGGAGGTTTAACAAAAAAGACAGTTCATAGTTAAATTAAAGATATCTCAAAAACACTAAATAATGCAAGCTAAGATTATATAAATAATATATCTATAATTTCTCACACAGTTTCCACTCCGAACAAGTAAAACATGAAAAAATAAAACTTAGAAAGGTACAGCTCTTAGTAATCTAAAGCAGAAAGCAATTTGTAGGTATAAACAGACTCTAATTATGATCAATAAATAAGTGATATTAGTCCAATAGCAAGAGTAAATAAAACATAATTATCTCCTCTTTCAAAATTATTATAGCCTGCTACAGATTAGCATAGAGTCTTTGTCCCATATAATAAATAAACTAATTTAAAAAGCTATTTGTTGTAAGATGATTAAGATCAGATATAGAATAACCCTTTCAGTAAACAAATAGAGTAAAATCTTGATAACAACAATTAAAGCACCTTAAATGCAAATTAAAATAATAGTTCGTTGCTTTCTAATTTAAATAGGTTTTAAAAGTATTAAAAATAACTGAGCTCAATAAGAAAAAAAATAATATATGATTAAGAATTTTATGAGGCTGAAGTCAAAGCAATAGATATGAGTTACTAAAATTAACTAGAAGTAAAGGGGAAATAAGAATCTATCAAGACTATAGACAAAGCTCTTCCGTTTACTAATAATTTAATTAAAGAGAAAATTAAAAATCTTTTGCATAATGGTTCATTCATTAATCCTTTACCACACTTCAAAAAGGTAAATTCTTATAACCCTCATCAACCATTACCAAAACATGAATAACCAACAACAAATTTAATATAAAGAATTGCTAAGTAAAATAAATCTTCTTGCAAAAATAATCCAAAATAATGTGATTTATAAATTGTAAATAAAAGAAAAGATGTAAGAAGGACTCAGCAACATTAATCCTACATTAAAAATCAAAATTTACCTGATTAGCCTTCTTTTGAAAGCAGAAGTCCTTCATTTATTAATCATTACACTGCTAAGTCAAAATAATCACAAACAATTTTTAATGATTATGAAATAGAAAATTTTAATTAAGATAAATATTAGTAAATGATTTAAATTACAGATGAGAGTAAATTGATTGAAATGAAAGATCAACTCTAAAAATATATTAACTAGAAAAATCGAACTCCTATCCATTAAAATTTCAATAAAAACAAAAAATTACTCTACTAAAACATATAGCAGTAACAAAGATTAGACACTGTTTGAGTCAACATATGTACATCTTTTCCTTCATGCGTTACAGATAAATTTTTGTAAAAAATAAATTAATTACTTAATTAAAGTAGGAGTGGTACATACGCAAAAAATAAATTATTAAGCGATTATGCAACCAATAATAGCCACTAATTATGGTTAGTCTAAAGCAGTCACAATTACAATCTTAAGTGAATTATTATAAACCATTAAATAATATTTATTAATTTATAATTTTTGTGTGTTTGTTTGGAATGAGCTTTTTACGTAAAAAATATTTTTATAAAATAGAGTTTTTTAAAGTAAAGAAACAGTAAAAAATTTAAATTTAATAGAAATTTTCAATCTAAGATAAGTTTTGTGTGAGTATTATTTAAAATTTATCTTTTGGTTTATTAGCGAATAATCAGTAAATTATAAGTTAAAATCCATATGGCTTAAATCCAAATTAAATGAATACTTACCTTAAAAGCATTATAAACAAAAATTGATTAATACATTTAATTAATTAAGCTTTTTTTATTGATTAATAAATAACCTAATTTTACTCAACATATAGTTTTAATAGCGAAAGATAAAAGATACCAACCAAAGAGCAAACCAAAAAGTACTTCAAAATTGAACTAACAAATAAACTAATAGAAAATAAAGTGAGGATACCTGAAAAATGTTTAATTCCATACTTATAAACAAGGTGCTTCCCATTATTGAAGCAGGATAGTGCTTAAAAAATGATGAAAATAAAGAATAAATGATAGAAGCTCTTTTGTAAATAAAGCATTTTTACACATTGATTAGATATGAATCTTAAAAAGAATACCTTATTTAGTTCATGGAAAAAATGAAACTCATAAAAACAAAAAGAGGATAAATTATTTATGAGAAAGGAGCCCAAAACGAAGGCTTGTATTTGCTAATAAAAGGGAATTTATCTATCTGGGAGCCAAAAACTTAAGGAGAAATTAATGATGAAATAGGCTTGATAACTAAGCTTGAAAAATTTGCAAAGATAGGCAATCAAAGTGATGATATTAAGAAAAAAGTTCATCAAACTTAGTTTTTATTAGATTTTATTCGCAAAAAGCAAGATGATGAGCTTTTCAAGAATTAAAAAGAATAATATTTTTTAACTGAAAATATTTGCTCTTTGAAAAGGGTAAGGTACATATATCCTGGAGGTAATTATTATCTATTTTTATATTTATAACATAAAATATCAATCATAGAGCATGAAGATAAATTCATAAATATTTATAAAATAAAAATCGAGGTTAGCAGAATAAAATACAAAAAACAAACTAAAAACATTTTTATTTCAAATATTTTATATTTTCTGAATTAAAATTAGTAATAACCATCTACAGATAGATAAATTGGTGATAAGTTTATTTCATTCATATTTAAATATAATTTGCAAGAAAATTTTCCAAATTCAAAAGTCTGCCAGTAGATTTAGATTATCTAGCTTATTACCAGTTAGTTAGTTAGTTAGTTAGTTAATTAATTAATATTATTTGATTTCTCCAATATTTAATTAAAATCAATATAATTTATTCATAAAAAATAAATCTGGAGATTTTTCGTCTTTCTTTGTATAAATCAGTATGTTTAACTTCTTGTCTTATAGCTTAATTAAGTTTATTCAACACTTACTGGAAAAAAAACAATTAAATCAATAATTTTGCTTTTTCTAAAGTAAATTTCCAGTATTGATTTATAAATATTTATTAAATATATTAGATTCCTTGAATGAAGACTGTGTGGTTAGTGGAGTAAAAACCTAATACACTGTAATGTCTTAAGAAGACAGTTGCATACTATATATTAGCTAGCATGATTACTTAAAAATATTTGACTTGGAAATTAACAAGCTAAATTTTATCTTGGATGTCTTAAAGAAGAATTTTCCCAACTCTAAAATAGATTCTTTGAGGAGACTTTCTTACAAATTTAAGGAGGAGTTATTCCCTTATGGAAGTATTATCTTTCATTAAGATGATCCAGCTAATCTTTTTATGATTGTCAAAAGTGGATGTGTGGAAATCAGTAAAATTTTGTATCCTGATGAGGATAAAAGTGATGAAAAAAATTTAGAAAAAAAGCACAAAGAAAAAAGTAAAATAAAAAAGCAACATTTTAAAATTTAAACAAAAATTTATTTTGATAGAAACAAGATATAAAACAGAGGAGAGCAAAGAAGATTATAACCATCATAAATAAACAAACAATAAAAAAAAGACTCAATAATATACACAAGAGGAGGAGGATGCTTATTTGGAATATCAAAGATATTATGGAAGTACGAATGATAATTAAAATCAGCAAAAAGATGAAGAAGAGGATTTAGAAAATGAGATTATGAAAAAATAATAAGAGGAAGAACACCTCTAGCAAAAAAAGAAAAAGAAAAAAAGTATGAAAATTAAGTAGTAGTCTGTACTAACTCCAGTCAAATATTTAAGGAGCGCTAATTATATGAAACTAGGAATAATCGGAGCTGGCGAAATATTAGGATTAGAGGATTATATTAAGCATAAAACGAGAAGCTTTTAAGCTCAAAGCATTGCAGCAGATACTGCTATATATTATGTGAGCAAGAAAAAGATAGATGATGTTATAGATCTTAATGAAGACGTTGATCTTAAAAAAGCTATGAAGCAAAATGGTAATGTTAAAATCGAATGGTATTCTGGCTTGTAATCTAAAATTTCGAATATTAATTCTATCTAAGAACTCAAAAGTGAAGAAATAATCACAGCTTAGTAGGTTAAAAAGCGTTTTACAGAAGAGGAAGAGATTAATTTTAAATCTGTTGTCTCAAAGCTTTTTAATGAGAGACGTCAAAAAATAGTTGAAGACATGATTAGAAAAGAGATAAATAACTGCCCTATTAAGATTTAAAATTTCCCAACACTGAATTAACCTTAAAAAGACTAAAATAATGAAGTTAATATTTAATAATCCTAAGCAAATGATTATAAATTCAAATCAAGTACTTAATTGAATACTCCAAAAGAAGGAAAAAGTGGTGAAAGCACCAAATAAAATAAATTCAGCATTTTTTAATAAGATTTACAAGATGATTCAAATACATAGTAAAATGCAAATTAAAATGGATTCGAAACTAACCAATTGAATTCCAAACAAACTGTTAAGTAACTAAAGCCAAAGTATTCTTTATAAGTAAATAGCGAAAAAAAATTGCCTTCTCAAGCCACTAGTTCGTTATTTGAGGAATCCAAATAAGACAAATAAAACTTAAAAAAATTATTAGCTTCGAATAATACTTTCTAAGATAATTATGAAACAAGATTCAGAACTATTTTAGATAACTCTTTTTCACCATAATTAAAGAATAAAAAAATAAACAATGATAGTCAGAGGAAATCAATGAATGACTTGCATTCAAAAAAAAATAACACATCCATTATGCTAGATGATCACAATCAATAAAGCAGCTAGAAAGAAATACAGCTAGTCAGAAGCTATCAGCTTGAAACTGCTTCTCTAAGCTTACAATAAAAAATAGAGTATAAAATAAAAAGTAATTCTATCATATCATCAAAATATAAAAAGTACGACCCTTAAAATAGTAAAAGCTTTCTAGAAGCAAGAAAAATGGTTACAATTTTAAGACAGTCTCAGTAATCAAAATCTATTTAATAGGGCAATGTCCTTAAATAAATGAGAGAAGAGAGATAAAGTAGCCTTAGTTAGATAGTATAAAATATAGTCAATGATAGTTAAAACAATTCAAATCTAAACAGTAATTTACTAACTGAAAAGGAATAAACTGTGTCATGTAAAAGAATTAATTTACTTGGGAGCTTAAGCTAAATCAATGACATTTCTTAGTCAATAATAAAAATGCCTCCTAATGATAGCCATTCTATGATACAGGAAGAAGAGACTAAAGAAAAAAATACAAAATCCATAGCTATGCCACCTATAATCAATTCTATTTCTCCAGACCATAGAGAACTATAATACTTAAAAAAGAAAAGCATAAAAGGAGATAAAAAAAACATATTTTAAAGCTAGTAATATCTTACAAATATAGAAGAGAGGATAGGTTCTCTTTATCACTTTTAGAGTCCTAAAAATTAAAACTCCAAATAAGTTAATCCTTCTTCATCAGCTCTAACAAATGTACCACAAAATGATGATTCTAATTCTTAAATTACTTTAAATCCTTTAAAAACTGAAATTGCTACCTAATCAGAAAAGAAAACAAAGTAATATAGTAAATTTTTGGATGGATTAAACGATGAGCATGATCAATCTCATTTGTAAAATTCCAGTTTAAATTGTATCTAAGACAATAATCAAAACTTAAGAAAAAGCTTAATTCTACCTTAAATAAATCAGTTTAGTAATTAAGGATTAATCTAAAATATGAAGTTAAACATTTCACCATAAATTAGTTTTTCTGTAAAGATGTCTAGAAAGAATATAAATAGAAAATATAATGATATTTATTAGTCTAACTAAAATGTGCCTAAATCAAAAACTGAAAGATAAATCACAATGAGCGACTAATAAAGCTAATAATCATTGATCACTATAAATAAGTTAGATATAGCAGAAGATATAAAAGAAAAAATATAGAATAGACTTAAAAGATAAAGTGAAATTATTTAAACAAATAGCCAAAACTAAAAAAGCAGTGTTTTGAATTAAAGATTTCCTTCATTAGGAAAACTTAATAATAATAGTTACTAATTAAATATTCAAAATTAAATAATACCTTAAACAACTAAAACAAATAAAATTAAATATTAATTTAGCTAAGAAAAATAAATAGTCTTTTGATTTAAATTATAATTATATATTACCTACTCGATTTATTATTAATAATAAAATTTAATCTTTAGATTTTGTACATGAGTGATTATAAAAATACATTTACATCAATTTATAAATTTTGAAGATAACTCTATTTTACTTCTAAATAAAATTACTAGTTTTTTATGATTAACTTATCAAATTTTTTAATAAATAAAGAAAGTACTTTAAATAAATAACTAATATAAATTTAATACTTGTTCTTATAAATAATTAATTACCTTCAATTTACTCAAATCAAATACAACTAATAAATGTTTTTTTATTTAACTTAAATTTAGAATATTTAAGATGATATTTCAAGCATATGAAGTAATAAATAGAAGAATGTTTATTATAAAAATTCCAAAATAAGGTAAATTTAAATTTCAAAATAGCAAAAAAAATAAAAAAAGAAATATTTTTTGGTTTGTGACACTTAAATTACTTCTTTATTGGAAATTTTTTTAATTATTTTTCCTATTAATTACCTTCAATTTATTTAAATAAAAATTGAAATATTTATTTGATTTATTTAAATTTTTGAATTGATCTTTCAAATATGTTACTTAATAAATAGAAGAATATTTAATGTTTAACATCCAAAATAAACATAAAGTTAACAAGTAACAATTTAAATTCTAAGTAGTAAAATCAATATATAGAAGATAATATTCTTTGGTCTATTTCGCTTAAATTATTGCTTTCCTCGCAATTTTTTAAAAATTATTTAATATAATTTTATTATTAATACTAAGATAATGAAATGGCTAATTGCTGCTCAAAGTAGTTTACTGGACAATCTTTTAATTTTAGGAAGTTTAAGCTAAATATTAAATTTTTATAAAATTATTTTACTAGCTTTTGGATTATTAGGTGATAATTCTGAAGGGCAAAATTAGTCTGAACAACTAACAAGCTTAAGGGCGGCAAACTATTCTTTACTTAAAATAATCATGATTGCTTTTTTCAAAAACAAAATATCTTCATAAATCATTAAAAAATCTATATTGTGATCTATTTATTCATCAATATTTTTTTTTATTTGAGAATTTAAACCTAATTAAGACTGATAATCTGACGTTTTTCTAATCCTTTAAATATAAATTAAATTAAATGCATATTTTGAGAGGTAATTTAATTAATTATTAAATTTAATTTTTTAAAATTAGAATAAAATTAGTTTTATTTGCTTAATAAATATTTGTTTTTTTACTTGAATTTAAATAGGATATTTTGTATTTTCTTATTTAATTCTCTGTTGTTAAGACTTGATAGCATTTTATCAATTTAATTTAAACATTTGAATGATTTTTTCTAAAATGATTCACTACTCATGCTTTTTTATAAGGTATTTGTTTTAATTTAGTTATTATTTTAAGAAATTATTAAGAAGTTAGTTTAAGGTTTTTAAATTTATGGCTTTTGTTTATCAGGATTTCCTTTTAAAAGTCTTAACTTTTCTTTGATATTATATTTTTCATCTTATTTCACCTGTTCTTCAACTTATTTACAAGATTCATTTTTCTTTTAATTTAACATTATTTTTAAGCTTTCATTTTTTTTTTGGTATTCTTAAGTTTACATAATAAATTTATTGTTATTTTATATTTAAGAATCAATATTTATAACTTCGTCTTCTTTTATTGTGTCAAATTATCTAAATTTAAGTATATTCTCACCAGAATTTGTAGCAAATGAAGGAATATTAACAGAATCTAATATATCTTCTTCATCAATATTGCTTTTGCTATATTTTTCTTTACTTTCGTTTAAATTAAAATTCTCAAATTCTAAAAAATTATTTTTTTTTAGTATCTTTTTAAATGTACCTTAAAAGTAATTCTAAAGAGTAGCTAAAAACAGCTCCTATCTAATTACTCCTAAAGCTAATCTTCTTCCTATAAAACCAAAGCACATAAGTAATGCTAAAGCGCTGTTGCATTATGCTAAAATTTCTGTAAAAGTAGGATACTAAATTTAAGTTTAAAAGATGGTTTCATCTAAATCCAAAAATAGTCTAGCAAAAAATTTAGATTTCATAGTATTTTAAATATAATCAGAAGGATAAGATACAGAATTCATAACATATGAAACTGGGGATCTAAATTAAGACTCCTGTTGTATTAGTAAACCTTATTTTACTACAGTGATCTATTATTAAGCTTTGAATTCTGTAAAAAAAATCTATGATGTAGACATTAAAATATGTTGGCTTTTAAATTGCTGTTCAATTTTATTTGATGTAATATTATATTAAGATACTGATAATTTCACTTAAATAATATTATTCAAATTATTAATTAAATTATCAACATCTTTAGGTTTTGCACAATTAGCAGGGACAAATGTTTTGCGACTGTCAGTGTCTTAGCATTTATAAGCTGCTATTCTTATCAAAGATGAACTACCATATGTTTAATCAAAATAAAGTGTTGAGTTAGTTGGTAAATTCGAATAATCTATGCATTTATATCCACTTAATAAAGGATTTTCACAATCTATTACATCTAATAAATAAACTTTACCAAAATCATAAAACTCAGCCATAAAAACAACATATGTTTAATTTTACTATTTTTATATGTGATCTAAACTTTTTGTATCTTGAAATAATTAAAATGCTATTAAGTCTTATTTCAGCTATACATTATTTAACGTTTAACTAACAAAACTTTAAGTTCTGAATTTTGGATCTATTTAATTGTTTAAATATAATTACAATAAGCTAATAAAGTAATATAAAATGAAAGCAATTATTGAAACAGAAAGAAAGGCTCCGGTAAATGTTCCCTTCTTTAGTCGCCTTTTTCCTAAATTGAACTCAAACGATTGAGAAAACATATCTATTAATTATATGAAATTAAAAGTCATTTACTTTTACTCCTACTTTTTAATTATTTTTATCAATTTTTGTAATTTATCTAAAATAACTTGTAAATGAATGTTCACTTTTACTCCTACTTTTTTAATTATTATTATTAATTTTTGTAATTTAACTAGAATAATATCAAAAAATTCTATATTACAATTATTCTTTATAAGTTAAAAAAAATAAATGTTTTTAGATAAAATCAAAGAGTTTTTGATATAATTAGATTTCATAGGTAGGTAAATTGATATTGTAAAATAATAAAATTTAACAAAAGAGGAATTTTTAAAGTTTCGCTTTCCAAAGCAAAATTGAGCTAGTTGACAGGTTGAAGATAATTTTTAAACAGAATTGAAAAACTTTAATTGAAATAAAAATAATTAATACTTGTATTTAATGTTACGCCATTGTACTATTAAATAATAAAAAGAGGGAATTTTAAATTTTATTTATATTTGAATTGAATAAATGACAATAATTTAATTATGATATCAGATGCTCAACATAAATTTATAAGAAAATATTTATTATATTTATGCTAATTTTAAATATAAATGTAATTGGATCATTTTTAGTTTAGCTATTAAATATTTGTCTAGTAAACTTATTATATTTAAGATTAATTTTTATCTAAGTCTCGTTCAGAAAGAATAAAGAATTCTTTATCGTTTTCAAAACCAGAGATAGTATCTGATTCATCTATTTTATTGAGTCTTGGAGACTTTAAATTCTTAAAACTTGAAAATCTTTAATCAACTGATGAATTTTTGCTAAAAGGGGATACAATTTAATTTTCCTACCTTTTTTCTTCAAGTACTTAATTATCTTAATATTCTGAGTTGAATTGTTTACTTAATAAAATTTGCTAATTTTGCTTTTGGGTATTCTAAGATAGTGAGTTTTAATTTTAAGTATTTTAATTTGGGGAATTTTAATTAGTAGCTATACTTTAATGTGGTTAAATATTAAAATTCAGTATATTATTTAATAAAATTATTTGCTTTGCCTTTTTAGCAAATTTGTTAGAATTGTTAAGTGTGTTCAATTAAGAATTCCTTTACATATTTCCATATTTTGATTAGTTATTAACTGCTTGTTATGAATTTTACTTGGATCTGTATTTTAAATAAATTGGTTGCTTAGCTTAGCTTGAAAGAGATATCTAATGTTCTTATCTTGAAGAATAGTTTACACTATTTTAGTTTGCTAAGCTTATTTATGGTGAGAAAAGTGATATATTTTAGTTTAACACTGAATTTTTTTAAGGTGATTAATGATTTTCTTTATATTAGAAAGAATTAAAAAACTATGAAGAGTTAAAGAAGTACTTTTCGCAAAATTTAACTAAAACCTACAGCTTACTAGCTAAATTTGGAAATTTTAAAGAGAAGGATGAACCTTAAACAAGTAGCTTACTTAATGCATTGATCGTTACTCTAAGAATTATGAAAGATAGAGTTAAGGAATTTATAAAAATAATTGTACTTAAAGCACAAATTTTAATGATCACATTTACATTATCTTAGATAATTAATACGACTAAGACCATAGTAACAATGCAAGAAAGGGTAGCATAAAGCTCAATAAAATTCTCTATTTATTCTTTAAATGGCCTATTTTTTATTAATAAGTATGTGTAAATTATTAAAATTACTATCATTAAAGAGGCTTTGACATTATGCTATGAATTAAATATAGAAAGGACAATAACGATAATCAACTTTTCGTACATCTTCATAAATTCCCAATTATAATTTGAGAGAGTGTATTCGTGATAAAACAAATCCCATTTTAACCTGAAATGAATTTTATCTAGGATTTTTTAATTCTTACGTAAGAGCCAAAACATCTTAAAAGGTATTAGCAGAAGTAAGACTAAAATAGAAGGTACTAAAAGATAAGCGATGTAAGAAATATGCTAAGAAGTGTAGCAATATTCACTTAGATTTGATAGTACGTATAATTAGTCACCTATTTGAATACAACTCATTAAATTTATACCTTATTACACTAAACCAGGTTGCAGATAAATAAATAAAAATACAGCTGAAGAGTACAGGTAATTTTTTTATAATCTTTATCTTTTTATCGTTTGATATATAAAAGCAATTGCTATAACTATTAAGTAAAACCAAATAGGAACTGTGAGTTGTAAAATGTATTTATAATAGTGGTAAGGAATTCCTCTAGAGTAATTTTTCAATAAACAATCCATACTTTCTATTGATACTTTAATAGGATTACCAAAAGAATTCAGTGTTTAAGGAAAGAATGATGGAATACTAATATTAAAGTTGCTCAAAGAGCCTAATATTTACAAGTAAGAAGCTATTATTTTGAAATATGAACTTGAGGAGTTAGGGTTTTGAGCATATTTAGATAAATAGTCAGAGTCGAACTAATCTTAGTCTTCACCCTTTTTCTAACTTTACCTCTTTCTGAATTTCCATAAAATACTAGAAGCAACCTAATTTAACAAGAATATATAAATATATAATATTATTGGTATAAAATTTTAATGAATAGTAGCCAAATAATATAATTAGATATTTTTTGTTCCCTTAAATATAATGATTGGATCAAAAAATCATAAAAAATTATAAATTAATTTACTCTTTTGTACATAAAAACGGCATTAGAATGTACTGAAGCGAATGTTAGAATAACTACAAAAATAACTATAAATACCAAGTATAGATAGCTTAGAATCAATTGATTGCATTTTACACACACATATAAGCCCTGTTTAGCATAACTTTCAGACCAAAAATCAGAAAAAAGATCACATTCTTAGCATAGAGCTCCAATATAACCTTCTTTGCAAAGGTCATTTCCTATAGTATTTCCACCGATACAGCTATCAAAGTTATTGTCACATGATAAAATAGTAAATGTGTCGAAGTTTCTTCTCCAATAACCTTGCTACACTATAATATTTTAATCCTATTTGCAAGTAGCTCCAATCGGACACTCTTAACAAATTTACTGTTTGTAAGCAAATGTTAAATTTGGGCATTTATTGCATTAAATGACGTTTTCAGATAAACCAGTTAGTGGAATATTCTACGGTTCTGAAATAGTTTCAAAGGAGGAACAATTTCTATTATAAACCTAAGCTGTGTATTAATAAGACTACTAAATCATATTATTCTTATAGTTAGGTATCTTAATCATGCTGAAATTAAATATAAGATCATAATCAGACTCTGGGACAGACCATAAATTTAAATTTATATATATATAATTTCCTGTCTGGTTATAAAAAATATTAGATTAGCCTGAAAGGATGTATGTAGTATTTGCACCTTTAGAATCTAATTATTGTGGGTACTTCTAGATATATACTTACGTTTATGAAAATAATTAATTAATGTCTAAGAGGGAGAGTATAACTTCTTTTTAGCTTTCATCAGCCTCTAAAGGAGAATCATAATAGTACAGTTTAAACATTAATGTAGGTATTTCTTGTCCACTTGCTTGTAGCAACTAAAGTTGAGTATTATTTATTCTCAAATTAGTTTTATATTCAAGAGAATTAGATAGCAGGGTATTTTGCAAGTCAGGTGAAGATATTAATTTAATTTCTCTTGGTTGAGAAAATAGAATATTACCCATTAAAGCATTGTTATTCACAAATTTATTAGATTAATTCTCTATTGATGGAATGAAATTGTTATAAAAAATGCAAGCTGCAATTTGTGCTGAGTTGTTTTAAAAAACTGAGTTTGCAATTTTCAATTAGATAGATTGAATTTCGTTATTTGTTGGAGAATTTTCAAAAGCTATTGCTCCTCCTAATTATTGAGCAGAGTTGTTTTAAAAAGTAGCATTGTTAATGACTAGATTTATATTATCATTTATTTGAGTATTTAAATTTGAATATACAAACAGAGCTCCACCACTTAAACCACTAATTAAATTTTAGAAAAGTACATTTTAAATTTTGTTTAATCCTTTCATATTTACAAGAGATAAGCCTGTACCATTTCCAATACTATAATTGTAATTTTAAAAAATGCTATCTGAAATAGTTAATTGAGATGAAAAAGCTTATAAAATTTGTCCTTAGCAGATATTTGAGATGATCTAATTAGTGTTAATTTAAATAGAAGTAGAACAAAAGACTGCTCCTTTGGTAATAGTGATATTTTGCACGTTTTAAAAGTTTAAAAGAGAGTTCCATATATTTTAAAAAGGCAAGTAAATGTTAACATTCAAAGAGCTATCATAAATTTAATTAGAGCTATTAGCAGTAAAGTTGACTAATTCGAATTATGGCACATCCTGGGCATATATAATACCACCTTGAGTATTAGCATTAAGATTTGTTAGAGTTATATTCTATCCAAAAAACTAAGATTAGGACACTATACTTATGAGTGCAGGATGGACTATAGTAGCTATTTGGAGAGTGTGTGTCAAATCATTTACATGAGGTTCTTCAATATTAACATTAGAAAGTTAACAAATTGAGTTAGAAAAAATATTAAAAATTGATGAATATATTTAAACAATACTATAGATCTGCAAGGCTTTAAATAATTTGATATATGAAGTTACATTTTAAATAAAGCGCTTAACTTTTATATCAATGGCTACAACTTTAGACTAACCTACTGAAAAGAAATAGGTAGGCATTTGAAGACCACTTACACCTGAGATATTTTCTAAAGTTAAATTTAAAAGTTGAATTTAATTATTTATTAGATTATTGTTTTAATTTGCATCAACTTGAATAGCAGCTTTGATACTTCCTTTATAATTTTAAGAGTAAAAACTGTATATATTTGAAAAGTAGGATGACTAAATGCTTAAATTAAGATAAGACTGAGAACCTTACAAATAAATAGCGCTGCCAGAAGAGAAAGAAACTAAGTTGATAAAGTTTGTATTCATAAATGTTATATTTAAATTCATATCTGAAGGACTTATGTAAACAGCTCCATACTAAGTAACACAATCTGTAAAAGTAGAGTTATTAACAGTCAAAGAGCTTGTTTTTGTTTTCAAGAAACCACCATTAACTTAAATATCAGATGACAAAGTTTGTAAATTTATGTGAGTATAAATGTTATTCGAAAAAATACTTGAATCAATATTTACATTTTTACCATTCAGGATTAAGGCTCCATTGATGCTATTTGAGTAGGTGTCATTGAATGTATTTCTAGACATAGTTATATTACTTACTAAGCTTTGAGAGGCTATACAGCTACTTGAAAGAGTTTGGCTGCTTATGCTAAAAGCAACAATGATTTGTAAAAAGGTATTATCATTCAAAATAATATTAGCTGTTGATTATCCTGTAGAAATGTAAATTGTATTTACTTATATATAATAAAGACTTGATGTTAAATTAATATTTTAAAATGTGTTGCTTGAAAGGTTAATTGTCTTTGTATTGAATTCTTCTAAATTCAAATAAATTGCTATACAATTCAAAAAGTTTAAATTGCTTAAGTTCACTTAAGTAATAGAAATTAGAGATGAATCTTAGACATATATCAAGCTATCTTTTCTACTAAGGGCAGATATGCTATTGTTTGAATTTGTAAAGTTAAGCTGGTTTAGGTTTATGTTATATATTTATGTTAAGGAAATAAAACCACATAGCACTTCATTCAAAATATAGGATTAGGTCAATTAAAACTCTTAGATGTAATTTACTTGAATGTAAGAACATAGAACAGATTACTTCTATTGGATATATAATTGCTTATTATTGTTATTTTAAGATTAAACATTTCCATACCAAGTAGATGGAACAGAAATATTTTGCATCTGATTATTTTAAATTTGTATTCCTTTAAAGCTAGCCTAAACAATTGCTTGTTGTTAATATAGCTGATTTAAAGTGTATTAATACAAAATATTTTATAAAGATAATCCATAAATGAATTTATTGTCCATAAATTATAATTGATTTATTTAAATTTGATTATCACCGTTAGTCAATACAATTTAATCATCAGATTATCCTGATATAAAGTTTGTATTATAGCAAAAACTGTTGCTAGAAATATTTAGATTTTGTATATTAAAATTATGAGTAAAGGTAAAGCCATTATATACATAAGAGAGCGAGTTTTAATGCTGCTAGAGAGATTTTTGGTAGTGATCATAAGAACAAAATGTATTATTTGAAATTAAACTATCCATGATTTGTGAATTCTAATTGAATACAGAATTAAATATGATAGAGTTTTCGATAAAGCTATTTGTAATAGAAATATTTGAAATTATTATACTTTAAGTATTAGAAATAAAAAACAAAGGAGAGAGGCTTGTTATATTTTATGAGTCAATCTAATAATTTCTGATTGTTATTTATTAGCAATTATCAATAAATATTAGATTTTTGTTAATAATATTTCCCCCATTTGGTATTAAATGCAAATAAATTTAATTGATGTCAAATTAATTTGCATTTTATATATTTAAACTAACAAGCTTTTTGGTAGATGAATATGAGCTAATCAAAAACTAGATATTATTTATTTGTAAAAATGCCCATGATGTTATATTAACTGTTTCTTAATAAACTATTACAACAGAGGGTTTATTTGGTATCGTATACAAAGGAGTGATAATTAAGTTCGCAGTTTATATGTTCCAACCAAAAAACTAGTTTATCAAAGGATTTTATTTAGAATTGTCTAAATTTAAATTAAAATTAGTAATAAAATTGTTTATCCTCGAAGATAGATCTATCATGCTTTAAAAATTTTATAACTAGTAGAGACCTTCCAAAATTTGAGCTTAATTTTAATAAGGTTATATTTAGGATCCTATCCCATAAGTTACAGGATAACCAATATTGTTCTATAAAATTAGTTACTGCTTTTATTATAATAAATTATTTTGAGCATTAAAAGAATAATAAATGTTAAAGTCGCATTGAGATGTATTACTAAAATAAAACTAATTGTTTATAGAACTTAAAACAAATTAAGCTTCAGTGCTAGCCATGTACAAGGTTTAAGTAGAAACTTGATAATCCATAGCAACTAAAGAAGAAGTAGATGTAGAATCATAGAATTTACCAAGAACTAAGGAGTCTTTTTAATTTAAAAGGATATCAGTAAAATTATAAAATTACATTGTTGCTTAGGAATTTGTATTAATAAGTGCAAATAATATTTGCTATTAAATTAGCACACTTTATACATTTATGTTTCGTAGGATGAAAAAAACATTTGATAAATTTGTAGAATCTACTACTGCCAATTAGTTTTAGCAATTAATAATAATATAAGGTATATTATTATTTAAATATAAGATCAACTAGGAAGTTGATGAACAAGAAGAAACTGTGGTTTGTCTTTAGTATTAAAGTATGTCTAAAGACCAAATACTCAGCTAACTTAAACCATTTATACAAATTAGCTCTGCTGTTTATTAAGATACATCACATATTTATTTGAATTATAGTTAGTTAGCGGTTTAATAATTAAATTGCTATTATTATTGCAATAAAAATAGACTTGAAAATTAAAACGATTAATTAATTTGATAACACTCGATATTATGCGAAACAAAATATTGTTATAAACTAGTAATTAGAACTTGATTGTAATATCCTGTTTATATGTTTTGTTAAGCTGGAATGTTATAAGAAAGACAATAGTAAATGAAATTATTGTAATTGTAGCTAATTGCTAAATTCCAACTCAAATATATTTTTTAACTGGGATTGCTCATTGGTAATGATAAATCCACAGGTACTAAATTATTATGAGTATAATCATATATATAAGCTCCTTAGTTAGTTTACCAATTATTAACAAATACGCTACCCATACCTGCAGTATTAAATCTTTTAGGAAAAGCAAACTTGTCGTCTTAATTAGCAGCCTTAACATTTGAGCTTGAATTTAAGTTGGGATTAATACTTCGAATTCTTTGAACACAATTTAAACATCTTTCATAAAACCTATCAGGGATCAGAGTGTATTTTGTTTGAAGATTATCACTCTAGAAAACTCTGAAACCTACCTAATTATTATCGGCTATCAAAATGTTTCCATCATTCAAAATATAGTAGGCTTGAGCTATTTCAATATTATTCTTATTTATAATAATTGGAATCCTACAATAATTATCAATAGTGCCATCTAAATTAAAATCACATTGATTATTAGACTTATTTTCTAAAAAAGGAAATAAATAATGAGTATCAAAAGAGAATCCATAAGCTCTCTAGCTGGATGATATAAAAGTACATGCTTGTAAGATATAATTATTATCACTTTATGATATTTAACCAGGTTATTAATTATTATTGAAATTATTTTAATTCTAATAAGCATAAAACGGATATGCTTCAATAATTTACATAGTAGAAGTATTAGGAAGAAATTATAATAAATAGATATCTCTATAAATGTTTTAAATAGATTATTCTATTTAAACCTAACCTGTAAAAAGCGCTATATAGGGGGAAGCATCATATCCTATAAAAGAGTTCATCTTTATTGGTATATATCTTAAAAGGTTTAGAGAAACAATCTCTTATACAGCTAAAGATTAATCTGCATTTTATTATATATACCATAGGTAGAGTTGTGAGGTTCCATATGAAACTAATAGATAATTAGTATTAGGTATTTCTATTATGCATGCAATCTATTAGCTATCACTTTTAATTTTTGATACAATTAAATTCCCAGAAGCTAAATCATAAAGGTCTATGCGTCCTGTACCAACTTAACTTAGTAGTTTATAATCTTTAAGCTGATGATCATGACTCCAGTAAGAGTTAACATTAGAAGGAGTAGATGAAGTAGAAGTAGAAAATTATTTTCCAATTATTTGCCCTGTAATCAAGCTAATATAATAAGAAACGAAGTTTTCTGTTATTAAGATAGCTTGAGAGTCGTCAAGAGTGGATTTTTGTATTGCTGCTATATTCTAAATGCTAGGAGCAAAAAAATTTTAGATACTAAAGCTTTGCATATTTATAATATTTAAATTATCTTAAAATGAAAGCAAAGAATTTAAGCTTTGAGAGAACTAAATCTACTGAGTTAAAAGATGTGTTTCAACAAGTTGAATACATTAATTTGAAGACATGTCAAATAAACCAAATAACGTAATGGGTTATTATTGTGTATTTTAAAACTAAGCCAGAATCATATTTGTCCCATCAATAGATATTGCATCTTAGTAAATGGTGTTAGCTGTATTTGATAGATATTTTTGTACTCTTGGGCATTCATAGCCAAAGCAAATTTAAGCAAAAAATACTAAGTAAAGAAAGTATTCTAATTTGTTTAACTTGGTCTGAATAGGATCCATTATAATGTTTATTGATGATGCTTTTTAACACTATTTAATCTTTTAAATTAAAACTAATTTGTTTTCTTTAAATTATTTTGCTTTTATTATGATTTATTAATTACTAATTTTTTATTTCACATATATTTCAAAAAGAAAAATTCCTACAACTATTTTAATGCAGCCAAGCCAACCTCACTAAGAAAAAAGAAATTTTATTCATTTTTCATTTTTTTTCAAAAGCCAAAAAAAACCACATTCATTTAATTTCGAAAAGTTCATTAAATAATTAAGTGATTTAAATTATTAATCAATATTTTGATAAAAAGAAAACTTTTTTAGTCACCATTAATTACATTTATTTACTTATAATTATGTCAACATTAAATTAATAAATCCTTAATTATTTGTAAAGATACACAAACAGATTTTTCAAGAGCTAATTGTTTGACGTTAATAATAAAACTGTCTTTCAAGCATTAAAGCATTTGGTTTTTTTTTCTATTATTATATGAATTATAAGTTAAATAATAAAAAAAATAGTTAAATTTAAATGTTTACATGGTGTTTATTTATAATTAATTACCTTAAAAAATAGGTTTTTTTAATATTTGGTTCGGTTCGAAATAATCAATATTCAGTAAAATCAAAGATTTACTCGAAATTATCAAATTAATTGCAAATATTTATACCAACCAAAATAATAGCTTACAGTTCTAAAGCAAATAAAAGTAAGTGTAAGTAAAGAAGTCAGAGATTACAAAACTCTAAAAAGAATTCAAAATATTTTTCTCTTAATAAAACTAAAAAAAATTCTATTTGAATAATAAACAATATATTATTGTTTTAAAAATAAAATTAGGATTAATCATTAATTTATAAAATAATTCTTCGTTTTATTCTTCAAGTGAGAAGTTTTCCTATTTATTTGAAGTAAATACTATTTATTAATTTAGATTATTCAAAATATTAAATTCATTTATTAGTTCATTTAGACTTATCTGATCAATAATCATTTATTACTAGAGATATAAAAAATAATTCAAAATATATTATGTTTTATATAATTTTATGACGTTTTAATTACAAATTAAAGAATTTATTATAATTTTAATATATTCAGAGAGCATCTGTCCATATTTAATATGCAACAAGTATCTTGTAATAATGATTGAAGTTTCATGTTCTAAATATATTCGAAATTTCTCAAAAAATTATGAATTGATTAAAAACTTAAACTAAAATAAACAACAAATATTTACAATTTAATATTTTAATTGATGTAAAAATTAAAAATAAGCAAACCCACCAATACTCCATTTCATTCTTACATAGAAGAAATGTCTTAATTACTTGTAAAAACAGACAAATTGCTTGATATTTGTGAGGTTTGAAGATTGGAAGTATTTTGGATGATGTTGTTAATAGTAGATACCTTTTTTATTTTTGCCATTTCTTAGTTAAAATTAACTCCTGTGTGTTATTTTCTTTTAAAATATCTTTACTTCATATTTTCTATTGTACTCTATAAGCTTTGTTAATACTGAGAATTAAGAGAAAAAGAAAACTTCTTTTTTTAATAAGAAGAAATTATATTGTTTTAGCTAGATTAAACATTTGAGTTTCTTGCCAAAAATTCTGAAACTGGAATAGCATTCTGTTAATTTTTTTCATGTACGTCTACCATTTCTAAGTTACATGAGTCTATGGAGCTTGCTGAAATAATTTTATTTTGTTTTTATTTCTTGTAAGAGGACTTTCCAAAACTATTGAATTCTTCTACACATTCTTCCCTATGAAAGAATCCTAGCTTAGATTTATCTTAGGATAAGCTATTGAATTAATTATTGATATTTTCTGAATTATTGTTTGAATCTTATTGGGTTTTATTTTTATGAGGATAATTATATTAATTGATTGAACTATCTTAAATTACTAATGTCTTTTTTTGTTTATTTCCTTAAAAGCTGCTATCTTTCACAGGTTTATTGTTATTTTAGTTTAGATCTTTTTATGAGTTGTTAGCTGATTACTCTCCTCTCCATCCATTTTGCAATTTCTCACTTAAATAATTCAAAAATTTAGCAATTTAAGGACATTTTATAAGTATCATCGGTTTTTTTTGTTTGAATAGCTCATATTGCTCTACATAAATTTTTGTGCTTATAAATAAGATAAACAAAGCATTAATTGCTATAATGAATGATATTGCAATAAAATACTAATAATCTTAAATCTATTTCTGAATGGATATTGAAATTAAAATTATTGTTAGGAGTATTGTAAAAGATGATAAAAACTCCATACTGTTGTCTTTTTTGAGCATAAATGGTTTCATCTTATACAGAAAAAGCATATACAAAATTAAAATGATGATGAGAACGCCGAGTTAAATATTTTAAGCTTAGTTAAATAATGAGATACTGATAATTATAAGCAACTTTTCACTTATTTTTATAAATTCCCAATAAAAACACTCATCTTTATATTCATGATAAAGTATTCCCCATCTCAATTAGTAGCGTATTTTTCTCAACTGCTATTTATTTTTAATTAATTTCATCAATAAACAGATTGGAAATATCAGTGATAATATGACAAATGCAGGATATACTAATACAATTTCGTATTTTTAATTCTCAGAATTACATTAATAATTAACATTTCCTAGTAAATACTTTTCTCCTGCTATGCTTCTACATGCGAATAAATTTATTGATTCGTAAACTAAGTCCCCTTACAAAAAGATGTACAAAAATAAAAAAGTTGTATAATAATAGTGAGTCTAAAACTTATATTTGTGGGCGCAGTTCCATATGAAAAGCAAAGTAATTATTGCTGTGAATACTATAAAGGGGAAGAAAAGTTTTAAAATAAAAGAAAAATAAATGTAAGGAATTTTGTTTGAGATTGGCATTTTTACTAATAAACAATCCATAGCATTCATAGATATAGCAATAGGACTCCCTACTACCCCAGAAACTTCAGGAATAATACGAGGTAGAGAAAACTTAAAGTTACTCATACAACTCATCAATGAAAAGTATGAAGCTAAAATTTTTAAATTAGCTCCTGACTATATTTACTTAAATTCTTATTTATTATATTAATCTAAATTATTATCACTTCTTATAGGTTTGCTTGTTTTTCTCTATTACTTGTATATTGCCTTGATAGTCTATTTTTTTAAAAATATGTTAAAAATAACAAAACACTTTTGAGCTAAAATTAAATAAAATTTTTTTAAATCAAATCAAAAAAAAGAGAACATTTTTTATTTGATTGTAAATCAGGAGAATTATGAAAATTAAATTGGATATAATGAGGAGTTTAGTTTTTTTAAAATCACAAAAAAAAACCTTTAAATTTTTAAGTTAATTCAGTTTTTTTCATATTTTTATGTTAGTTATTGAAAGTATTTAATCAAATAAAAAAATTAATTTGATGAAAGAAATATTTTATTTGATAAAAAATTTTACCTTAATTTTGATTGATTCAGAATTAGAAACAATAGATGAAATGGCGACTATCAAAGTAAGTATATGAGATAAAAAAATTAAAAAATAACTCATAGCTTAATTACTACATTTTACGCATTTAAAATTTCCTTATCGAGTATAACTGTGAGACCAAACTTCAGCAAATAAATCACATTCTTCACATAATGCACCAACGTAACCTTCCTAGCAAAGCTAATTTCCAAAACTACTACCACCTTTACAATTTGTTAGTTCATTGAAACATTACATGATCTCATAAGAAGCTAAAGATTTTCTCCAATAGCCAGCTTAGATCTACATTTCATGCTCCTGCTTACATATTGCTCCTTAAGGGCACTCAGAACAAATACTTCCATCTCTTGCAAACGTATTGTCTAAGCATTTATAGCACTGCATAATTTAGTCAGAAGATTCTGAAGGTAGAAAGTCTGCTTTTGTTTTTATTTCATATGCGTTGCATTCTCTAAAGGATACATTTATTTTAAACTTTATATTTTTTTATATTTAGTTGAGACGTTTATTTTCATGCATAATTAATGGCGATGAAATTTACAGGGTTATGCTTTAGTTGAAAACTCCGAGCAATTGTAAATTAGAAAACTCAATAAAATTACCTTCTTTATCATATCTAACATCATCTTTATTTCTTAAAAAAAACAAGAGAGGTGATGAAATACCTTGATAATTAATATTTTATTGAGTTGAATCATAACTTAATTCAATATTTATGTATTCTTACATTGGGATCTATGTCTAAATTAAATCTAAGTGAACCAAATTTATTTCTTAAGAAAAATCATGTATAAAATAAAACTAAAATCTTAATGCAGGCAGCTTTTAACCACTAGCTATAGTAATGTCAGCAATATAATCTGAATTCCTGTCATTCCAATGTAATGAAGAGTTAAAATTTAAAATTTATTTAATTTCTTCTGTTTAAACTAACTTAATCAAATGAGGAGTAGAAAATACAGTTGATTTTGGAATATCATCAGTATTTTATTTGAATTTATTAGTGATATCTATTTAAGGTACAATATTTTAGTAGAATATAGAAGATCCTAATCTGGAAGTATTGTTATAAAATTTATTTTAACTTATTTGAAATTTTATTCTGTCAGTATTGTCTAATATGTTTTCAAAATATACACAGCCTCCCTTTTCAGCTTAGTTAAATTAAAATGTATTACCGACAAGATTAATATTAATTATTTGCTAGCTGTCTTCAAAGTAATTATAAAAATAATCCTTGAAATCAAGGCCTTATATTTATTTAGTTAATTGTATGTATATTGCTCCTCCATTGTTGATAGTTTTTAAATTATTAAATCTATTGTTTTTGATTGAGCATGAATTATTTGGATTCAAAATAGAAATAGCAGTTCCATTATGGACAGGAGAAATATAATTTTGTATCATACTGTTTTTTATTTCAAATTAAGACTCTTAAATAAAAACTACTTAGCCTAAGCATTGCTAATTATATTGCTCATCGTTGAATTACATTTTCTTTATTTCTTGGCTTATTTAATTAAAATCGCAATAGACTTAAAGGTCTTCAATATTGATGTTCTCAATCTTTTTTAGATTTATAATTGCTGATTGGCTGATTTTCTCCAGGTTAGATGTTACTAAATCCTCAAATAATAACTATTCCACTTTTTCAAAAAACAAACTCTTTAGTTCTACATTTTGGCTATCAGATATATCTATAAATTTTGTTACTAGCAGGTTTTATGCCGTAAGATTACTAATCGTCACTGTAGATTAAGTTGCAATAATAAGTGTCTTTTTATACTTAAATAAATTCTCATGAAAGTTATTTTGAGAGAATTTCTGAATTAAGTTAGAAATTTCTTCTTAGTCCCCATAATAAGTAATATTTTGCAAATTTATTTCTCCTTCTTTCAGGTAAAATACTGGTGAATGAATAATTTACTCGTTAATTTTATCTTTATCATTAAGTTATTAGAGCTTTTTGAACTTGAACTGTTAAATATACTATAAAAATTAAATTAACTCTATCTAGTTTAGAATAGTTCTTATGTTAAAATATTAGACTTAAACGTTTATAATTGACCCAATAAAAAAGAATGAATTGAAAGAAGATTAAAAAGAATTAAAGAAATATGTTTATTTTTATTCCATAAATTAGGTGATCACGTTAGTGATATTCACATTGTCAAATTATACATAATTTAATTCATTTTAAAATGAATAGTCTTTTTCTATATTTATCACAGCTTTTGGTTATAAGTAAGTATATTAGTTGGTTATTTGAACAATATTCTCGAAATAGCTCTCTCTTATAACCATTTGTAAGATCGATTAAGAAGAATCAACATGAAGAACGCTCCCTGCAGAAGAAAATGCAAATATGTTTTTAAAGGTGCATTTTAAGATATTAACTTCTAGCCTATTTTAATTGGATTTAATTTAAATTGCACCTTAACTTGAAAACGTTTTAAAGAAGTGAGTATCAATTAATGAAATTGTATCTACTTTTGCAATAATGAAGCCTCCTATGTTTAAACTAAATATTTCATTTTCTGATATCTCCAAACCATAAAAAATATTGTTATTAAAAGTGCAGTTCATGAATGATAAAGAGCTCACATCTAGAGATAGAGCACCAATAACGCTATTAGAAGAGGTGTTAGCAAAAGTGTTGTTATTAAAAGCAACCTTACTTTTTAAGCTCTAAATTGTCATACCTGAAGAAGATTTAAGATCACTATTTTAATTGAAAAAAATAGTCAAGTTGCTAAATAAATTATTATCAACCAATATATTAACATTAGAATTTTGTGCCAAAACTTGAATCAAGTTAACTTGAATGTAATGGTATGTAGAAGTAATCTGAATCTGGTTAAACTTACATTCCTAAAACTAAATAAATCTTAATTCTTTTTCTCTGTTAAAGATATTTATGACTATTGTATTAATAAAGTGCAAGTAACTTACTGTTATATTTTTAAAGTTAATTTCAATAGTTTCTTACATTTTAAATAAGCTGTTAAAAAATGCTCGAACTGGACTAAAGAAAACCTAACTTTTATCTCCTTCTTCTTCTTCATTTCCTTTTTCTTTTTGTTTTTCATCTTCTTTTCCTTCTTCCTAAGAAGATTAATCTTAATTTTGATCTCCAACTTTTTCTTAAAGTATTCTATTCTTCAACTAGTTTTATAATTTAAAATTATTTTCATTTTTTTATTTCAAACCAATCAATTAAAAATTCCTATTGTTTGGTGGTTAAAGAAGATTTTCTTATTTTTTAACAATTTCTTAGTTTTAAATAAACTTTAGGTTTCTGTTTTTTATTTAAACTTGTTCTTCAAATTCAAAAACATCATCATAGCAGAAATTCCAAAATTTTACAAAGTTAACCATCTTTGTTTCAATTAGACCCGCTACATTTTCAGATTTCATATAAACATTAGATAAATTGAGAACTCTAATCATAGAAAGTTAAATATAAAACGAATCATAACTTTTTACATCATAAGAGCCTTCGTAAAATGTCTAATAATTCTCAAAAATTGATATATTATCCATTTAAACATCATGCTAAGCTATTAAAAAGACTTCCAATAAAATTTATATAAAAATTACTTTAGGTATATTAATTAAGTCATATCCGTTTTAAGAAAAAGTTATGTTCTTAAAAATAAAAGTAGTTTTAATTGAAAACTATTGGTTTTCTATAAATCCCTAAAAAAATAAATGATCTCTAAAAGTGTTATTTTTTATCAGTAAATGTGTAGCATTGAAATTTTAGAATGTTATTAAAATGATAGTTCGATTTTATTGAACTTATTTTATTTGTAATTGCCTTCTTTTATTTATATCTTAGACTCTTTGCTCAGGATTTATGATAGGCTGCATAGTAGGGTTGAATGCTTGAGGTCTATCACTGACTTCTACCTTAGGATTAATGAAATTGTTGTTTATGAATTAACAATAAACTAATTTAAGGTATGTTTGTTAGCTAGTTATGATTTCGCTAGAAACAATGTTATTATTGAAATTTAAGTTCCTTAATTGTACTTTCTAGCAGCTTTGAAAATTCATTATAGCTGATTTAATATTTAAATTCTCAATGTTGAGTGAATAAATAGTAGTGTTATCTATCTTTTTCAAGAAAAATGTTGGATAAATGTATTTCACTTTGTTTCTATTTATATTATTTTCCTCATCACCTAAAAGAGTATTTTTTTTCGATCCTTTTTAGGCTTTTTTATCATGTGATAACCTACTGATTTCACTAATTATATCTTCAATATTATTTTCGTCATCTCCGTCATATGTAAGGAATTATACATTATTTAAATATAAATCAACCATGTAAGAAATAGAAATATTTAGGTTATCTATACACTATGTACAAATAACATTTATATGATGAAAATATAATGAATTCCAATATTTAATTTTTATGTCTTGCTTTTATCTAAGTGTTACGTATGCAGGGCTGTAGTTATTTTCGTCTATCTCAGTTTGTTTTTGCTATTATTTTTAAGTCTCACCTCTCAAATTTTAATATTCTTCAGGTGAGAAACTAAGCACTTCAATGATAGACTTTTCTTAGGTCCATTCAAAAAAATATTTATTAAGTGGATTGACTTTTGTTGAATCTATAAAGATCCTAAGTTTTACTTGGTTAAATCCTACCAAAATATTTTTAAAAACTTCTACTTTTAGATAAAACTCAATAATCTGTAAATCTGATTCGAAAGGATTGTCTAATTTTCCATTACCTATTGAAAGGAAGGTTGGATTAAAAATGTTTTTGCTTGCTTCTTATTCCAACTTATTATATATTATGGGGCTGTAATAAGTAAAATTTTATTTAGGGATATATGATATAAATGCATCCATGGTGCATTACATACAAGAATCAAAATCAAACAAATACTCTTCATTTTCACCTTGTATGGTACATTATTTTAAATCAACAATCATCAGTAAATTATTTCCTATCAGGGCAACCTTATGGGTTGCATCATCATATTCAATCTAAACATTCTAACAGCAAACGTTTTTATCTTCTATCTTAAAAAGAGGAGGGCTGTTTGCAGGTTAATTCACATCAAAAATCATAAATCCTGGTGAAAGAGGAGCTGAGGCTATTAAAAACTATCCGTTTTTTATCAATTAAAGATAGCTACTTGACTTATTAGAAATTATTTTGGTTTTGTTTGTATTTATATCGAACTATATGACAGTACCAAAATGAACACAGTTCATATAGACAAAGTTTTAATATGTTACTAACTGAGTTGTTTCAATGCATTCTAAAACTTCTCTGCTTTAAAGAAAAGTAAAATCCTACAAAGACCAAAAGAGCAGTTGACTATTATTATTCTTGCAAATTAGATAATTTGATTGCTGATTAATAGTGCAATCCATAATGTTTTATTTATCATTATTAATTTAAATTGAGTTGCTATATAAGTCATATTTTTTAATAATATTCTTAGAACTATCCATTTCGTAGCATTCCAAATTATGGAATTAAAAGTATGTCCGTAGCTTTTACAATTTATATGAGTTTACACTTTTTATTCCAATAACATTACTTGCATCCGGATAATAAAAAGCAATACAACCAACAAATATCTCATCATAGGCGTACATTGCTACTATATTTTTATTTAAATATTTTTTATACTCAATATCGAAATATTTTTAAATAGAAAAGTCTGTAATTTCTTTTGAGTCATAAATCATAAACATTTGGTTTTCGTACTAATTTTCCTAGTACCACATAAATGTATCATTTTTATATTTTTCCTACAAATTCCTAAAGCTTTTGTTTGTATTCATTTAATCATATTAAAAGTTCCATTTTGGATTTTTATTCTGATGAGATTATTCACTCATGTTCGTGTCTAAAATTCTACTTTATTTTAAATTATTCAAATAAGTAATCCTCCTTACTTCTACTTTTTAAAACTAAAAATAGGGTGTTTTGATAGTTTCAACTTCTAATAAATGAGGATTTCTTATTTCTAGTACACCATAAAAGCTATTGGGAATTAAAATTCTATTATCTTATAAATAAAATACTCCAATGCTTTAATCCCATTTTCTAAACCTCATTATTTTTGGAACTCTGCAGTAAGAATCTAGCTAGCCATCTCCATCATAATCACACTCAAACCCTTCTCCATCTAATAATTCGTAACTTAAGTGCTAATCATTCATAATTCCATATACTCTCATACTTTAAGGCAGAAAATTTAAAACAGAAAAGTCTTCTTTAATTAGTTAATATGTAGTCCATATTTCTACGGTCTTTAATTAAACCTTAATGCTTTAATCTTTACTTTACTCAACGATAATTTGGTAAACAAAAACATCAAATTAAATTTGTTCAGTAGAACTTTACTAATAAAAGACTATTAAATTATGATTCATTTGTTTTTTCATGTAAAATATCCTAGTTGGATAGGAGTTAAAAACAGTTTTCTTTAATTTTTCCATCGCTTTAATCTTATTATCTTATTTATCTAAATATATTTCCATAATTAATATTTCCTATAGGTAGCTTTATATAGCTATTAAATTAGTGCCATCTATACCTACTATATCTGACTAATCAAACAAACTATTTTTTTGGATCTAATCTCTTTAAAAAAGCTAAAATAAAGGGATATCTTCACTGCTACTTGAAGCATAAATTTCAATAGCCCGTTTCCCTCCTCTTGCAAATATTTGATAATCTTTTAAAGTAATAATTTTTACAAACCCATTCAAGATAGCATATTTTTGGCCTTCTAAACTCAAGGGATACTTTTTATTTATTTCTTCTGTATTTATATCAAATCGAAAAGCTCTCTGGTCTCTGCATAAAATGAGAATTTCATTATCGCTATCTTCAATATCTTAAATAGAAACAATATTAGGTATTTAGTATTATCTAATCACATCAAAATATTGAATATGCCTCTCTACTAGCTTATCTTATGAGATAGTGAATAGTTTATTCTTTTTATAAAAGTATACCATTTGTCTTAGACTAGAATCAATACTGAAAGAGTGTAAAACTTAGTTTGTTTACTAATCTATAATTTAAATAAAATTTCCATCTCCAGAATTTGATGACGCCCTCAGAATAATTACGTTAGATCCTGTGAATTCTATAGCATCTCTAAATGTATAATTCTACTTTTTATTATAGTATCTCTATATTTCTAAGCATTATTATGGAACTTCGTAAGCTAAAACTTAATTATCAAGTTATATTAAATATAAAAATTCCAATACTAGGACTAATTTGTATATAAAGAGCACCATAGTATTGTAAAATGTAAAATATTGTGCTTTTGATAAGATTGTTCTTTCTTTTTGGTATAATTTAAATGTATTTTATCTAAAAAATTACTAAGCAAAGAAGTGATAATACAATAAAGTAATAATTAATAAAAATTAATGTTCAGTATTAGCCTCTAAATTATTAAATTAAATTGTTAATTTTAAGTTCTGAATTATACATTTATTAAAGAGCTATACTTGAGATGTAATTATTATTTTCTTTAAAAAAAACACTTTAAATTTACACTACTTAAAATAAATAAGTAAAGCTGATTACTTTTATTATAATTAAAATCTAATCAATTATTTTATCATGATTAAAATAAAATAAATTATTTTATCAAACAAAGTTTTATCCAAAAAGAAAATAAAATACAATCAATTTTTTTGTTTACTTTTCACAGTAAAG
Source organism: Tetrahymena malaccensis 436 (assembly GCA_000231845.2). Lineage (NCBI taxonomy): Eukaryota > Ciliophora > Oligohymenophorea > Hymenostomatida > Tetrahymenidae > Tetrahymena > Tetrahymena malaccensis. Next base: position 691,483 of record JH719946.1, on the reverse strand, counting down.
CTATTAAAATTTTTAAGTAGATTTAACGATAGTAAAATATTTAGATGAATATTAAATAAAGATAAATAATTAATTTTAAGCTTAAATTCTACTTTAAAACGATACAAAATTATTAGGTAATTAAAAATTATATTAAAGTTATTTACATTTTTATGTAGATTAAACTGTTAATAATATAAAAATTACGATTGAATGAATAAATATAAATAACTACTTTTAAGATGAAATTCTACTTTAACATAATAAAAAACTATTAGATAATTGTAAACTACATTGCAAAATATAAAATAGATAAATAAAATGTTTAGTAAATAAAAATACAAAATTTAAATTAAAAAAATTAAAATAACATTTTTTAATAATTTTTTAGATTTAAAAGTAAAAATAGAATAGAATAAAGAATTTGACTAAATAGCTATTAACTTTATTTACTATTATCAAGATTATAATAATGAAAAAAAAGTATCTAATTAATTTAATATTTTACCTTGCTAAATTATTTGTTTTAATCAAATTTTGTTTGTTCTATAAACTGTTTAGTAATATAATTGATTATTTTAAAAAAATGTAATATGTATTTTATTTAGTTCTAGTAAAAGTAAGAATTTAATTTTTTTATACTACATTAATTTCGTTGCTGAATTTTATTTATATGAAGTACCTATTAATTTATACTGGCTAAATATAACCTTTAGCCATTAACATTTAAATTTCTTGATACATTATTTCTTCTCAATTAATTTAACTTTATTCAGTAACTATTTTTCATAAGACACATTTTAGAGATAGTAAATGTATGCTATTTTTCTAATAGAATATCATAAAGAATAATTATTTTTTTCTAAATTTAAACTTGATTTTTAACAAAAGAAAAGAGTTAAATGAAGTCTACTAATTGATAATGAGAATTTTTAATTTTAATTTCATTTTTTCTGATTTTAAAATCTATCGATGATATTTTCAGATTGCCATTTAAATTTCTGCTTTTAAAAAACTCCTACTTTTATTTATGGGTTAATTTTGGCTATAAATTTAGTCCATTTTAATAATTCTTTTGATTTACATAAATTTTCTTTTATGCTCGTGTATGATTTTATATATCCAAAAGTATATGACCTCAATAAGATATAAAGGAAGATTATTCTAAAAAATATTTGATTACTCATTTCTAATGTGTAATTATAGGTAGAATGGTAATATCATTTTTATTAATAAATTATTCACATCTAAACTTTATTATTACATCAGCTATAACTATGTAAGTTTCTTCTTATATGATAGATACTAATAGACTTTACAAATAAGCAATAAAATGATTTGTTAATTGATAATCTCAAACAGATTAAAAGTAAAATATCTAATTATTATCAAGCATTTATATCTTTTTACAAGTATATTTTAAATTGCAAACTTTTCATTCTAAATTTGTAAATAAATAGAAATATATTTTTAATTTTAAATAAGAATTAAATTTATGTAAATTAAGATAATAAGTGTAATAAATAATTTAGTTACATATTGTAAGTACACTAAATTTTCACAAAATGAACATTTGTATGTTTAGTAAATGCTCTAAAAACTTATTCTACTAAGTAACAAATTACAAAAACTTTAATATTCTTTGACTTAAATATTTTAAATTCTATTTTATTCTTAGCTATCTTTATTTTATTTCACTATTTACCATATTTAAAATTTTGGTTCCAGCAATTTTTTATGAGTTTTTAAAATTAGCAAAAATACAGGTTAAAAAAGGCTTAAAAAAAATACATTTGAATAGAAAAGAAGTAACCATTTAGATAGTATTATTATATAATTTTTTAAACTTCAATCTATTATCAACAAAAAAGTATGATCATTTATTGTGTGTCAGGTATTAGTATAATCATTTAATCATTTAATTTTAAATACTTAGAATACATTTTTCTTTTTTTAAAAAAATTTTCCAGTATTTTTTTGCTATTGATGTCAAAGCAATTTCATTTGTTAATTATTAATAAAGGTAACTAAGTATTTCTTTATTTATAGTTAAGCTATAATTTTAAAGTAACAATTTTTAAGATATCTTTTGAAATCAGAGGGTGGGGTATTTATTAGAATGTTAAGTTTATATAATTAAAAAGCAAATTAAATACCTGTTATTCTTGATTTGTATTGAATTTCCTATTAATTATTGATTAATGAATTTGGTTTAGTTTAATCTTTTATATCTTAAAGAATGCCTAAAGAATATTTAAAGAAAGAAAGTTCCGAGAAGAATTTAGAAATTCATGATATTTGTAGAATATCCATTATTAAATAATTACTTTTATAAAACAAATTAAAAATTTTTCACATGTAAACTTTTCCTTTTTTAAAAAATAATTAAGCTCTACTTAACTTTAAAGCCTTTTTCTATTAGTAGGTAAAATATGAATTAGAAGTATGATTCATTTAAGATTATTGTAAAATGGTTTGCTTTTGAATGCTTGATTCTTGTGTTATGATCTCACTTTAAGTAAGATGCTGAATTAAAGTATGTTTGTTTCTATTAATAATAATTTTGTACCATAATTAGTATAAATTTTTTAAATTACAGCATCCACCAATAAATTTGGTATTGCTTAACTTAAATATATATCTTATATTAATTAATTTTTATTACAAATCTTTGTTTTTTAATTGATTACTATCAGAGATGATTCATCAATTCATTCATTCTTTTTTAATTTAATCTTTTACTAATTTTTTCCTCTTAAATACGCAAGCATACGCTATTTAAAGTTATAATTACTTTACAAATAGATTGTACATAGTCTTATAGCTCTTTTTAAATTTAAATACTATTCTGAATTAGTCTAGTTAACTATTAATTTCTGAGTATCCTAAATCTCCGATTATAGATCTTTACAATACTCTTTTAACAAATACATACTTGTATTTCCTAAAGAAAATGTCACTCTCATTTTAAGATGCTTTTTAGTATTTTAAATTTAGATAAAAAAAAATCTCCTAGTACAAACCATAAATTATCTGAATGTTCTCTATAAAATACAATGAAATTTTTTTTTTTAGGTCTAGTCAATATAATTATTTTTTAATTTTACTTACCTGTACATTTTCAAAAGCAAGTTATTAGTCAATCCGTGCCATAAAATGAAATAAGATATGAATTTCTTAAATATTTGACTTTTTATGGGCTTTTAGAATCTAAATTGTTGGACGTATCCTTTTCATGTAAGGAGAAGCATGAATAAGAGCCATTTAAATTAAATTAGGAAGTTAAGCCCACCTTCAGTACATAATTTATTAAAGATTAAAATGCGAAATAATTGTTATTATAACCTATGTTTTACTAAATATTATGAGCAAGCTTTAAAATTCGATTTATTCTACAATTCGAACAAGTAAACATTACAAATATAATTTCTTTTACTTCAAGTATCTGTAAAGAAAGCATTCAAGTAAAAATATATGAAAAAATATTTTATTGGATTGAAGAATATGAGTTAAAGTAACAGATAAATCAGGCAGCATGTCTTTGTAGGAGTAAGTTATATGAATAAAAAAATATATATTACAGATACTGATAATATGAGTAGTTGGCTTTCTATTTGAGTTTACAAATGTCATAAGTTGTCTCTGCTTTATATTTTAATGTAAATGTAGTATTATAACTTAAAAAAATAGAAGAAAGTTACGCAAAGTTAAGCAACGATTTAATAGATAAAACAGAGTAAAAATAATTAATTTGATATATCTCGCATAGTCGAATGAAAAGCTAGATAAATGAGACGATTTATGTTTTTTCTTTTATAAGATTAATACTAATTTCCTTTATTTAGTTATTCACCCTATTTAAGCTATCCAAGAGAGTAATCAAATTATTTGTATTACAAATTCTGCTACTAAATTAAAAAAGATAAAATAAATTAAGCTAAATATTTTTTAGAGTAAATTTATTGCTATAAAGTTTTACAAATGAAATTAAGTAAATGAAATTCAGTTGAAAAAAAATAGCAAATCAAAAGTAGAATTTTTTTTTTTTTAAAAAAAGCTCAAATAACGTTTAAAAGATTTGTAAAATTTGTTAATTAAACTGATTTTGAAAAATAAATTGAGAGAAATTTAATATTTTTTGAAATTTTATTAAATTTTATATTTACAACATTTATGTACAACATTTAAATAATTGAATAAATTATATTTTTGTTAAAGTAGATTTTTTAAGATATTTGTTTGTTATTTTGTTATTAAATAATTTATTTGTTATTTTTTAAATTAGTGTAAGATCTCTTATTTATTTGAGTTTTTAATTTATTTGTTTATACATTTGAATTTTTTATTAAATGAAGAGTTTTTCTATTTTATATCTTGTTTAAAAAGAATAGAAAATTTGATAATCTATTTTTCAGCATATTTAAATAGGCTTATCAAAGTTAGTCTTCGTAGATTTTGCTTAATAATTGGTTAGATAGAGAAGATTTGTTAAGAGAAGCAGATTTATCATTTTAAATTTACTTTACTTGTTCAGTAATGCTTTATTATTGTTATTACTATTGCTATTATTATTGTTCGTTAAATGAGCAAACACTAACAAGAATCATTTGATTTTTGGAGTCAATTTAATATTCAATATATTTGTCTTCTGACTTAGCAGTGACTTTCCATTTATCAGATTTAATTGAGTCAGGAAGACAAGTACTAAGCTACCAGTATAGGATTACAATAATAAAGGGGGCTACAACTAAGAAGATGCAAAGTATGTTACTATCAGAGTAGAATACATTTAGCAAAATAAGAATATAGGTTACAAGAATACCAACTGAAAAAAGTAAAGCAAAAATAAAGAGGAAATTAAAAAGTATTTTCTTCTTCTTGGATTAAAATCCTTCAGCTGTTTCTTCTAATTAGAAGACTTATTGGCACTATTCACATTTATAAATATCCTTTCCATCAACATTTCTGCATCTCATGATCAAGAGCTTGAAGAAGCACATGCTGTGGATGTTTTAGATGGAGCCTTTGCAATTGCAAGGGCTAATAAATTTATCTTCAGAATTATTATTTTCAGTCTTGGTTGGTTGGTCTTCAAATTCCTTTTCCAAGCAGATTTTACATATTTATTCTTCTTAAGCATCTTGCTTATTTTAGACTTATTCTTATTAGACATTGTTACTGTTAGAAGGGATAGAATCAGCACTTTTGTCGTTATCAGATTCAGCAGTAGATGTGGGAGAAGAGGGGGAGTTAGCAGAACAATCTTAAGCTATGGAATTAATGTCAATCTTAACAACTTGATTTTCAATGTCAGCGAATGTGACATAGTTAGCAGAAGATTCTTAGGGGCATTCAAGAGAAGAACTCATAAGATGAATTGTTTGTTTGTTTGTTTTGGTTGATTGATTTGAAGTAAACAATTTTAAATGTACTTTAGAGTTTTTTTTACTTTTTTGATTTGAATTGGTTTATTTGCGAATATATAAATTATACAGATTTTTTTTTAAAAGATTTTTAATAATGGATTGATTTCATTTAAATGAAAAATGTAAGCAATAAGAATTCTAAGCTATAATCAAAATAAGATTGCACAAAGATCTCTTTTTGTTAGTAATTATTAATTTTTTTGCTTTTGCTTTGCCTCCCCCCACTAAATACACAAAATTAAAAGGGAAAGTTATTATCTATTTTAGAATTAATTAATTTACTTTACTTTTAGTATTAGCGTATTCGCTCAAGATATGCAATAATCAAATCTATTTATTAAACTTTTTGTTTTTGATAGACTTACCTACCCCAATATAAAAAATTTTCTATCCTTGATTTTGATTAAGGTTTCATTGTGAATCTGAATTAGGTTGCACTACATTCCTTTTAATTGGAGAAAGACAGTTAAAATAAAAGTAAAAGATAAAATTAAATTTAGAAGATTTTTAAATTTTAAATGCATTTAATTTGCATATTACAAATTATGAATATTGGATGCGTCATTTATAAGATAGACAGTAGCTTACTGTAATTTAATTTACTAAGTAAAATCAGAAAAGTCTTTAAATCAATATCATTTCATTCATATATATTGATTTCTTTTGAATCCAATTTAAATCTTCTAGTAAAGAATCTCTTGCTATCAACCAACATCAGATCCAAATTTATTCTAACTTTGCATTAAGGTTTGCTTGATTGATTTCTTAATCGTTTGATGTATATTTTAATTTTTGTTAAGCCAAATTTTCTAAATTTAAACTCCAATAAATCTCGTTTTGGGTATAAAACACTAATTATCTCTTTTGATTGAAAATTAGGAGTATTCATTCACCCTTGGACTAAAAATAAATTAGATGTATCTTTACTACATTCTGATCATAATTGCTAAAAATATTTCCACTTTTTTAAATTTTGCGGTGATATCATAAAACTCCTCTATGTTTACACATTAAAAAATATTTAATTAAACATAAAAATTTACCTAGAATATAAAAATTAAGAAATTTCCTTATTATCTTTTTAAATTAAGTTAACAAATTTATTTATTTATTAATAATAGGGAAGTGATTCTTTAAACTCCTAAATCTTAGATATAATTTTTTCAAAAACAGCACATTCCTGTGTTCTTTTAACACATCAATATTATGTATTCTATAGTATCTTGATGAAAATTTCATTTATATTTTTTATCATCTAGATCAATTAAATAAAGTTCGTTTATAGTAAAAAGTAATAAAGAAAAAGTGTAATTTTTCTATTAAAATTGGGATTTATTTTCAATTAGCTAACTAGAGATACTATACAAATCAAAATTATTATTTATCTAATAACGTGAAATATTATATTTTAAATTTAAGCGTTAGGGGGTAGTTGATATAGATTAAGAATGAATTACTTTATAATTTCATCTGGTTCTAAAAAAGATTTATTTTTTGGTGAAGAATGAATAAATCAAATAAATAAGCAAGCAATCGAGTCTTGAAGCAATATCTTAAAATCTTTTTCTCATTTAATAGCATTATTAGTGCTTTTTTAAGTATTAAATTAATTTCCGATGCTAATTACTCTGCTTAAATAGAAAAACAAGTTAAGCAAGCATGACATTCTAATTATATTATTTTAAAATAGCTGACATTCAATTCTTATTTTAAAGACTTTTAAATTTATAAGAAAGATATCTATATGCGAACTAGATATATTTTTTATCTCTTAAATAGTTAAATCCGAATTAAATCATCGAGCCCCCCTCCATAAAAATCTTTTAAGTGAAAACCTCCTTTGTTAAGTAAATAAAGCTTTCTTGCTTTGCTTAGCTTAGTAACAAATAATAAGCGAATGCAAATTTTGTAAAAATATTTCAATTTAAATTATCGCAAATAAATAATATTAACGCATTATAATATCTTAATAAGACATCATAATGTACTACATCGTATCTAAATATTAATTATTATTTTTATCAATTGAAAAAAATAAATATATGATCTTCAGAAAGAGAGAAAGTAAGAAAAAAATTAGCTTTCAGATTAAGCATTCAGACTTATATAAATTAATTTGAATAACTTTTCAAAAAAAGTTTTAGTTCTAATTTGTTATTTAATATTTTTTCTGTTGTCAAATAATTAAGATGATGATGAAAAATTGAATATTTAACAATTTTAATTATAAATAAAAAATAATATTGTTTTCTTAGAAACTTAAAGGTGAAATTACATTACCATATATTTTGGATCTATTTACTTTACTCTATTACACTTGATATCTATTTATCGCTGAAAAGGGACTTATTGTGTTACAATTAACTTTTCTTATATATGATACTGACTCAATAAATTATCTTGCGAATAAAGTAAATTACTTTAGAATTACTGAAATAAGCATTTCTATGAGATTGCATTTATTTATAATAAGCTCTATTTGTTGTTGGTGCGTTTTACTGAATTTATTTTTTTTTTAATATTTCGAGGAGAAAGTATTGTAATTTGTCCTTATTAAAATCTCATATGTAAATATAATATCTTATTTCTTATTAAAAAAAACTTATATTTCTATTAAATCTCTTTTTGAATCTGTAAAAAGAAAAATTTGTGGTAAAATAGATACAAATTATTTTAGATTTTTAATTATAAATATATATCAATCAATTTCAAAGGTAAAAATGCTTTTTTCAATAATCCTTTATTACTCAAAAAATACTTAATTTTTAAAAATACACAAATTTAATATTATTTGTATTTTTTGTTACACCATTTTTGCATAAAAATTTAAAAAACATGGTTCCTCTGTACCTCACTGTCTCGCTATCATAAAAAAACAAATATAATGCTTGAAATAGATGAAAGAAGTTAAGCTCTAGCTTTCAAAATTATTAATTTTTCAAGACAATAAATTGAACAGTATTTTAATGGTGATAAGATTCATCAAAAATAGTTGAATGTAAAAGAAAATTTGCTAAATCTGACAAACCTCAATCATTCACAATCACAAATCTAAATGTAAATAAGTGCATATGATATGAAAAAATATAAAATTAAAAAAATAAATGAGTGCTTCCTTTTTTTTAAATTGCTAAAAAGAAATCTTTATAAATACTATTTATTCACTTTTGTATATTTATAAAATTATGATCATAGAAAATAACTTTATAAAAGACTAAGTAGCGCTATTGGTTTAAAAATATATTTTAAAGAGTAAGACTCTAAAATTAGATAACAAGAATTGTATTACTGTAAGAATGTCCTTTTTCGCATTTTTTCAGGTGTAAAATGATTAATAATTTGTAATCTTGTAAAATAATAAATTCTGCTTTCAATGAGCTTTAATTAACATTGAATTTAATTTTACGCATAAGTAAGAAAGGTCAAATAGGATAAAAGTCAAATAAAATTTAGTTTACTAAAATTTTAATTAAAAAGAAGATTTATATCTTGAACAAAAATTAAAAAGATTCAAGATACATTTTTGGTGGGTGGCCTACATGCTTTATTTTTAAATATTAAATCTCTTTAGGACTTAATGAAAGCTATTATTAAAAAAATTTCAATATATAATAAAAATTCTTTAAGCAAAAAAAATAAAGTTTTAGGAAATTCAAATGGTAAAGAATTATCTTTTATTGAATTATCATGATTTTTCTTCAATACGAACAAATGGGTATTCAAAGAAACTATTGATTCTAATATTATTAAAATTTAACTTACAAAATTTAATTTTTTCTAATACCAATCCAAATCTTCATTTACATTTCCTAAGAATGAGCAGTTACACACACAAAGCAATTAAAATATTAATTTTGTCATTACTTTTTTTGATTTACCAATAAAAAATTGGAAAACAAAAAAACTATCCATAAGGATAGAAATTCAGAAAATCAAAAAAGTAAAATCTACTTCACTTATATATTTTTTTTTTGTTGTTGCTTTTTTACTTAAATTTAATAAATATTTATCACTAAGTTTTGCTAAATGAAAGTAAAAAATTTATATGAAGTATTTAAACAAAGAAAATATATTTTATGCTAAAAAAAGCAATAACTTTCTTTGAAAAAGAAAAAGTCTAGACTTAATTTTTTAAATAACTCGAAAAATCAATAAATTATCTTACACTATTTTAATTGCCTAAAGTCTTTAAATATTCAGAAAACTGTAGAAAGATCGAATTTACGCTATGAATCACTTTTTGATTTTCCAAAATCTTCTCTGTTATATAGTGATAAATTTTTACTAAATGGTATAAATTATTAAAGCCAATTCTATCCAATAAAATTCTATGCAAATACTTTACTGGAATCAAGAAATATTTATTATCATCCTAAATGGTGATTTTATCTCCAATTAAAAAATTTAACAAATCTAAAATAGTTTGTAAAAAAAATTAAGCTTGAACCTTAAATACAAATTTAAATTCTTATTTAACAAAATTTGACTAAAAAATATTTAAAAAAAGATATTTTTCATTTTATTTATCGCATTTCCAAATAATATTATAAAAGAATTGTTTAATAGTACTTTTAAACATAATATATGATTAGATATTATTATTTATTTTATAATGCCTCTATATTAAAATTCTTTTATATATCTGCTCTATTTCATATTTAAGACAAATGATTTATTCTTTTATTAAAATAACAGCTCTAGATATTTTGTAACACTTTTTTTAAAGTATTTTATTGAGATTCAACTTAGTTTATTCGTTATTTTATCCAAAAATGTAAAAAAAAAATAATTATATATTATTTTTTGTAAAAATTAATTCATATTAATATCAAATTTGTAATAAATAAGCAAAATATATATCTATAAATTGCAAATAAAAATATATTTATTATTTTGAGATCATTTTAAAACAAAACAAAGTTTGAATTAAATAAATTTTGAAAATGATACTTTAAATAAATTTCTATCAAATATTTTGCTAAATAAGCTTTTAAAGATACTTATTTTATTATAAAGAGATTGAAAAAAAATAAAATAATCAATTCTTTATATTTATAAAAGCAATTTAAAAAATATAAATTATAAAGATTAGTATGAAAAAAATGCCCATAAAATTAATTTTGAAAAATTTTAAATGGGATTTATTGATTGTTGCCACAATAAATTTTTAAAATACTCTTTTTCATTTTTTAAATCAAATATGAATTAATTTAAAAGGTTAATAATATGATGATTTTAAATAACATTTTTAATTACTTTAAAATAAAAAATATTTCATCAATTTTTTTATATTTGTTGTGATTAAACATTTAATAAAAAATATTTTAAAAATATAAATTATGTTAAAAAATTGCTCATAAGATTAATTTTTAATTATTTTAAAGAGATTTACCAATTATTTAAATTTTTCACACACAACTTATATTACATTTAAAGAGATAATAAGAAAATTGTAAATAAAATTATTTTAAATATAATATTTTTGATTATCTTGTTAAAAATGACATTTATAGATGTAGAATAATATTTTTTTGAAGATATAAAATTAGCTAATTAATAAAATATTATTATAAAATCAACAAAATTTAAAAATTTAATCTAATTATTTAATGTTAAAATTATTATTAAATTTTCTCACAAATATTATATGACTAATGAAGACAAAAAATTTTTATTTTTATTCAATCTAAATTTATTAAGAATTATTTTATTAATTTCATTTACTAATAAAACTAATTATTTATTCCTTCTATTTTGAAATAATTTTAATTAAATTCATGAAAAATAAAGTGATTTATTTGAAATAAATCTTTCTTATTAACAGTAAATTTTAATAAATAAATTTATTTAATCAATCTATTTATATTTTTATGATAATCTCAAATAAAATAAAAATAGTTTTCTAACTTTAATAACATTTGATTAATTAAAATCATATTCTCCTTCCAAATTTTCTCTGTTTTTATTTCTTTATTTAAGATGCGAATTAATTTAAAGCTTAATGATTTCGATTTCAATTTATTTTTAAAAAATATATGAAATATTATTTATTTTATACATTTATACTTCAATCTTGGGTTAAATAAAATGATTTTTTTTATAAAATCAGATTAGAAAATTTAATATTTAGAATTTTTATAAGAGGAATTGTTTTTAATCTAGTGATTTTACATCTTAAATATAAAAAATAAATAATAAATGCATCAAATTTTAAAAATAAGTAAGACAGATATATTATAAATCAATACTTTGACAGATAATAAATGTCAAGATTAAAATGGCCTGGCTGATAAATAAATAAAACCTTAGAATTACATAGATAATATGGTGGATATTTTTAAAATCCTAAAATAAATATTAAGTACGAATATTTTTTATTTGTTAATGCTAATTGATAATTTTATATTTTATTGCATAGATGTTTGATTAATTTGGATAAAAATATATTTTTTATTAAGTATTTATTATTATAAGCTAATCCTCTTGATAAAACAAGAGATTTTATTACTAGAGTAATGGATAAAACGTGAACATATTACTTATATTTTTAAAAAAAGATTAGTAAATTATATCATATTACTTCATAGTTTATGGTAATTTAAAGTATAAGTTAATAATGATAGGATATGGAATAGCAGAAAAAAGTAATGGAATAATATTAATTGAGGGTATTTAAATATAAATATTGCTATGTGGAGTCTATTCATATTTATCAAAACAAATCCAATATATTTTATTATGAAATTATTATCTTCAAAAATATTTTATATAAAAATAAATAGCTAATTTGTTAGTAATAAGTAACTAAATATATAAGGAATCTATAACATACAGCTACAAGAACTACAAATAGAAATAAGTTGGTAAGCCTTTAATTTCAATATTACTCTATTAAATTAAAATCCTTCTTTGAAATATGATTCATAAAATATTTATGCTACATTAAAATATATTTTCCTACCTTAAATTAACATTTAATTAATTGAGCAGTAATATAAAATGTTAAATAAGTATTAGTAAAAACATATTTAAAAAAATGAAGCTAAGGGAAGCAGCATTATAGATCTATAATTTTTATTGGTTTTTAAATTTTTTATCAAATTTTATCAAAAAATTATCCGGTTATTTTAATATTTTTAATCGAAATTCTGCCTGAATTTTTTATTTTTATTTAGTTTTAAGCCTCAATTTTTATTTAATGGTTTAATTATGTTATTAAATTTCTAAGCTTTAACATTAGGTTATAGAGATTCATAAAAATATATCAAAGCTAAGTTGAAATAGAAAAAAATTTACATTTAATAGAGAGAAATAAATTATTTTATTAAGATGGATTTGGTTGAGAAAAAATATTTAAGTAATTTTAATATCACTATTTTTTTTAATTTTTTAGCTTTTCCTTTCATTCATCAAATTTAAAGCCATATTAATATATCTTTTAATTTTCTAGTTCTATTTAGATGAATGAATTTTTCTTTATTTCTAACAGTTAAAGCATACATTTTTACAAATTAGAGTACATTTCAACAACTTTAAGCTAATCTTTTCAAAAATATTTTTTTATTTTAATAAGTTTTGTGCATTGGTTTGACTCTACTAGACTTTAAATCTAATTTCGAAAGTATTTTATTTATATTAATTTAAAAAATCATATTTAACCTGAATTAAAATAAAAAT
>JH719946.1:592512-671289 GCA_000231845.2 Tetrahymena malaccensis 436 | reverse complement strand
ATTTATTTGTGAAAATTTATATTATTTTTGTGAAGTAAATTCTTTTTTGTTAATTATTTTAAATGATTCTTTAAAAAAGAAATATTTTACTATGCTAGCTTTTAAAATTGGATATAGTTTTTTATTGAAAATGATGAAAAATATTTTTTAAAATATAATAGATAGTCAGAAAGTGAACCATCCATTTTTAAATCATATTTTTTATCAATAATTTTCAGCAATAAAAAATATTTTAGAAAAAGAAAATATTTCTAAAAAATTTGGTTCACATTCTCACTGTTTTATATATTATTTATTTTAAAACATCAACTAGAATGCTAACTATTATCTTTAAAAATGAACAAGAGATAAATGGAAAAATGTTAAAGCAGTGTAGTCTTAAATTTTTTTAAATATCCTTAAGAAAAAGAAAAAAACTATCAATATCTTAAGTAATAAAATTTCACTCTCAATAATTTCTTAACTTTATTTATTAATTTTTTTGATGTGGCTTGAAACTCAATTATTTTTAATTAAAAATTTTCCTCTTTTTAAAATAAACAACAATGATAAGCTTTTTTAAACTTTTTTATTTGTTTTTTATTAAACAAAGTAAATTTCCTTATCACTCAAACAATTTTTTGCTATTTTTATTTGAAATTTTCTCCTCTTCAAATTAAATAAAAAATAGTGTATCAGTTGTTAAGAATTTTTTATGCGAAAACTGTGTTGTAATTTATAACATTTATTTCTCAATTTTTTATTCAACTATTGTGAAATAACAAACAAAATATAATAATGTGAATTGAAACTATAATCTAGGATTAATTAGAATGCTTGTCATTACTTCTAAATAATCTGATTTGGTTTTTTAAATTTTGACTCAAGATAATATAGTAAGTCCTTTTTCATTAAAATGAATATTTCATAATCAATAAAACAAATAATACACTTATTTAAATGTATTCTAATACATATTAATTTTGAAGAATATATTGTAAATAAAAACTTGATATTTATCAAAATGCATTAAAATTGAGTTCCATTTTATGAGTTTAATTTTACTCTTATTGACAATATTAAGTGATTTCTATTCAAATTTTCTTTTGCAAACCAAGGATCACGTAGCTTTCAATTTGAATTAACTTTAAAAGTAAAAATTGTAGTAAACTAGTTTAATCTATAAAATAAATAAAACACTAAGCCATGTTAAATAATTCATATATGGTATTTAAAGAGTATTTCTAAAAAATGAATTTATATTTAACAAGATTAACTAGATGATATAATTCTTTTACTGTTGCTTTTATATTTCAAAGCATGTATTGCTCATTATATATTAAAATAAAATATTTAGTTAGGTTTTGAGATTTTTTCTGAAGTTATTTTTCTAATAAAAATGGTCCAATTAATAAAATTTTAGTTATATTTTCGAAAAAGGTGCTATTCATCAAACATTTTATTTTTTTGCATTCCATGATTTTTGTAATAAACTTTTTGTGAAAGAATATGTAAAATATGTCCAACCAAAGATTACAGAGCTATAAATTCCTAATAGTTTTAATGATAAAAAACATTGCAGCCATATATAATTTGTAAAGCAAATAATACTTATAGCCATACCATATATTACATAAATAATTTATAAAGAGTACTCAAGGAGAAAGATAATATATTTGTTTTTGGCGAAGATTTATATCTAATAAGCATATATTTTTCATATTTTATTGAAATTATATACTTATCTAACTTTTGAGATTAAATTGGATGTTGATTTTCTAAAAAATTGGTTAAATTAGTATAATATTAATTGTATTTTCAAAAAAAATGCTATTTATTTGACATTTAATTTTCTTTTTATACAATGATATCTATTAGAAGTTAATAATAACTAACCATTTAAAAGCAAAATTAATGGAAAGAGCATAATTACCATCGCTTTTGCTAGGTAAAGTTACTCTTATTGTATTTTGTTCTAGCTTATTAAAAACAAAAAATAAATATTTTATTTATATAAGATAAAATCTTTCGAAAATGCTATTTGTAAATATGAATAGTTAGCTTTTTAGTTGTATTTGTTAAGAGCTAAATAAAATATAAAGGAATCAATAGCATTTGATAGTAAATTTATTTCACGTCAAATTTAAGGGATTGTGTTTTATGTTATAATACAAATCACTGAACTGTTTTTTGTGTTTAAATTATTACTTTTTTAACTAATATTAATCCTAATCTCAATTATTAATAAAAAATATTTTATGATTCAAGTAAACACTTTTTAGCTCCTTTTTAAGTTAATAAATTGAATTTTTAATCTAAAATCTTAAATATCGTATATTCATTAATGCTTGATAAAAAAACGAAATGAGAAAAGCATAATAGGTCTGTCTGTAGAGTAGATGAAAACGAAAACTTAATTTAAAGTTTTATCAGTGATAAACCAATTTCGAGTATTATCATTTTACTTAAAAATTACCTGAATTTTTTTTTTTTTTTATTAACTTTTTAACCTCAATTTTCAATAAATTTTGAGGTTTATTTTTTATTCAAATTTATTATTTAAATAGTAATGAACTCAAATATATTTTTAAGCCAAATTTAAATCATAAATTTTTTTAGTATGGAGAAAAATACTATTTCAAATTGAAAAAGAGTTTGTGTTTAAGTTTAGTGCTTTATTGTCATCAATCAATTTTTTCATTTCTGGTTTTTATTAGTTTAATTGATAATCTTGAAAACTTCACCTTCATTCTGGAAAAAATTATCTTTTATAACTATAACTCTTTTTAAACAGCCTGAATTTATACATAAAATATAATTAAAAATTCATGATATATCATATAAAAATAAATATGATGACTAATATTAACTACATTTATCATTAATAGCATAATGAAAATTATTAAAAATTGAAAGGTATAGATAAATGTGGAGATCAAAAAATATTACTGAAATAAGTATTTTTGTAATTAATTGCTCTATATAAAAAAGTAAGATAGTAAATATTTGTCTACTTATCAATAATTTTATGCTTATAAACTTAATTGTTCTCATTATCAACTATAATAATTTATCATTTTTAATCATGATCCATAAATAATCAGTATGTAAATTACTGATTATTTTTTCGAACTTAAGTTAAGAAGGAACTTACATAAAAATCAGTATAATTTTTAGCTTGTGAAATTTACTTCTAAAAATATTCAAAACAGGCTATTTTTTATTTAATTTGAATAGTAATTTTTTTTTAAAATGTAAAATTAATTAAAAAATTTGAAAATAGCCCAGCTATTATAACGCATTATTTTTATTTAAAAACAGTAATTATCAAAATGGAATGAAAAATATAATTTTTCTAGTTTTTTGTTTCTAGTTTAAGTATCTGAGTTAATCATTGAAATATATTTGGATAGAACAAACTAAATTTTTAAAAATATTGATTGCTAATAATTAATTTAAAAATAATAACTTTAGCACAGAAATCACAATATTTAAATCAAAAAAAAAAAAAATCTGAAAAGTTATAAAAAAATAATGAAAATAACAGTTAATTTTTATTAGTAAAGGTAATGAAGTTTTAAATAACTTTATTTTTTTACAAATCTAATAATAAAATTATTTATTTTTTTATTTATTTATTTAACATCTTTAAAAATTTATTTAAGATTAAATTTAATTTGGTGCTTTTCTTTGCATTTTTTTTATTTTAAAATTAATTCAATGAATTTGTAAATATGTAATGATATTTATTGTTTGTAAATTAATTGAAAAATGTTTTCTCACATAAAATATTGTGAGGCTCTCTATTAATGGGAAAAAAAGATTTATGACTGAAATAAATAATCTTATTTTAATTTATTACAAGCATAACAACCTCATTTATAAATCTAAATTAATTTAAATATAGAATTGATTCTAAATTCTATAAGAATATTATAATTAATTTTAATAATTACAAAATCTATTAGATTTTTATTTACTTCAGTAAAGTCTTTTATTTAACTTAAATTTTTATTTTAAAACATATTTCTTTCAAAGGATTTGGAGAAAATTAATTAATTATAATTTTAAATAATATAAATATTTTACAAAATTTCTTTTTAGAATTCATATATGAAAATTAAGCAAATATATAATACAAAAATTTTATTTTAAGTTTATAATTCTAATTAAAATTAAAAAACAAATATTTTTCTATGTTTGTATCTTTGCTTTTTATTTTTTGAATCTTTTTTGTTTTTTTTTATTGAAGTAAATTTAAAATAATTAATTTATTTTTTTTACAGTTGATTTTATGAGATAAGGATAATTGTTTATTTCTACTTTTATTGACTATCATAAATTAAAAAAATAAAAAAGATTAAAAATAAATTAAAATTAAACAAAAATTATGTTTGAATAAAAACTTTTAAAATTTAAAGTTAATATTTTTAAATTTTTTTATAAAAAAGTATGGGAATATTTTTTTTTGATGTGATTATTTGTATTTATAAAAGATTACCCAATTTTTTTAGTTAATATCTTATGCTTATTGTTTTTTGAATAATTTCCAATTTAGTTAGTGTTAAGAGAAATTTAAAACAATTAATTTTTTTATTTAGTGTTTTTTTTTTAATACAGGAAATTGATTTTTTCTAGTTTTGTGAGTTATCATAAATTAAAAAATTAATAAGATTTAAAATAGTTTGAAATGTAGAAAATATTTTGTTTGATTAAAAATTTATTTCGAATAAAAATAAATGTATCATATTTGTTAGATTAAAAAACTTATTTCCAATAAAAATAAATATTTTTAATATTCAAGACAAGAAAATATATGATTTATCTATTCGCTAAATTTTTTAATTTATAAAAAGTTACCAAATTTGTTTGATAAAATATAATTTGTTTTGTTTTTGAATAATTTCAGATTTTATTTGTATAGAAGAGTTAATAAAATTTAATTTTTTCATTTACTGATGATTTAATATTGAAATAAAGACATCAAAATAAATACTTCATGAGTGATCCTAAATTAAAAAATAATAAGATTTAAAATAAATCAAAGCAAGCAAATATTTTGTTTGGCTGAATAAGTTATTACCAGTAAAAATTAATAATTTAAATATTTTATATAAGAAAATATATGATTTATCTTTTTTGGTATTATTTATTTGAATTGATAAAAAGTTACCAAGTTTGTTTTTGAGTTAAGCATTTTTTTGAGAAAGAGATTTTAACTGGCAGTATAAAAGATTAAATTAAATATTTGATAATTCAATAAAAGATAAGCAAAAAATATAATCAAAGCTTATTCATAAAATTGAGAGTAAAAAAACAAATAGTAACACAATACAAACAAGAAGAGAGACAAAACAAATAGTATAGCACAGTAAGATGATTGAATATCAAAATCTAATTTAAGAGTATATAAATGAAAATTCAACTTTGGAGTCTAAGCAAAGGGCTTTTATGAAAGCAATCTATTAGAACCCTCACTTTTATAATATGATAAAAAGACAAGAAGAAAAAATAAATCGTCTAGTTTCTGCATTTAAAATACGAGAGTTCAATCGTAAGGATATTGTCTATCGTCATAAATAGCCTGTTAAAGAGGTTTATTGGATATTGGAAGGCTAAATGAGTTGCTGGGATAAGAAAACAGACTAGGACATTAACACTGAAATGAAACTTACTGGAATGTATGAGTAGTTTATTGCTAGCAACAACTTAGATTCGCTATCAAGAGATCAGCAAGAAAAATTTTAAAATATTTAGATTCGACTAAAATATCTTAGAGATCCAGAATTAGATCAAATGATTCGTGAAATCGATACATAGAAGGAGTTTTTCCTCCTCAGCAACATTTGCAACATCAAAAGAGTACGCTTTTTAGAGGCTGGAGATATAGCAGGAGAGAATTGTGCTAACTCAGGATTAAAGTATGATGGTTTGTGTGTTGTTAGCAGTGAGAAGTGTTATGCCTTATCACTTTCCATAGAAGATTATAATCATATATTTACTACAAATAAAGATTGCTTTTATTTTATTAAAGAAGCTCTCCAACAAGTATTTGGATTCTCAAACTAAAAGCTAATCAATCGTCTTGCATATCAATTTGAAGTAATAAATTATTAGTACAACTAAGTCATATATAATGAAGGAGATGTTGCTGATTGTGTTTATGTGATTAAAAGTGGTGAAGTAGAAATAGTTAAAACTCTGAGTTTGGCATAACTTTAATAACCAGATATTTTATCAGGTTCTAATTAAAAAAATTAAGATTTAATTTAAAATAAGGATAAAAATGTAGAAATTAGCACTCCTTATTAGGTAGAGGGATCTACTAACCAAGCAGTCTTAAAGCATGTTCAAAACTGTGAAATTAGTAAATACAAAAGAAAACTAAAACCAAAGATGATGGAAACTCAGATAGTTTTAAAGAACTAAGGTCTTTTAGGTCTAGAAGACTATTTTGAAGAAGGTAGTGAAATGTAACCTGAAAAAGATATAGAAGAGTCTATTAAATAAAAAAAAAAGAATGGAGATTTCCAAGATAAGAAAAAGAAATTAAGGTATGTCAAGGCTATTAGCAAGTCAAACGATACTGTCCTATTAAAGATCAGAGACAAATATATAAATAATTTACTCAATGAGTAAGGTATCAACCGTCACAAAGTTTCTGAAAAAATGAAAATTTTAAAATTGCAGTTTCACAGTGAAAGGCTACAAAAAATTCATGAAATCAAGAATTAAAACAATCAGTAAAATAATACTGGACAGGGCGGAGTAATTACAGATCTGATGGCTTATAATAACTACTATGAAAATAGCAATATAAATATTAATAATAATGCCACTTATAATATTCCTCTTAATAAATTTATCTAGAATTAGTCTAACAACTTTAATTACTCTTAGGAATCTGATGAGAATCGCAAAAACACCTAACAACTTAAAAAATCAGATACTTCTTAATCTTAAGTTTTAATTTCTTCCCTTGTAACAAAATCTAATATTCATTTTGGAATTATACCTGACAGAAGAAGTTCTGATGAAGAAAATTACAGTTCTAATAAGACGGCCCCTGCTAATGATAAAGAGGATGCTTAATCAGGAATATAAGATAAGATTTACTCTTATACTCCATAATCTAATAGGATAGCTAAATAGAGAGAAGGACTGAAAAACCTTCAATAATTAGATATCAAAGGAAGTATATAAAATAAGTATTTTGCAGAATGCAACTCAGCTGAACCTATTTTAGCTCCTTATTCTAGAAAAAATATCAAGAAATTTACAGACTACTCATCTGTTTCCACAACTACAACTGCTAGTTTAAATTCTATGCAAAAACTATCGCCTACTCTTTCTATACCGATCAATTCTTACTAAAAGTGTTAATCTGGTAATAAAATGAACTAAAATAGTACTCCAAGTAATGTCTTAGTCAGTTCGTCTACCAGCATTCCAGAATATCAGCAAAGGGTAAAAGTACAAAGATAGCGCCCTTCTAAAACATACACAGATATTAACAGCAACAGCATGTAATCTTAGAGAGAAGAAAGCACCTCTCCAATGCCTTGCCTCCATCCATTAATAGCATCTGAAAAAATGAATTGTAATAAGCAATAGGAAAAAAATAAAAAGACAATCAATAGCGAATTTATAAAAGACACCAACTTATTCTACTCTACAAATATTATTTCTAAAAGCTAAAGTATATAATAGCTTTAATAAACTGACTAGATTAGCTCTTTATGTAAAAACAATAATAACAATCAAAATATTACAAATAAGGAAGAGCTTAATTTACTATTCTTACTTCCTGAAAAAACAAAATTAATTAATCAAAAACGCTAAAACAGATAAAAGTCTGATTGTTAGTAAAATGATCCTCTAGTTTAACTGAAATTTAACTCAAATAAAACAAATAAAAATACTTTAAGCAAAAAAAGTCTTGATTGTAAATAGAATAGCAATAATTAAATAACAAATAATATTGCTTCTTTGGCAGATTTAGATAATAATTAATTATAATAGAGTATCTAGGAGTATCTTCCAGATACTGTTAGCAGTAACCCAATTCAAGAAGATCAAAAGCAATTTATTAATAGACTAAAGGGAATTCACCCCATTCTTAAAAAATGCAAAACTCTTATATTTACAAATGAAAAAAGTTCTTAAAATAGAGATAACTAATCAGAATAGGAAAATGATGAGAGAAATAAAAAGGTTCAGTAATAATAAGACACAACCATCACCGATTAATCTACTCAATGCATTTCTTCAGATAGGACTAATATAAAAAAGAATGAAAAGAAAAGTGAAAAGCAGAAAAGAACCTAAATGAATGATAAATAAGATGTGAAAATGATAAATGAGATGAATTGTGTCCCATTATTTAAAAACGAAAAAAAGATACTTAATGCAAA
This sequence comes from Tetrahymena malaccensis 436, assembly GCA_000231845.2. Lineage (NCBI taxonomy): Eukaryota > Ciliophora > Oligohymenophorea > Hymenostomatida > Tetrahymenidae > Tetrahymena > Tetrahymena malaccensis. Next base: position 662,896 of record JH719946.1, on the reverse strand, counting down.
ATAGCCTCTTTAAAGAGACAATTTTTATTCATGCAGTAGTATGAATTTGACTAATCAAAATTCTGATTCTTTGTAAAATTAAAAAAATATTTAACACCAGAAAGATGATTATTAGGACTCAATAAATATAATATCTTATAAGTAATAAAATGAATTATATGTAGATTCTGGCTACTGCTCGAATAAAAAGAAAAATACTGCACTAGACCAAAAGAATGCAAATGCTTTAGAAATGTTCAGAAGAAGTAACACCAAATTATCAAAAAACAATATATTCTCAATGTCATCTTAAGATTCTTAATTAAAAAGTAAACTAATTCTATCAAACTCCTTAAGCAATTTAATAAACTAAAAACCAGCTAACCCTATTCTTTAGGTGAAAGATAGAATAAATACATAAGAGTGATAAATTGTATTTTTATTTACTCACATTTATATTAAAAAACAGTAATATTAAATGTTATATTATTTACTCCATTAAAAACAAAAAATTGTCTTTAATATCTTTATTTACTTAGTAATCCTTATTTATTTTTCAAAATTTTTAATTACCTTTCAAAATTTTTAACACTATCTAAGATTGATCTCTTATTGTTTGTTTAAAAATTAAAAAAATGGTTAATTCTAAAAACAAAGTTAATGTTATTCATAAAATTTAATTAATTCTCATTAAATTCATTTTATTAATTTACTTAATTTTAAGATAACAGAAATATCTTCATATTTAATTTTTAGGTAAATAAAATCAATCAAAAGGTATTTTTTAACTCAAAATTATTATAAATAAATATGTTTTATTGTTACTAGTATAAAAATATTCAAACTATTTTATATTATATTAAATTTTATTTAGGTTTTGTTAAAAAAAAATAATAAAATCTATTATAATTATTTGATGTTTAGTATCTGTAATGATTATAACTAATTATGGTAAGAAATATTATTGCTTTTTCTACTTTTTTGGATTATGAAAACATCAATACTAAATATTATTAATTAACAACTTTTTTTATTCAATGATAATTTATAAAATTATCATCAAGTAATACTATACATTGGGGATTATTTTTACATTAAATTTTCTTTATTGTCTATGATTAAATAATAATTTTGAGAAATAAAAGCTAAATTTCTAATAAAAATAGGATTGTAAAGTTTTCATTCTTCTTCTGAAATTTGATGTACAAAGAATAAGAAAATAGTGAGTAATATTTCTTTGTTTCATATCTTTTTATAATTGAAATAGTAGAAAAAATCATTTATTCTTAGGAAATTAAATAAAAAAAATTCAAATATATCAAATTAGGTAATTAATCGAGCTTCTAATATTTATCGTTTCCATTCATAACTGAGTTGCACACTGTCATTATTATCAGATTAACGCAAGAAAAAAAGTAAATAAGGCCATTATTCTTAATTGATATAAAGAAAATAAATCAGTAAATAAGCTGGTTTAAAAATTAATCTCTATTTTTTATAAAACAATTTAAAAATATTTATAAATGAATAAAATCAAATCACCATGTTTTTATTTTTATAATTTCTAAATGTAATTATATCTAAATTTATATATTTCACCTTTCTTCGTGAAGAGAATATTATGAATTAATAAATAATTTACAAAATTAAAAAATTTGAAGAAATTAGATTTTTTTTGAATATTAAATTAAAAATACTGAATATTAATTTTTTGATTTTTGTAGAACTCAATTTCACAAGAATTTTACTGATTATTATAAAAGACTCTATTTTTGAGATCATTATGAAAAAAAAACTACTTGTTTTTTTTATTTGAAATGGTATATAATGCAAAACAAAATTGAACTTTTCTTTCGAAAAACAAAAAAACTAAGGAAGCTAAAGCTAAGCACTATCATAATTTGATTATTAGATCTTTTTTGTGGTAAAAATAGCATCTGCGAGTTATAGTAAAGCATATAAAATTAATTAAGAAGCTAAAAATGTGTTAATAGGTACTATTTTTGTATTTTTTTAAACTAAAAAGAATAATATATTTTCCATTATTTGCTTGAAAATATCTAATTAAGTTTTTTAAATTATTTTATTCTTTCAAAAATAAAAAATTTTGCCTGATTTGATGATGTAAAATTGAACAATTTATTTTTTTTGCCTTCTATAATTAAAATTAGGTAAATTTTGAAATTGCTTAAATCAGTTAGGAATTAAATTAATTACAAACATTTAAAATTGTAAGATTATTCTGACTGACATAATTTTCGGAGAGTGGTAATAGAAGTAACTAATTTAGGAATATACAGTAATTCAATATTTTTAGGTATCTTTTGGGAATAAAATTAATAGCTTCTCTAGTATCTTTTGGTTTATTATGAATTAAAAGTTATGCATAAGCATTTCATTTAAAGGAATTTTATAAGAACTGAAGAAAAAAATTAATCATTGGTCACTAATATTTGCATAATTTAGGCTCTACACCGCAAATAAAAACAAACCGAGAAGATTTATAATTTTACTAAATTTTCATAGTAATTAATTTCAATAAAAGCAAAAGATTACTCTAACTAATTAATATAAATTTTTAAAATAAAGATTTTGGTAAATAGATTGCATCAGATTTCTTATAAATAAACAAATAACCATCTTTATTTTAAAAGAAACACACTAATAAAAGTCAAAATATATTCTATCTTACGATACAAGCATTTGGAAGGCATTAAGGATTTTAATTTATACTTTTAGTACAGCGCTTCTGTCCTTTTGACTTAATAATAATCGCATACAAACTTTGAAAGCTTCATTAATTTAGAAAACATAAGTAAATGAGCGAGTATTTTCTCAAAATCAATGAGCTATAAGATGATGTATCTTCAGCTATTTCTCCTTTAAAAAGTATCAGCTCCAAAAGACATCTTCAAGTTCCATCTATGGACTCTCAAAGACTGATTTCAACATTGAATAACTTATCAGAGGTAAACGAAAGTACTGCTGCGTAGTAGCAATAATTGGACCAAAGATATATGCAGTTCAAAGATCTTATTTAAAGACGTGAAGAAAATCCAGATTTGTAGAAGTTGACTATAGATGAGTAAGAACTCATAGCTAGCGTTTTGTATGACTTTCATCATTTTAAGATTTTGATACGCTCTTAAAGACGTATTGAATTCTCTATTAAACTGTTTAAACATATTAAAATCGGCTGGCTTGAAAGGGGTGAGTTCTTTTTCCACAAAGGTGATACTAATAAAACAGATCTAATATGTATTTTAAATGGAAAAGCTGCTCTTTTTTAGAAAAAATCAGAATCTTTTATTAATCAAGAAATGGATCTTCTAGGTAGAATCGTTAATCTAAATTAGCAAATCACTAAAATTGAAAAAAGTGCTCCTACCATTTCCAACGATATGTCAGATTCTATTCATCAACTCAAACAAAGGATAGAGCATAATGAAGACAAATTAAATTTGCTTAGAAATAAAGAAGAAGATGATTTACTTAAAGCTTATAATTATTAAAAGTATTTTTTAACTGAAAATGTTTGCTCTTTTAGGAGGATTAAATACTTGGAATGTGGATCCACACTTGGAGAGGCTCAGGTTGTTAATGGATGTTCCTGTGATAGTACAGTTGTATGTGTAAGCAAATGTTTTTATTTTTACATAAGCAGCTAGGCATATAGAGAAATATTTGGCTTAGAAATATCTAAAAATAGTTTCATATGCAATATATTGAAATAAAATTTTCCTGGTGCAAAGGATGACTCATTAAGAAGAGTTTCATACGATTTCAAAGAAGAAATTTATGAATATAACAAAGTTATTTTCGAAGAAAATGATCCTGCAAATTTATTTATGATTGTAAGGCAGGGTGAAGTAGAAGCAATAAGAAGGATTGACACTTCTACGAATAATAATTAATAATGTTTAGAGTCTACATCTCCTTTAACTCCAGAAGTTAAAGAAATTAATGGAAAATATAGTACTAATAAAAGCTCAGCTACTTCTCCACTTCAATCACCTACATAATCTAGAACCTTTTTTCACTAATAAAATAATTAAAAATAATAATAACCTTAAGTGTAGTAAAATTTGTTAAAAAAGTTCAAAGGAAAAAACTAGTACAAGGAGATCAGCATAGGAATACTAGGAGAAGGGCAAATTTTAGGAATTGAAGATGCTTATAACAACAGAAAAACAAGGTCATTCAAGGCTATATCTAAATCAAATGAGACAATAATATATTACATTAATAAAAAGTTGCTCGACGATGTCATTCTTCTAAATGATGATTATAAATTGAAGAAGGGTATCAAAAACTAAAGCAAAAGTAAAAGCGAATATTATAACTCTCGTACTGATAATTTAATTAACTTTGAACAGGCAAATCTCAAGCAAAAGGAAAATTTTATATTGTAAGAAAATATGAAAAAATAATATCTACCAGAGTCTAAAAATTTCAAATATTTGGTTCATGGCTGGATAAAATAAAAGGAGTAGGAGGAATTAAAAGTTGAGAATTCCTCTAAAATTAAATAAAGTATTCCTACTTTAAATTAAATTTAATCATACAATTTGCTTGACGATGAAACAACTCAGCCTACAGAATAAAATTTATTTGATACATAATAATCACCTATTAAGATTTAGAGAAGATCACTTTTAAAGAGTCTAACTTGCATTCAAACAGCGTTTAGCAAAACCTAAGATTCAAATGCCTTAGAGAGCCAAAATTTAAAATAGTAAACTCCCCTTGAATCTTCTCATAGGAGGAAAAAATATCAAAAAGACAATGAAAGTATTTCTCCAAGAAAGATAGCATTAGTTTAAGCTATAAGCATGCCAAAACTAGACGATTTTCAATTTAAAAGCGATATTGATATCATCAATTAATAAATTGAGATTAAAGAGTAATGCATTCAATTTTATCATTAATAAAAAGATAAATACTAAGTAAACTAAAATACAAATATCAATAACCATAATGCGCAATAATCATAACCTAATTTATTTTAATAATTGAATAAGAATTAATACCCGTCTCACGAGTAATTGTAATTTGAAGAAACAAAAAAAAAGATTCTTTTCTAAAAAAATTTTTAGAACGAAAATAAAAAAAATTATAGACTTAAGTCAGAGAACTCTCTCATAAATAGTATATTAAAGAAAACAACTTCACTAAAGTTGGATATCCCCTAACTAAAGTTCTAGAAAAGCTAACAGAAGCCCTAAATTAATGAAGCAAATGATGATACATCTTAAAATTCATAAACAGCTTCGCCTACTACTGTCCATTAAGCACTCTCCAAAAAAAATAGCTTAATAAGTTTACATAAAAGAGGGAGTGATATAATATCTTCACCATAGCTTGATAATAATAAATTTGAAAGAAAATCTGAAGTTGTTAATGTTACATAAAACAATTTCCATATTCAAAAATAAATACCCCATTTGAGTAGTATGTAATAACAATCAACCAACTTCAAGCACTGTAAAAGCTAATCAAGTTTTTCCTAATTCTCATTAAATCTAGATCAAAATCATAATAATTAAAATGAAATCAATACCTTAGAGGGAGAAAGCCAACAAAAAAATTAAGCATTAAATTAGTTTACTAAAGCTCTAAATGCAAATGTGTAACTAAGTAAATAAAACTCTTAAATCTAGTCTAAATTGTAATTATTCAGTGAGCAATAAAAAGTATAATTGGAATACTTTAAAAATAGTCCAAGACAAACAAGTTTAGATGTAAAAGCACACCTTTCTACAGGATAAAGCGGATATTTGCATAATCCTTAAAATTCCATTTTTTATACAAACTCACACAAAATACTGTAAAACTAACCTAATTCTCAAAATTAATCTCATAATAAATCTATATAATAAGTAAGTTCTGACAGATAAATAAATATTCCTAATTAATAAGAATTAAATACTAATTATTTTGTTGAAAACTCTGACATAAATACTCCTTCAACATTTACTAATACACCTTCTCAACTCCCATAGATAGCAAAAAAGCAGCTAAGTTAAAGAGAGCCTCTCTCGAGTTATCACTTTTAATAAAATGAAAATGTTTCTAAGCAATAAAGTATTGATAATTAAAATAATTCAGTATCCCCCAATCAATCTGAGCTACCTTTTATTAAATATTAAAGTACCACTAAATTTACAAATCAACACAAAAACGATTTATCATAAACTTAATAGTAGTAGGTTGTTGTCTAAAAATAGGGATTGAAAAGTGAAGGATTTGCAGATATAGTAAAAAGAATAGGACTTGATCCTTCTCAATTCTAAGAATAATCCAAATTTTAAATCCTCAAAAATGTATTTAAAATTTAAAAAAAGTAAACTGCACCTAATGTCTGCACAACTTCAGGTAGCTAAAAAAGATTTTTGAATAATTACCCACTATTTCAAAGATCATCAAGAAAAAATGCAAGCCTTGCAAACTCTCCTAGAAAAAACAATTTAGGATAAAATCCTTAATTTAATAAATCTCCTGCAAGACCTATTCAATAAAATTAGTAGTAGTTTTTAGTAGAATTTAGAAATGAATCTCCTTTAAAAATTGGCAAAATCAATTACTCAGTAAAATGAAATTTCAAAAATTAAATTATTTTGAACAATACTATATAAAAAATATCATAATAATAAAATAAATATATAAAAATTAATGTAATAAATACAACCACAAATAAATATAATTTGCATTTCTCTACCTCTATATTTTTATAATAATTACTTTAATTTTATCAAAATTTATCTGAATTATTAATATTTTATAAAATGATTCAGTTATTCTTAAATATTTTTGATTTCTAAAATTTCTAGTTACAGCTAATGAGAATATGAGATAGATTATATTATATACTTAATGTTATTTATTTTAGTTTAGAAAATATCTTTTTTTATGATTAATGAAATTGTTTGATTTGATAAAATTTATCTGTTAAAAAAGTATTTCAATTAAAAAGTTCTAAAAAGGAGTAAATAATTATATTAATTTAAGCATATTTCTAACTCAAATTAAATATAAAAACAAAGAAAATGTTATGTTGCGCTGTTTATTCTAAAAAATAGAATGAAATTTTACATTTTTAGGCCTGTCACTCACTTGAAGAAAATGAATAGGAAAGAAATTTGAATGATATATTATTATATGTAAATGACTTTAAATTTTTAAAGCCTAAATAAGTTTAAAAGATTTATACTTGGAATGGAATATGGTATTTAGAACTTGATGAAAAGTATTGCTGTCATCTAGTTTATTGCCAAAAAAATTATCCTGCTTAGTCATCCCTCAGATTTTTAAGTGAGATGAAGAAATTAGTGTGTCAATTAAATCAATATGATTCTCCAGATAATATCACCAAGTTTTTATCAAACAGGATATTTAATTTAATCAAAGGATACGATGCAGATATTAATTATAAGGATAGGATCAATAATTATGATGATGGGATGAATGAATAACTCTCTGAAAAAAGTACGCATTCAATTATTGTAGATTTACCTGAAAACTATTAAGGAGCAGGAGATTAAAGATTAAGAAAAACCTAAACTCTCAGAGATTCTAAATCTTCTATTTAAAATAATAATTTTTATCCAAGACCTACAACATCAATTTAATTCAACGAATATTTATGCTATGGAGCCATGATTCTCATAGCTTTGCTTATGTTAATACTGATAATTATAAAAATATGATGACATTAAACTCTATAATATAAATTATGCTAAAACCTTCAATTAAAATATAAAAAAATAAATAATTTTTGTATAAATTAAATAAATTTGCATCTTTATAATAAAAATAATTCATTTTTAATTATTTCTAAATTTCTTTCTTAATATCAAAAATACAATTTCAACTTAAATTTTGGTGATCAAATGTAATAAATAGATTTTGTTAGTGCTACGATGCATAATTTATATTTACAAATTCTACAATAATAAAAGAATAAAATAAAATGAATTTAACTTTATAAATAAATTCATTTCTACTAAATTGTATATAAAAATAGTAAACACTTTTAATAAATTTTAAAAAAAGTTCTATTAATAATTTTTTGTGATTGCTCAATTGTTTGAATGTCTTTTTTGTATAAAATCATTAGATCATTTTTTCTTCTACTATCTGTTACATTTGATAAGATTATTAGTATTATTGATTATTATTTTAATTGTTAGGAACTCTTTATCCATTATTAGAGATTTAACCGTTAAAAAATTAGAATTATTTCACATTTTGAGTTGGAGATTAAACCATAATACCATGGTTTTTTGACTTACTGGCTGTTGTAAATGGAGGTGATTAAGATGTATTTTTAGATGATACTTGATAGTTTATATTATTTTAACTACTTTAACCTAAATTAAGGCTATCAATTACAATGTGTTACTACATAGTATTGCCATTATGCTACTGCATCACTTGATTGTGGTTGATTTAATTTATATTATTAGAATAATATTCTTTTTTCAGTTGCTCACTTGATAACATTTAATTAGGATTCTAGTTTTAATTTTATGTAATTATATTTGTTTAAGACTGAGAGTTGCCATACAATGCATTTGGATTTATAAATTATCCGCCACCTTACATCTAATTTTCAGAATTTTTTTGTAAAAAAAACTATTAAGATTGGGATAGTAATTTTGGTTAATTGTTAAAAGGATGCAATGGCATAGCTTATTAAGGCAGCTGGTGCTGTTAAAATGAATTTGATTTAGCATGATATACTTAATTAGGTGTTTAGCCAAGCTATTAGCCATTATTTTACACACCTGAAGGCATTAATATTTATTACTAAGAATTATTTTTAGATTATAAGTTGCTAATCTTAATAATAAGTTATTAATTTAATTTATCTGATTATTCTTTATTCTTTTTATAATTAGTTAAGGCCTTCATTATTCTTTCTTTAAGCTTGTTTAGTTGATATTAAAGATTGTTACCTAAATCCTAATCATTTTATACTATATTTTGATTAACATAATGAGGATTGACTACCAATTGTTGTCCAGCTTGATTAAAGTGATGAGTAGATTATGATAAAATAGACGAAAGTTAATTATTAGAAGTTGGCATGCGCTGTGACTGTAAAGTTTAAGAGAATGTAGAATCTAAAGTAAGTCTTTTAATGTGAGTTTTATTTTGTTAGGCTTTAGTAGACATAAAAAACTATTGAGTTCCATTTGTTTAATTTTGGATTGTATCCCTAGAAGTAGCTGTTTTAGGAAAAAGCTTTTATGAGCTAACCAATTTTGCTTCACTTGATATTGCTTATGCTTATATATTAACAGAATTGTGCTAATTCTTCAAAGTACTTCCATTTATATCTCCTTAATGGCTCTCATCCTTAACAGATACAGCTGCTATACCATTTTATTTATCTAAATTAAATATTTGTACTAAATTATTAATATGTTATGTGGAACCTTAAGTAGTGGAATTAGAATTATGATTTGAATCTTTTGTGTTTCTAACGCTTTAAGGAGCAGAAATAACGACTATTTCATCCAAAGACAATTTCTTTGAGAGTAATTTATTTTTCTCATCTATTTTTATATTTAATTTAAGTAAAAATGTATTATCAAATTGATTCTCAGAAGATGCTTTTCAAAATTTTCATAAAATATTAAAAGTATAAATTCAATTTATTTTTTTCAAAATTATTAAGAAATTTTTTAGTTTAGCAAAAAGTATTTTTTTATCTGAATACCCCATGCTAATAAATTTATTTTTTATTTTTTAAAACTTTTTATTTTTATTTTATTTTTAAGAGGGATTCAATTTAAAATTTTTAGGTAGAGTTTTAGATTTGAGGTATTTTTATTTTTTATTTTAAAGATTCAAATAAAAGTAAATTTGATAATTAATTTGAAAGCAATAAATAAGTTTTAATTTTTGTAATTATAATTTAACAATTTATTTCTTGTTGATATTACCTTAAGATATCTGAGGAGCATCAACGTTAATTGAAAGGTTTTTATATTAAGGGTTAGTTGTAAAGTTTTTAATGCTATCTATGTAACTGTTAACATTTTCTAATTGTGATTCTAGTTACTTTTTGTACTCTGCCAACTTATTTATATCTATATTTTTGCTTTGACTATAGTCAATTGTTCCATTATTTATGCTATTGCTCATACTCTATTTTTATGGATTGACGTTATTTATACTATTAGTATTTATTTATTAATTTACTTATATTAAATTTTAATTGTTATTCATCTTATTTTAGTTGATTATTATTTAATTGTTAGATCCACTTATTGAACTATTAACAAATGCAGTATTCTAATTACTATTGGATTAATTTGGAGGTGGATTGTCTTCTGGTAGAGGTTGCTTGCTTGCATCTCTGTTTATTTTAAAATAAGGTTAACTTGCTGAAAGTAAAGCCTACTGCTAAAGATTCAAAATTTGTTATTGCTAGTTTATAATTCCTTCTTAGAACTATTTTGTTTTCTTTTTTTTATCCTCTATAATATAACCATGACTTAAAATTTGCTAGCGCTTTGGAGAAATAATGCTTTTGGGGTTGTTTGATGCTACATTCACATTCTAATTTTGATTGGTTTAAGGATTAGTCAATTTACTCGCTTGCAACTAGGCAGTTAATCTGCTAGATTTGTTAAAATTAGCGCTACTATTAGTTATACTATTAAAATTGCTATTTTCTAAAAACTATTTCGCATTAGCTTCGCTCAATCTCTTTGAGCCGAATAGGTCTTTGAATTTTGCAAAGGTATTACTTTGTTTTTACATTTGTAATTATTATTACAATTATAATTGAAGATTTTACTATTTTTTATCACTACTTTAGTGAGCTGATTATGAGAAATTACCTCCAGAAGGAACGGCATTGTTGCTTAAAGCTGCTTGATTCAATTATTGGTTTTGTTGAATTTGTATTATCTACTACTATTACTATTATTATTACTAAGGTATTTGGTGCAACTGCTAACTATGCTATAATTAATTTTGATTGAAATACTGAAAACTATTTTAAGAAGCCTAATTTTGACCATTATTGCTATTAAACATATTCTATTATTAGGATTGAGAAAGAGAAATTTGAGTATGAGGGTAAGCTACTCCTTACATCTGCTATTAAATTTGGCTTGACTAAAGCTATACAATATTTCCATTTTATCCATTAAAAGATTATATTCCATTATTGAATTGAGTCTTGCTCTAGCCTTTTAAAGAAGTTACTGACTTGCCATCTATCAAATCTATATTATAAGTTATTTGTTAATCGATAAAGAAAGTAAATTTCATTATTTCTTCAAAAGAATTTTGAGTATTTTAAGATAACATTCTGAGTATTTTATTGAATTCTAGCATGAAAAAAACTCATAATTAAAAAATTTTTAAGAATTGTTTCCTATGATGGAATAAATGATAAAATTTTGAATGCTAGATAAAATAATACATCCACTTTTAGAAGGAGACATTGAATAATTAAATTATCCATTATTAGCTCCTATGGAAGTCCCAACATGAGAGTTACTTGTTGATTTAATGGATTTCTTTTTGTCTTTTTACTAGATAAATGCAGAGGGTAATATTACTTACATTATTCAATTTTTTTTCTTTGTTAACTAATCAATAAATATAAATAAGAATAAGAAAAAATAATTAAATATTAAGTTTTTTTTAATCAAATCTCTTCTTCTTCATAGTAATTCTTAAGAAAACTCACTCTTTTATTTTATTAACTAACATCTATTTAACTATAGTAATAGCACTAAAGACCTTTTTTCATTTGATTTTATTCAAAACATATTCTTGATAGGTTTTTGGAGTAATCATCTATCATTTAAAAGACATGCCAATACAAAGAACTAGATTCAATAATTTGAATAATAAGTGTATCTATTCAACTATTTACTTATTATCTTGTAATATGTTAAATCAATTGTTGCTTAAATCTTTTCTATCTATCTATCAGTAATAAAATTATATACTTTAGATTAATAGTTATTTATTCTGTTAATAGTTCAAATATCAATCAAACCTTTCAATATAATTAATAATTTTTTTGTTAAACATATTTAGGACTGTAATGTAAATCGAATAGTTTCATACTTTGGTTGAAGTAGCCACTTAAAAATTTTATCATCATAAAATCCATATTTCAAGTACAATCAATACTAATTTACAGATGTTTTAAGAAAATAGATTTTTATTTTGAATCTAAAAATAGTGGTTAATAGTCAATTAATTAAAACTCCTCAAGATATTGTTTCTATATTTTGATAAAAGGCCATTTAAAGAACTCATTTTTTAGTAAACAATTTTTAAAAGTCTTAAATATAATTTAGCAGTAAAATTATTTTTCTGAGCAAGTCTTAATCCATCCAAATTAAAATTTGGTACTTTTTTCATTAAAATATTCCAGAAATTAAAGTATTTTTACAAAAAAAATATTTCTCTTCAACTAAATACTAAAAAAAATTTAAGATCAATGATTATTTGCACAATAGAAAATATGTTATTAATTTTAATGAATAAATTTTCACTTAAATTAATATTTATTCTTTCTATATTTAAATTAAAAATATTTAACGGTAACATTTTTTTAAAGATGAAATATTATTTGATTAATTTTTTAAATATGTTATTCAAAACATAATTTTTAAGTAAGCATAAACAACTATCATTTTTATTGAAATTAGCATCAATCTTCATTTATTTTTTTCAATTAGATATTATTTTTTGAGAAGATTCTGATAGAAAAAATAATACTCAATTAATTTTAATTGAATCAAAGTATGCTTTCTTCTAATTTATCAAAACAAATAAATCTTAAAGTAATCTGAATAAAAATACATTTAGTATCTTATTTTAAATTCAATTATAATAGATTTCTAAAAAAATAAACACAATTCAAACAAGGCTATAAAATCAAAATGGGATTATTTAGTAAGTCTAATGTGAAAGAAGAAAATCAAAGCAGTGAAAAACTAGCAGATTAAGCTATTAAAGATTTAAATTGTGAATAGTATATGATAAAATATCGCTAATGTATGTTCGAAAATGTTAATTCTTCAAAAAGAGCCTAATGTATAAAGTTATTAGATGAATTTAGATATTGCTTAGTATACAAAGAGTAAAAAGATGATAAAAAAGAGAAAAAAGTTATATCAAACGAGTTATTATAAAAGCCCAAGTGAATAAGCTAACAAGCAAAAGAAGAACAGTTAGCACGCACATATTATCATTGTCTAAAGTAGAAATTTATTTAATGATCCTATCAATCAATTTTAAATCTTTATATTATAATTTTGTATATATTTCATGTTAAATTAATAATTCATTCTAGAATTAATCTACCATTAAATAGTATGCTTAAATACAATTTATATAATCTATCTCAAATAATCAATAAAAAGAATTATTAATTTATTATTAGTAAGTGCTTTTTGTTTTTAATACATTAAATAAATAGCTTTGATTAATATCTAATGATTAGTAAGTAATGTATATTTTTTAAAACCAATTTAATAACATAAAATCATTTTCAGATAAGTTGCAAAATAAATAAAATGTTAAAATATAAATGCTATAACAAAAGTTATGAATTCTTTCTTATAAAGTATAAACTTGTTGCAATTTTTCTTGTAATAATATACTATCAATTAATAGCAAAATTGCTTAAATATTTAACTAGAAAAAACCCATTACAATCTTCAGCATACAGTTAAAAAAATTAATTTACAGCAATATAAAATTATTATTTTACAAATAGTTTTGATTGGTAAACATACACTTTTTAATGATCAAAATAAAAGTTTTGAGTCTATTTTAATTGAGTTATATTTAAAAATAAAACAAGATAATAACATTTTGAAATACATAAATAAAGAACATGATAAAAACTTATTTAAAAATATAAATTCTATAATAATAAATAAAATATTTGAATTTAAAAACTAATTAATTAAATTGTAATTCACAAGCACTCTTGTATAACTACAAATCTTTGATAATATTCTAAAGGAAGCTAAATCAGAAAGCAAAGTTAGGTGATTACTTTAAAGTTGACATGATCTACAATCACTTCATCATATTCTTGAAACAAATTTTCACAATGAATTAATTTGATATTATATAGTCCATCTCTTTTAAATTCAAAATATTAGTGATGTTCATACAGCTTTTCAGCAATTTTATTGATTTCATCTTATTATTCTTTTTTAGAAGCCTCAACCCAACCACAAAAAAAACGTTAATAGTTACTCATTTACATTTATTTCATCTTTTTAACATTATTTAAAAAAAATAGATGGTTATGATAATTAGAATGATTTTATTAATTCAATATTTACAATGTTTATTTCTCTTTTCATTTCCTATGAAATATTTTTTTTCACAAAATAGTCTATTTAGGATGTGTCTCCCATAATTGGTTTCAGAAATAATTTTGGTAATATCTTTAAATCAGATCTTTCGTGATATGAATTAAGACAAACTCTCACCTATGATTGTAAACCAGAGTCAGCCATTTATAATATTCCTTCATAAATCTTTATTATTTGGTGTTTTTGAAGAAAAAAAACTTTATTAATTAATTAGTAATAATAATAATAATAAAATAGCAAAAAAAATAAATAAGGATCTTGAAATCAAAACATACATTGTAAGCAATTTGGTTTACTATTTGAGGTTTTATTCCGTTTATTAAATATTTAGAGTATATAGATTTTATATTTGGTATAGCTATTTTTTATTTGTCTTCATTCCAATTTATTTATTTCTCATCTCTTTTCTTAACAGCAAAGATTTATTTTTCAAAATTTTGACTTCCTTTTTTCATGCAGGACTTTAAGGTAGACTCATCTTTACCTTTTAAAAATAGTTTAAATTATTTTTCTAAATTTCAAATAGAGTTAATCATATTTTACTTGTTTGCGTGGCTACTGTGCTTTTTTTAGTTAGATAATTATCTCCTAGTATTTATAATAAAATTAATTATTTCTTAATTGGTAAATATGAAAGAATGCTTTACTATCGAAGAATTATTTTTTTTGTATTTGCTACTCTAAAAAATCTTCGTCGAATGCTTCTATTTATTTGTTTGCTTTCTCTTATTTAGTATTATCTTCCATTTTTTCAATTAAAACACTTATTGATTTGCTTTAATCACTTGTTGAATCACTATTTATATCAAAATAATTATTACTAATTAGTATTTCTGATCAATTTATCAAATTTGAATACCTTTTAAAATTTTACTCATAAACGAATATATTATATTGTATTTTTGATATATCTACAATTAATTGACCAACTCTATATATATATGTCATCAAATTTTATTGTAAAATATTGAGCTAAAATAAGCATAAATAATCTAGCTAATTATTAGACAGTTTATATATGTGAATAATTATTATCCAATTCAATTCAAAATTTCTTAAAAAATTAATAGAACTAGCAAAGTAAAAACTTTTAGAAAAATCATATTTAAGCAAAAAAGAGAGAGAGAATTAAAGAATATAATGACATATATATTAATTTGAATTTTAGACTATAATTTTCTGTAAAAGCATTAACATATCTTATAAAATACATCGAAAAAATATAATATAAATATTTGAAGTAATTTTATTATTTTAATAAAATTTCAAAGCAAAATTTCAAAGGGAAGAGTACGATCAACATTTATTCCAATTCTTAGAAGAAATGTGAATAATTCTAATCTAAATGAATTTATATTATCTAATCTATAACTACCACTGTGTACATTATTGCCTTAGCCACTGATTGTTAAATTTTTAGCAAAGTAGATGGCATTATCTTATGGTAATTAGTTTTATGGAGAGGCAACTGTCCTTCCTGCATAATTATTAGCTATTTCTAGGCATTCAGTGTCTGAAAGTTCTGTCTTATTACGAAGTTCTTCTTATATAAATTTACGTATTACAGAGCATATTCTCTCGTGATAACCTGCAAAAAATCTCATATCTGAATCATAGACTAGCAATTCCTTTTCAGGGTGGTTTTTAATTTCAACTAGAATCCAATTATTAGTAGTTATCTATACTCCAATCAAAATACGAGCAAATCTGTCAAAAATTGTATTTCTAAAACCTCTATATTCCTAGGTAAACATTTTTGCTCCATCATAATTTACTGATTCTGGTGTCAATGGACAGCCTGGAGGAACCAAGGCTTCGAAAAATGCTGATTTCATTACATAAACACCAGATCCAATAGGCATTCCTCCTACATTTCCAAAAGACTAATTAACTGTATTAGATGTAATTTATTGAGGCTATTAGTTCAAACCAGGCTAGTGAGTTTTATAATAAATATTTCTTTCGTGGAAGTAGTCCAGCATGAAATATAGTATTTTTTCATTTAAAGTTCTTCCCTCCTATAGAGAGGCAAGCTCTTCATTACGAATTTATACACCATATCTTTTTACTCTTAGGCGTTCAGGATCAGAGTTGTTGATATTCAAGAACTCAGAACGCATAGAGCGATCTCCTTCAGTTGAATATGCAGAAATTAAATTGTGCAAATTAGTTGCTTAAGAGCGAAATTCTAAAAAAGTATTGTAAAGAGAGCGAGCAAATTCGCTAGCTCTATTCAAAACATCAGCTATTATTTAAGGGATAATCATGTCGAACTGCATTAGTTTCAAAATATTTTGCTCGATTTGTATTAATTTCTCTTTTGGCACTTCCCAATCATATGATTAGTAATTAATTTAAAGTTCTTCTATCATTTCATCAATTTCTCTAGATAATTAATCTCTTTCTGTTACAATATCTTCACCCATTCTCGCTTTATACATTTTCCGAGCTAAAGCCTCTAAATTTTCTCTCATGGCTTCAAATTCTTCTCTTTTAAAATCCTTAAACCATGAAGGTTATCCTTTTTACTAAGTTCCACTTTTTCCTATTTGGTCTTTAGAAGTGGTTGCATCAACTGGAACATCAAACAAATCTTCAAACTCAAGACCTTAAATATTTTTTATGAGTGTACCATTCTCTATTGCTCTTTAAAAATGTTCGAAATTCTAGCGTAAGTGCTAATTTTTTTGTTAATACTCTGATAAATACTGCTTGATACCATAAACTAACTTTTCGTTTTTCTTTCTATGCAAATCTAATATTTCTTTTCCTGAATCACAATTTTTTTTCACATCATCTAAAAGATCTCTCGCTTCCTATATTAAATTTTTTTCTCTAGGATTTTAAACTTCTTTAAACAAATCGTCCATCCTTATAAATATTCAGTTTTCTTTCTTGCACTTGCTATTTTCAAATTTTATATTCTGAATTATTCTATTAAAATATTTTATATTTTTTTGTTTAGTTTTGATATCCTTGCTTATTTTAGAGCTTATATCTATATAAAAGCAAATAAATTTATTTATATTAGTATTGATTTGAAAAATAATAGTTTCTTAAAAAAAGTGATGAATTTTAAATTATTAAAACTAATTGATAGATTGATTATTGACTGTATGAATGAAAAAATAAATAAATAAATATCTTTAATTAAATTCAAAAATATACAAGCAATCAATCTATTTATTAAAAGTAACAACTCACAATTTAAATTTTATTTTTAAAATAATAATTTGATTTTTATTGGATTTTTTTGTGTTGATAACTAAATTAACAAAATCTGTTTATTAATTAAATCTTAATGTAATTAAATTTATCAATTAAATAATTAAAAAAGTATAAATTAAAAATTATTTTTTTTATCTTTAATGTAATTTAATTGTAATAAATGTAATGTTTTCCTTACAAATAAATCTATCACATCTAATCAACATATAAAACATCCTTTGAAGTTATTAGAATATTCTTAAAAGAAAATAAAGGCTCCATACTACAGTAGCTTATTAATTTCGCTATCACTGCTGCTATAATTAAAATTAACTTTGTTATAGAATTTAGAGTTTAATGTAAGACAATTAAATATTGCTTAAAAAAATGATCTACTATATGTAGAAGTTTTTCCTTTTTCGTCTTCAAAATTACGTGAAAGAGCGAAGCACGGTAAGCAGCATTCTAAACAAGAACTGGTACAACTTGTTTATGTTTTCAAAAAAGACTTTTCTTAAGTAGTAGCATTAGTTATATGTACTATGGGGGTTTCTCCACAGCAAAGATTACATAAAAGACTTGGATTCTCAAGTTAGTAAAAGCCAAGAACTTCATCACCTACCTAAAGGAAGCCACAACTTGGTCCTGCTATAACTAAACGAGGCATATTAGGAGATTCATATTAATTTTCAACAGCATTAGGAATTCTATAGGAGCAAAAACAAATTTTAAGAGGATAAACAAAAAGGAAATTTAAGCAATTTAATTGGCGACGATTTAATTCATGATCTCCAAAATGAGATTTATAGGATACTGATCTAAAATCCCAGAATAATTACAAACATGGTTCATCTCTTTCAATTATCATCGATTAGTTTCCTTTATTTATTTCATATGCCTTCTGTTCAGCTAAAGATTATTGGCAGTTATTTAAGTATTAGCGACTGTTGTATTGCATTTTCTATTAAATGATTGGATTTACTTACATAGCGATAGGATTTACTGCTACAAAAGCAGGTGCAGGCTGCATAACAACTTGACCAGGAGTTATTAATTATTGTTGAATTGAATACATTTTTGTTCAAATCACTAAAATTTAGAATTTTTGTCCCCTAAAATTAAGTATATTAAGATATTGTTCTTCAAAATAACTCGATTAATCCTTTTCGAATTTCCGAAAAATAAACAATTTAATAGTTCTCTTATTAATTTAATAATATTGGAATGACGAATTTTAGATTTAGAAGTTAAACTAATTCGAAATAAATTTCTAAATGTAATATATCTTTGTAATTTAGAGTAAAGGAAGCCATCAATTATATTATTCAAGTTTTTAGGCAGATTTCACCGTATTTTTTAACTTAATTACAAACAAGAATTTTAATTCCATTAAAAACAAATTATTTATGATGATAAAAATACAATCCAAATTTAAGATAGATAATTTCAAGAGTTTGTAATTATTTAGATTCAAAGAAATTATTTTTTATAAAGTATTAATTAAACTAATTACATTAAAGCAACACTTAAAATACAAAAGTATAATATCTACCCAGAATAAATTTATTACAGATTTATATAATTATAAAAATACTGTAAATATTTTAGATAGATAATATGAGAATTTGAAATTATTTAGATTAAAAAATTATATTTTTTAAAATTGTAAATTCTTCTTCAGTTGTTTATTAATTACCATTAATTTATTTGCATATTTTATTTTGGTTAGCTTAAGTTGAAATTAATACAAAATTTAAAATATGAAAGCATAAAATCAACTCCTCATAAGTTTATTTGGATTTTTTACCCTGCAGTTTTTTTATTTATCATTAGAAAAAAGAGAATATTTAATATTTTATATAAAAATAAATGTATTATTTATCAAATTATTCGAATTTAATGAGTAGTAGAAGCAATAATTTTCATTTTATTTTACATCTATTTTCATTTTTATAAACCAAAAATTAATTTTTTCAAATACTAAGAATATTTCAATTTTAATGAATGAATCCTTCATTTTTTATAAGTTATGATAAATTATTCTCATTTTAGGAAATATGAAAAATACATTTGTTCATGTTTAGGAATTCTTTAAATTAAATAGCTTGGAATTGGCATATTAATAAATCTTTCACGGATTTTTATATTTCATAAATTAAACTTTAAAAAGCTTATTTTTTGCAACTGTTCTTTGTAAATTTAGAAATTAAAATTGAAAAATAGATTAAAATACTTGTAATGAAAATAAAATGAAATAAATAGTAAAATAAAATTAAAAATATTAATTAATACTTTTAATTGTTTGGATTTTAATATCTACTATTAAAGATATAATAGACTTATAATAATGACTATTAGATTTTTTAATCATGCTAATTACTTCATTTATAAGAATTAAGTTTTTTTACATGTAAAATAATTTATTTGCTTTTGTCACGTCTGTTATAAGAAGTATTAAAAAAATATTTTTATCAATAATAATTAAAAATTAGGAGAAAAGTTATTTAATAAAAATGTTTATTGGAAGAAATTTTAAATGGTAAAATATAAAATATTCTAAATTCAAAAAATTTATATTAATTGCTTTTGATTTTTAACTCATAAGTTAATATCTGTTTTTTAGTATTTTAAAAGTTTTTAATAAATATAAATATTAATTAATTTGCTTTTGATATTATTAGCTGTAAAATTGAATAATTTTTTAAAATAATTTAAAATATCACAAAAAAATTGCTTTGATTTATAAAAAAAGAAGTTAGAAACTTTAAATCGAAAAATTGTAAAATATTCTTAATAACTCAATTAATGATGATTATAGTTCGAAAGGAGAAAATGCTTTGATCAATATTATTAATAACTTTAATGCCAAAACATTGCAGACTTTCAATATTCTAAATAAAAAATTTTATTATGATTACAAATATAAGTAATTACAAGTTTTTATTGTTAAAATCTTAGTAAATTAAAAAATTTAATACCTAAGTTAATTTAATGTTAACCAAGTATAATCAATATAAGCTTCTTCGCTTATAATATCTTAATGTGTTATGATCTTTTAATCTATAATATTATGGATATTAAATTTATATTGCTCGTTATAATGAAATCTGATAATTTTCCTTGTCGTTTAAAAAAAAATATTAATAAAATGAAATGCAGTTATTAGATAATTTATGATTCTTTAATGTCTTAAGGTTTTTTCTAAGTTAAAAAACAAGGATCAAGTATTTTTAAATTTAAAAGCAATTTGCATTTATTTAAGTATTTGTAAATATTAATAAATGATACTTTTTTTGGTAGATGAAACTTATTCCATAAAACATTTTACAAAGTAGTAATTAAATTATAAACCTAGAGGACACAGCTATGAGCGCCATGTTTTTTGTGATAAGATTAATATTAATTGATATTTACAGTAGATTCTATCAAATTATTATTTATGTAAGAATAAAAAATATAAACTGTATTAAATTATAAAAGGATTATTATAATAATAATTATCATCTGACGTATTCAATTCATAGTGCATACTAAAAATACAATTTTTCTATTAATATAATATTTTGTTACCCTCTATTACGTAATCTTAGAAGATCCTTCATAACTAACCACAGATTTTGTAAAAAATATAGACAGATTATGTTTCTTTCATCTTATGACAATCAATTGCAACAATTTTTCTAATTCAACAATTAAAATTAATAAAGTATTATTCTAAACTTTTTCTTCTTCTTCTTTCCATTTAATTAAATTTCATCAAAGAAACTTAACTTTTGATTGAATTAATTTATTGTTTTCTAATCAATCAGTTTGCAACAAAGTAAATTAAATCTTATTTAGAAGCCAAACAAACAATCAAGGTGAATACAAATTAAGCACACACATTTAATTTGCAATACTTTTACTTAAAAAATAAAGCAAGTACATTTACATTCCTTTCTTTTGTAATGTAAGTGTATTGGAAGTATAAATATTTAGTTTTTTGTATTAAATTAAAAAAAATCTATTTAAATTTCCTAATAAAAATTAGACTTAAAATCTTTAAATTTAATATAGAATAATGAAAACTAAATACAGTCTTAATATATTATTGAAGGTATATGTTCTTGTCAACTCCTTATTTTTATAATATTTAGATTGTATTTAGTTAAATTCATAGTATTTTATTAGTGTCTTAAGACTCAAATTTTTTTTGATAAGAAATAGATCTATAAGATTAATCAAATCATAGTAAATTCAGGCATTTAAAATATAAATAACTAAGAAACTAAGTTGTTTGTAACCATCTATAAACTCATTGATTTAAATTGTTTGTATTTTTGGATGTATTTGATTAAATATCATTTTTCAAACACTGAATTCTTATTTTCACGTACTATTCTTTCAATTTAGCAGCATTTACCATGTATATTTGATTAAAAATACATTCTAAAAGCATTTAACGAAGAGAGGTTCTACAAAATTAGTATAGGAAAAAAATAATATTGATATATCAAGCAACTATTAAAATTCAATAGAAAGAGTGATTTATTGATTAATTCAAGAAAATTATGATCAAATTATAAATATTAACTTTAGTCTATTTATCGCTTTTTTAAAAAAATGACATCATTTTTTATATTTTGTCTAAAAATAATTTCACACTATTAAATATAAATAAAATCTAATTCTCTTTTTCAAATAATTATAAAAATTTTAATTTATAATTTTATTATAATAAATAACTGGCTACCAATTATAATTTAATAGATTCCAAAAACTATTTGACTAGGAGTTAGATAACATATTTTTATTTGTATAATGAATACTTTTTTGTGATAGCATCCTATTTAATTAATGATGCGCTATTTAATAATTAACCACAGTAACAAAGCCCAATAAGTTTATAATTGCTCTTTAATATCTGATTCATATTTAATTGGATGCTGACTTTTTAGAATGATAATATAGATTTATTTTTTTACTATTTTTCAAGACTTGGTTTCTTAAATACCTTATTTGATTAAGAAATTAATATTTAAAGTTAGTATTATATATTAATTATTGTGTATATGATTGTTTTTGTTATTAAAATTGACATTCACATTTAATTAGACACTTTTAGGAAAATAAAAATAAGTTATTTTATCCTTTCAATCAATTTTATATTGGCTAAATATTTAATTAAGTCAAATTTAAATATATAAATATATTTTGGGTAAAATAATCTGTAAGATACTTACCTTAAATTAAGCTGTTATTATCACCATAACAAATGAAAAGCTTGAAAGGTAAATTAATTCGATAATAATAAAAGCATTCAGTATAAATATCACCAAACGCCACAAATAAAAACATAAATACATAAACAAATAATTATTCAACTTGAACTTAGTCACAAATCAAAGCCATTCAAGTAATGCAAAAATATTTACTAAACAATATCCTATGTTACACATATTAAAAGGCAAATGAAATTCTTTTCTTGCTTCTATTTTTTAAATATTTGAAGAGAAAATCTAATTTTCTGATAGTTAGAATTTCCCATAAAAAATTACGCATATCATATAGAGATAGATTTACTTGTTGATTAATTAAATGAGTTACTCAAAATAAAAAATTAGAGAGGAATTCTTTCTAGCAGAGTTTTTTATACCCTTCTAATCAAATATTATAAATTAAACATTTAAAAAAAAGATTATTCAACATATTTGTGAGAAGGATCATACTTTATGACATTTCCTATTGACCTTATTTAGATAAAAAAGGAAGGAAGATTAGGTGTTAAATGATTAAAATAAAATAAAATGAAGATTTTGGACCAAAAATAAAAACCAGCTAGATTAATATAAATTAAATTATTGAAATAAAAGTTAATGGAATTTGTTAAGAGTCAATAAATAGAGATAAATTTTGCTTTGCTAATCAAAATTTGAAAAAGTAATAAAATTTACAAATACAATTCATAGATTTAGTTAATTTGCTTCAACTATTAATTGATTAGCATTTAATACGCAATACTGACAATATTGTAATGTTTTTATTTCATCATTATAAATTATAGTTTTTTCTATCTAAATAAATTATGCCTATAGTAATGAAGGAGTGTTTTATTTATCATATATTATGCATATAAGTCTATTGCATAAATATCTATCATTTCTTAAATGCTGCTTTTTACTCTTGTTTAACTATTTCGCTTATGGTTTTTCGTGAGAGACATATATCCATCCAGATTAATAAAATGAATGTAAAAAATTCAAAATCAAAGAAAAAAACTTAATATTTTATCAATAACACTTTCTATTACTATTTCTTTTTGATTGATTTGCATACATTAGTTTTTTTTAATGTTTATGATTTCGTAATTAATAATATGATGCAATTAAAAGTACTACAAATCAGAATCACATATTTATTTATTTATTCATTCATTTAATTGAATGAATTTATTAAAACAAAGTAGAGGGTAAGGAATTTTTATTACTAATCTCATATAAACTATAAAAGAGTGAAATCTCTGAAAAATATTAATTAATAATTAATAAAAATAATAATATCAAATAAATAACAATAAAAAAAGATAAAGATCAAATATATCTCGCATACGGCAACCAAGATCAATACTTGTTTACTTATTGCTGCATCGTCCTCTCTATTAAAACAACTTAAATTCAAAACATTATCTATACTCTTAAAGGTTTAAAAAACTATAAATTCTTACATAATGTCATCAGTTAGAGGTCGTAGAGGTTCTAGAGTTATCGTCACTGCTAATCCTAGTAAGATAGTTCGTGATAGATCAAGCTCTGATGAAGTAGAGATCGTCAGCTCCAATCCTATTGAGAGATATAATCACTTTATCAGACAGTACAACAAAGACTGCAATAAGGTAATCACATCTTTCCTTTATCCTCAAATGCATAGAGAAAAGATTTTTACTAATTTTATTAACACATACATAAATACCTACCATTAATACTATATTCAAAGTGTGGTCTTTTTGCTAAAATTTTAATTATTTAAAGAACAAATTCACCAAATCATTATTTTTAAATCAAATTAATATCAAAAAACCATATCATGCAAATATAGTCTATTATTCTGTAAAAACAAGTGACATATTAAACCTAAACTACTTTCTCAAAACTTAATATATTTTTTAAAATTAATGAATTTTTAAATTTAACAGTGCACTTATTTAGTGCATCATCCAAATCAATTTATTCCAAATATTTTTAAAACTAATTGCAAAATTATATTTAATTTGAGAAATTTTCTGAGAAAAGCTGATATTTGCGCCATTCTTTATGCGTGATGTCACCATGTGATGAATTATTCATAATTAAAAAAGTACAATTGGATTTATAAAAACCCTATTTTTTTATCTAAATTAAATGAATACTGATGTAATAACAAACCTTACGCTATCAAAGCGTTTAAATTATGCATTATATTTATCCATCCATTTCCCTCAAAAATCGGAATAATTTTTTCTTAGAAAGTAAAAACAAAAAAACTTTCATACTTTCTATACAAATAAGCTTAACTAAATTTATTTAAAATCTCAAACATTATTATTGTATGCTAATTAATTATTAATATCTTTTATTTCTCTTCCTAGAAGAGTTTCCTTACAAATTGGGTTAAAAGTTAAGTCAGCTGCAATTAGATTTTTATAAAATTCATTTGAAGTAGACTAAGTAGGAGGATGTAAAAATCCCATCAAAGAATTTTTAAAATCTCTTTTTAATCATCAAAAGCATTTCATTTTTAAACTGCACTTTTTGTAGAAAAAAAAACTAATCTTTTTCTCTTGATAAAATAGTTTCTATAATTTTGAAAATCGAAATGTTTAATAATAAAATCTAATCAATACTTTTTAATAATTATAGGTTAATTGCTATACACTTAAAGAATTACCTCTCATTGACTTAGATGGAGAAGCTACACAACGTGAAATAGATAATTTTGTTAGAGTATTCTAAAGTAACCATAGTCAAGTATAATATAATAGATGCTATGAGCGCATGGTTAAAACTGTTGAGTGCTAGAATAAAGATTAATATTATTAATATATTATGATTGAAGATTATGCTTTTGATGGAGAAAGTGGCAACTCTATTTCTTTAAAAATGAAAAAAGTTATGCAATACACATAACGCTGGTTAGAAAAGAATAACAAAGCTTTTGACACTATCACCAACTTTATCAAACAATAAAACGAAAGACAAATTCACAGTTGAAACAAAAAAATACTAAAATAACAAATTAATAACAAATTTTATAAAACCATCCTAAAAAACTAATTAATGAATGAAAAAAAATATATTAAAAAACCTTCAAAATTAATTTCAATACTTAATAAATAGAGAAGACCTTGCTTTAAATTAAATTTATTCTTAAAATTAAGGACTATTTGACTACTACTACCACCATGTATTTTACATTTGGTTATTTGACAACCTTGAATTTGACGAGTTACAAATAGGACATGTCTTTAAGAATAATAATTAGAGGAAAATGGCTAGCTCAAATAAAACAAATTAACTTTATATTAAAATATAAATTATATAAATAACTTATTTATCATTTATTGCTTGATTTATTATATAATTAATATATATCAGTGCCCACCTACTTTATAATAAAATTAATATTTCAATCAACTAAATAAAATGAATCTGATTTCATTTTTACCTTATCTTTTCTTGCTATTGCGTCATAATTATTTGACATCATAAATTTATCTTTTGATTTAGATGTTGCATTAATTTAAAACAGATATAAACCATGTCAAAATGGGGTAAGATACTCTATTTGTAAATACATTATTTATTTGGCTAAAACATGATTAACATATAGTTTTTACTTATATTAATAGTAGTCTGTAAATTAATTCAATTTCTTATTTCTATCAATAATTTGTTACAAACATCGTGTTAGTTGATTCTTTTAATTCAAAAAATTTTACTGCCTTACAATCTTGTATTATATTTTACAAAACTGGAAAAATTATTAAGATCAGTAATGACCTGTTTTTTTATGTCGCTGAGATTATATTTTTCGTATTATCAAAGTTAAGACTTTAGACTAATTCATGCCCATCAAAGTTTTTAATCAACATCATCCGTTTAATTATGCCTTTATTAATCATAATTAGCCAAGTTTCAACCATTTAAACGTCATTTTTGCTTTTAATTCTAAGTCAAAAACTAACTTTCCACCTAACCAAATAGCTGCTATATTCTATAAAATATAAATCTTATAAATTTGACAAATCTTTATTGGATTTAAATACTATATTGTTTATAAAATTATATTTTAGAATGTTAAATAACGTCAATATGTAAGCATTGATCGCCACCTTCGAAATAACTTTTAAAAATTCTAAAAAATAGATAAAACATTATAATAATCATATTAAAAGTTTTTAAAATCTATAAAATTACTATATAAAAATCTATGAATAGTAAAACTGCTATCAAATCACTAAATACTCTCCTTAAGTCTCTTGAAAATCAGCTAAGTTTCTAAACATTTAAAAAGTGTAAATGATAAATAAAAAACTGATTCAAGTACTCTTAACTTTATTTTTTGATTTAAGAATCCTATAAAAAAACAGTCAGCGTAATCGATCTAGACTATATGTGTACACCTAATTTTCGTCTTAATATTTTACTTTTTTGTATGCTTGAATTAGTAAAAATCAAATTATTTGTCTATTGCATTAAGTAATAGATACTCCTTTTGCTTAACTAATAAATTCACTATTAAAATTTTCAAATTTCAAACAAATAAGTTAAGTCATGTAGTTGTTTAGAATAAATAAAAATTTAAATCAACATTCATCCACCTTAAAACAAACAGGCAAGCAAATAAACAGAAATAAACCAAACATATTCATTATATCTGTTAATAAACTATTTCAAAATTTTTGTTGAATCTATAATTTAAAAGAGTAAATTTTTTTTAGATATAATTAATATATTTAAATTCAAGATTTATTTACAATAATTTAACAAATTAATAAATAAATTTAAATTATTTGCTTTAATTAATGCTCTTAAAATGCGAATACTTAATATGATATAAAATAATTACTTAATTGCATTATTTAAAAATATTATTTTTCAACTTTTATTTATATAGCAATGATATTTTAAATTTATTATTTGAATATTTAATTAATTAACGAAAATGTTATGAAAAAATTAAATTCAACATCTATTTAACGGATATCTCTATTTATAGTTTTGTTTAATATTAAATTTAACAGTTAAGCCAAGTGATGACCTATTAAGTTAAAATCAATCACAATTATTGGTTAAAAATTATTTAATAAAACTTTTTATAATTTTTTTAATTAAAAAAACTAGATAAATAAAAATTTATCTGAACATTTAAAAAGTGTTCTATGAGGACTAATTCTCATATAAAAAGGGTGTATAAAATATATGATATTATTTGATTCAAGAAATTAATTGGCACTATTTTAGTTGACTTTATAATATAGAAAATTGAATAAAATTTATTAGAGTGTAAATTATTAAAAAAATTTTTTTTCATTATTGAATTAATGTTTAAATTTGAAATATTAAATTTAAAATGAAAAGTTAATTCAAGATTTAAATAGGAGAGAATTTATGTAATTTAATCAATTATACTCAATTATAGTAAAACATTATTTTATTTATTTCAATTAATAATAATTTTAAGATATTAATAACATACTTTAATTTCAAAGTATTTTAAAAAATAGGTACTCAATAAAATCTTACTAAACCAGTAATTTAAAATTTATAATATATAAAATTGGGTTGAAGAGTGAAGTAAAATAGGATAGAGCTAATTTTTAAACATAATTGATAATTTAAAACATTTGTTGCTTTAAATAATTTTTACTTAATAAATATAAAAATTAAATTATAAATTTTCTAGTATTTATCTCACAAATAAATAAATTTCATCACTCAAAAGTATAATTATTGATTTAAGTAAAATTATTTTTGAATATATGTATTTCTCTTTATTAAAATTTGATGATTCAACAAAAAACATTTGTTAAAAATTTAAGAATTTTAATTATTTTATAAAAAATTAAGGAATATTTAATAATATTAGCTCCACATTTAAAAGATTTTTTATCATTTTTAACTCTAAATTTTGATAATTACTCATTAAAGCGATTCAAAATATTTAAATGATGCACTAATTCAGTTTTAATACTAATATTTGTAAAATTAACATAAACAAATATAGATATTTTGTTTACTTTTGTTTGCATATATCTATTTAGATTTTTTATTCAAAGTGTAATTATTCTGAATTTTTTGTAAATATTAACACTTTTAAGCTGCTTAAGAAAACATTTTAATTTTTATCCAACTTTTCAATATTTTTGTAATAACTTATTAATAAGTATTGATATCTATCTTTCATATTAAATTATTTTTAAATAAATAATTTACTTCTATAAATATTTTAAATAGTTTTTCATGAAAAAAATTAAAAATATTTGCAAAAAAAAGTGTAAAATTAAAATTAAAAATTAAAAAATACTTGATTTTTAATTTTACATTTTAATTAGAAATCAATTTTTAAATAAATTAGAACATACAATCTTATTATTTAATGTAAATTAAGAAATCCTTAACTAAAAATAATCAAAATGAAATTGTATATTTAACATCTTACATAATTTAGATATTTGAAATATAAATAAATTTAATAAAAGAATTTAAACATTTATATTAAGATTTTCATATTCTTTAACCTTCTACGAATGTATTCTATATTTTTTTTTAATTTTGTTAAATATTAAATGTAACAAAGTAAATATATTTACTATTCTTTATTCTAGTGAGTAAGTGAAATGATACAATCCGAAAAAATAAATATAAATGAATTTCCATTTTTATATAGTTATAATGAATTTAAAAAACTTATAAACACTGTTGTGAATTAATTAAATACATAGAAAGTAACATAAAATGTGAATATGTTTTTTTATATTATTTATAGCTGCTAATTAATTCAGCATAATTTTTTTGAATTTTTTTAAGTAAGGTTTGATTTGTTTGTAATGACAAATTAGCTGTTAATATAAACAAAGTTTTTAATTTTTATAGGGAATATTGCGAAAATTATTATTTGAGCTAATATTTATACATACGCAATACATAGAAAATGTATAAAAATTGAGAAATTGAAATTAGATTTGATATTTATGTAAGACAAATAACAGTTATTGGTGAATTTTCTTTTGATTTTCTGAAGCTTTATCAATATATGTTGGATAGTAAATTAAAAAAGATAATTCATTTCAAAAAAAGAGTAAATATATAACAAAGAAAAAAGATAAAGAAAGATAGAAAGACTGACCTTTGTGAATTATAAGTGAAATGAAATAGTTATTGATTCACAAAATATTATTATGTGAGATTTATTGATCTAAAAAATTAAATGGATTTATGATTAATTGTATAAAATGATATGCAGATTTATTAAATTATGCTTTGATTTACACACACATTCATATATACATATATACATATATATATATATATGTATGTATGTATTTATTATTTTTGTGATTTTACAATCAATTTGTTAAAAAACTCAAAACAAAAATCAATTAATGAATTATATATTAATTAAATATGCAAAAAGAATAAAGATATAAGAAACTAATATATTCGCAAATAAAGCATTATAAGAGCCACAAAGAAAAGCTAAAAATTAAAAGTGGTTGAAAAAGCGATCCGCTAATTAGATAATTCAATAAGGATAATACAGTTTAGAAATATAATTTTTAAATAGTTAGGAATCATAGAATAGATTAAGATTGATCATTAGTGATTCGATTCGAGAAGAGGATCAATCTTTTACCATTTTGCTTGAATTATTAAATAAAATTAAATAGTAATCATTATAATATATAATAGAAAGGCTGCCATATTTGTGAAAAAATTCTAATTTTAAAAAGTAATTGAAGGGTTAATTAAAATAATGCCAATAACCGATAACGGTACTTTTAGCTCTCTCCATAAGTCGGAAGAGGGCCTGTATTAGTCTACTAGAGAAATAAATAAGTATTTATTGAGATTTAATGATTAGCTGATGGAGGAAGAATATTTTTAGTTTAGCATTTAGAAGTATAGGTAATTAGGCTATGTAATTTGTCTGATATAAATTATAATCTATATAGCAGATTTTATCAATTTGTTTTAAGAGAATAAACTAACACAAAAATATGTCATTTTTTTTGTCTTGATGCTTTTAATAGCAATTTTCTTGCTGTTGATTCTTTATTTTAAAGGAAACTGGTTTAATACTCTTTATTCATTCTACTACACTGTCTATATCACACTTTTAGGATGGTCCATGTATGATTTTGACTCTAATTAAACATCAGTAAACATGAGTAGCATTACCTAAATTGATATGTTTATATATGGGTTTACCATCTCTTCAATCCTCACTTTAGGTAATTTAATAATTATTTGACAAACAAAAAAGAAAAGTTTACAAATTTCATTTTCAAGACTAAATTTTAGACTATATAACTTACATATTAATCAATCGTACAAGAGAGACAAATTTCGATTTAGAAATAAATTATGTTTTAATAATTTATGATTAATTTCGTTCTAAAGCCTAAGCTAGCTAAACCTATTTTAATCAATAAATTACAACATATTTTATCAGTAAATCAATTAAAAGCTAATTTCTCTATAAAATACTTACTAAAATACTTTAATCAGATTCTTTCAAAAGCATTTAAGTTTGTATTTTTTTCTTATAAAAAGTATTTCCACTTTTTAAAAAAATAGGACTGATTGAAAGATGTGAATTAATTGTTAATTTAAAAAACAAAAGCATTTCAATTACTTTTTGATTATTTCAAAAATAATAAAATATTCAAAAAAAGAGTGATTTACTCCACAAGATATTTTCAACTATTATTAAAAATTTTTTTTGAGATTACTCCAACCAAATAAATATTTTTGAAAAGGACAATTAAATAAAATATAAAATATTAACTTCATTGTACTATAAGGTTAGCATTAAAATACGTATCGCATTCTTAAATTCGCATTCCTTACAAACTAAACTCAAGTTTCACAATTAATAAAATGTCTTAATTTTTTGAAAAATGTAATCACCACAAAATTTTTTAAATTTATAATAAATTAAAATATCTCAGAAAATCTGAAAGTTTACACTTTTAATATCATCAATTTCCAAAAAATTCTTAGTAATCACTAATTAAATAATTCATCATCGCAAAATCACTCTTGTCCTTATATTACCAACTCATTTGGATAATTTTTATCTTAAAATTGTTTGATTAATATCTTCTAAACTTAAACTTAGTTAGATTATGTGTGTGTTATGTTTTTAATTAACTTTGTTTTTTTATAAAAAAGGTATTACAGGCTCTAATTATTTGATTAAAAATATATTATTTACTTATGGTACTATATTAGTTTATGTATCTAGAGCCATTCAAGAAAATGTATAATATTACGCGATTATTCGCGTAATTTTAGTAATTTTTTTATATTATTATGTTTCTTACCACAGAGAAAAAGCTCATCGCATATCGTTTCTTAAATAGAAATAAATAGACTCTTACAACAATATTATGAATAATTAAATCCCTCATTGTTTATTTGCTGCTAAATTTAATTTTAAAGAATAAAGAATTGAACTCTTTAAATGCAATAGCAGAGCATAAAAGGAGTTTAATGTTAATGATAATGAGGACTTTGATAAATTTATTAGCAATTCTTATTTAATACATTAAAACGAAAAAACAGAAAAAAGCGTTGTAAGTGCCCACGCAATTTCCAATTCAGCTAGACACCAGGAATAGTCTTGGGAAAACTCACTTAAAGGAAAGATAAGATAATTAATTCAACAAAAAGAAAAATAAGAATAATAGCATCTACAAAAAATCAAAGATGGCAGTGCTTCCAAAATAAATAATTATCAAAAAGAGATAAGTCTTAATTAATCTCCAATAATAAAATTAAAGTTAAGATAATAAGGTCTTGGATCTGATAATAAAATTAGTGTTAGACTGAGTATATTTAAGCTTCATGAGTATTATGTAATTATCACAGTTGACAGAAATCACAAAAAGAAAAATAAAATTAAAAAGGAAGTTATCTCCAAAACAGGTCATACTATTATTAAGTAGCGCACTCAAGAAAATATTAGGAATGTAACATACCAAGATGATATCATTTTAAATCACGATACCCCCATTTTTAACATTGGAGACTAAATTTCGCCAATCATTTAAAAAACTTAAATTATGAATTTTATTCCTGATTAACAGTCTTAATAAATAAAAAATACACAATTTTTGTAGCCAGCTACTTCGCCAAATTTCTAATAAATATCATAGTAATAATTCAGTAATCCGATTATTCCAAATTCATAGAAGTAAAGTCCTACTCTGCAAGCATAGTTATAGAAAGATGAAGACTAAGGATTAGTAAATAAAAAT
Organism: Tetrahymena malaccensis 436; assembly: GCA_000231845.2. Lineage (NCBI taxonomy): Eukaryota > Ciliophora > Oligohymenophorea > Hymenostomatida > Tetrahymenidae > Tetrahymena > Tetrahymena malaccensis. The sequence goes on along the minus strand of JH719946.1, from coordinate 629,836 downwards.
TCTCCTCCAAATAATTATGCACATTACTCTTTATCTGTACAGCATACTATGAGGTAAGGTTAGAATCCAAATAATCACTCATTTAATTTTGGGAGTTAAACACCTACAGGTTAAACTAACGGTAATTTGAACTATCAAATCGATACAGCAAATATTGTAGGTATGAATGGAGTTGATAAAAATGGTGCTGCTAACATTACTAATAGTTAAAGAAAGAGCTTTTTCAATGCAAAAACCGTATCAAATAATAACTATTTGAATTATATGACTCAAAAAAAGCTTACTCTTACAAATCCTACAAACATAGCTAATATGGCAATTAGGAAACCAATGAATAGTGTAAATTCAGTTACTTCTACTAATCTCCCTTTGAGTAGCTCTCATATAAACTAAGTCAGAAACACTTCCATCGATCAATATTAGCCCAACCCAAGAATTTCATTAGGAAGTCGTAGTAATACAAATAATAATTTTAACTCTCACTCTGGAGGAGGCTAGCCAAGCTATAGTACCAATCATACTCTAAATTATTAGCATCTACAAAACTCCCTCGAGAATAAAGCTAAAGAAAAAATTTTTGATACATGCTTCGAAATAATTGCTTAAACTCTTTCTCTAATTTAAAGGTACAAATCTATTGCACCGAATTTTAAATAAAGCAAAATGAGTACTCAATTTCTTTACTAGCACAGAAATCAATCAACTTCATAGCTTCACTTGATTGCAAGTAGCAATATGCAAAGTTAAAATTTACAACATAATCAAAATTGTTTAGGAAAAGAGATTAATTAATCTAACTTTTCGGATTAGAGTTACTACGAGGCTTTTGAAAAATACACATCTTGTATGATGCAGCAAATCCTAATAAATAACTCTAATTTTCTAAAATTTACAAGACTAGTCTTCAACTAAGTTAATGTAAAAACTGCGTAATTAAATTCACTGGACTTAATTGAGTTTCTAAAAGTTTAGCTTAACCCAATTTTAGCCGAAAAAAGCATCTAACTGTATCTCTAGGACGATTTTGATGCTACATTCTACACAGATTCAAACATCTTAAAACTTATATTGATGAATTTAGTTCTTTACACAGGAAATATTTTAACTGAATTATAGTATATTGGTTTAAAATTTAATTTAAATGATGATAACACTACTCTAAAAGTCCAGCTCTCTATGCCATACAGAGAAAATCACGTATTTGACCATATAGATACCCTTCATATTCTTACTTTAGACTAAATTGAAAAAGATTATTAAGTCTTGCATAAATTTTATGTAGATTTAAGAGTTGCTTTTTGCATGATCAAAAAGCTTAACAATGACAATCCTTAGGTAGAAGACTACATAAAATTTACTCACACTCATCCAAATAACAATCATATGTATTTAACTTTTACAATTCCTGCATAGCCATATACTCCGAAGTCTAATTTAGAAAGTAATCACATGTAAATCAACGAAAATCTTAATAGTATCAGCAATCATCACAATGCGATTCATAGACTGGAAGAAAATATAAATTTAAATGAAAAAGATTTTATACACCAACGATCCCAAAATGAAATTAATCAATCGGCTTACAATAACATATAATCAAAAGATATAAAAAATACAGAAGAATGTTTTCTAGATGACTCAATAAGCTCTATTGAAAGATGGGTAACAATTAAGTAATACACAACTCGTATATCCGACAAATAAATAAAACTAATCGTTTGATTAAATAGCCTCAAATCACAAAAAAAATAATTAACAACAAGCTTTATCTTTCTATTGAACTTTATCTATTTATCTATTAACATTTTATATTCAATTCAGAAGTGCTCACTTAATTTAGATTTATTATAAAATAATTTAAAATCAGTAAATAAAAAATGAAAAAATAATTAATTTATTAGCTAATTTATTACTGAAATCTCTTAAATTGTATATTTTTTCTTTTTCCTTAAAATATATTAGCAAAAATTAGAATCTGGAATCTATAAATAAAAAGAGATATATAAAAAACTTAAGTAAGATCTTTCTTAAAAAAACTATAAAAAACTAACTAATAACTCTTTCATAATTACAAAATCTGAAATTTAAAAACAATTTATCATGAAGATTATTTTTCTTTATATAAAAAAATCTAATAACTAAATTTATTCAATAAAAAACAGTTAATTTAAAAAAATACTTTATCTAGTATGCATATTTTTATATTAAGTCTTATTTTCAAAATATTTTAAATGAGTAAAGTTATATCTATTTTATTAATTTAATTTGTTTGCAAATAATTATTTATACACAATCAATAAAAATATTTTATTTCCTTTAAATAGTATTTTTAAAAAGAATTACTATTATATTAGCAACATATTGTCTTTATACAATCAAAATACATATTTGTTTCTTAAAACAGTATTTTTAAAATGAATTAGATTAAATTTACAAAAAATTATTTGATGAAACTAAAAGAATCGATATTAATTCTTATTTAGATTTTATTTTTTAACAAAGAGTAAACAAAATTAGTTAATTATCAAATAAAATTTAATTTTATAATATTCCAATAGATTTTACATACTTTCTGTTATTTATTGCGTTTAATTTATAATTAAACTATAATTATTTTATTTTTATTTGTAATTTGATGATAATAAAATTATATAGAAATTTAAATAGGCTTACTCTAAAAAAAATTTACCTTCTTCAAATTATATTGGAAAATTCTTGACATAAGTATATTTTTAATAAATAATACAAAATATCAAATAGTATTTAGTTGATTATTGAAATCCCATTTTAATTGACATGAATTTTTTCGAATAAATTAACTAAAAGTGCAAATAAAAAAAAAATTGAATTTTAAAAATGTTAACAATTTTATAAGTTAATAATTTGAAGACTTTAGAAACTCTAAAAAATTAATTAGTTTAATAATTATTTTTTTCTTTGTGGTAACATTGAATATATATAAATTACTTTCAAATACTTATTTGATGGATAATTTTTAATCAATTACTGAAGACTTGAGGACTAAAAAAAATTTTAATAACATGTTTTGATATATAAATTTTAAAAGAATTAATATTAAATATATTCAATTATGATAAAGGAAATTCTCTTAAATTATTTAATAACGTAATATTTTAGAATAGCAATAAATATTAAATGGTATTTATTAAATCTGGCAATTTTAGTAAATTTAATTGATAGATTATTAACCTTGAAAAAGCGATTTTTATCAGTGAAAAATACAGCAAATAAAAGTCTAATGAGAGGTAATTAATATAATTGATTCATTAATGCAATAAAAACTAATATGTTTTGAGTGAATATTTGATGACATGCTAATTTATGTGGGTATGATAAAAAGCTGATTTATAAATAACTTAAATTTTTTCTCAAGGGAAATCATAGAAAGAAAAATAATCAAAGAATCAAAATCAATATATAAACAAATAAATAAATTAGAATAGCAAATTGTATATTAAGGATATTAAAGAAGTGTAATATCCTTTGTTATTTTTTGTAAATTATTTGATATTTAAATAATAAAAAGGCAATCATTGATAGATCTAGTAAATGTATGAAAAAATAAAGCGAATCAAAGAAATTTTTAACAAAGAAGGAGGTTAGTAGGAAATTGAAGTAACAGGAAAGGGCATTTTCTATAAGCCGGAAAAGGAAGTTAATAAATACACATTATATTTTAGGAATGTCAAAATTGAAAGGGAGTATTTTTAGCTTAATCGCATACATTACATTTATTAAGCGAACATAACATTAGCTATGCATATGATTATTGTATCTTCTGATTTAATTACTATTTTAATGTCTTATTCTTTTCAAAGCGAGCAAAAAAGTATCATAATTATGGTCATTTTAATCTTGATGGATCTCTTCTTTATAATACTCATCAATTTGAAAAAGCGATATATTAATTGGATTTACTTTACCTTTCAGATATTTTATATTACAATTACTGCCTATCAAATATATGACCAGACGTTGGAGAATTTAGAAAAGGAGACAAATAACCCGTTTCTTAGAGGATTTACAGTTTCTAATTTCATCATATTAGGTATGTATTTTGTTTCTTCATACTTTTTTCATGGATTTTTGTAGTCTTTATCTCCTTTGGTGAATTTCTCTCTTTAAAACTTTTATTCTACCTGATAGTTAGTCTTTATAAAAAATTCGTGTAGATTAATGAATGAATGATAATTCTTAAATTTGTAATTCCTCATTCTGTTATTCACAAAAAGATAATTTCTATAATCGTAAAAATTAAAAAGCTTAAAATATTTTAAGTTTAGAAAATACCACTTGAGAGATAAACCAATCAGCTGTTACAGTTTAAAATTTTAAAGTTTATTAATATTTGATAGAACTAATCTAATATAACCAAGCAATTTAAATGATTTAATGGATTTAATAAAGAAATATTTTGTATTTTTATAAATCTAGCTCATTATTCTTTATTTTTTTAAAATAGGTATTTAAGGGTCAAATTTAATTTTAAAGTGTATTAGTTTCTCATATTCCATAATCATTTTCTTTCTCTCAGTTTACTTGAAATAATAAGTTCAATACAGTGTTTTAATCAGATTTATATTGGCAATCATTCTCTACATCTATACAGTTTATTCCAACGATAAGTTTTACAGATTCTCTTTTCTCACATAAAAATAAATTGATCAATATAATAAAATGATGAATAACCAAGCACCTTACTGTTTAATGTCAGCTAGATTTAACTAAAAGTTAGATAAAATAGAATTAATAGAGTGCAATACGAGGGCAACTGAAGAATTTTAAATAAAAGCTGATAATGATTTTGAAAATTTTATCAGTTAGATATTTATCAGGAAAAAAAATAAACCAAATTTCATGATTTCTAATAATCAAATCGAAGAGCAGAGCAACTATTAAAACTCTTTGAAGGGACAAATAAAATCAATGATCTAAAAAGAAATTTATAAATAGAAGTAGGATAAAGCAGAGATGAAGAAATTTTAAAAGTAAATGAGTGTTAAGAATAGAAAATAAAAAATCAGATAGCAACAAATTTAAAAAAACGATAAAGATATTAATGAAATTGCTGATGAAACGAAACTAGACTCAAACAACTACGGAATAGAAAAAAATTATGATTCAAGTGTGAAAAAGCTAAAATTATTTCACTTCGATAAAGAATTAAATTAAGAAAACATCCTTACAGCTAAGCTAAGTTTATTTAAATGGCACTAATACTATGTGATAATTACTATTGAAAAGAAAAAGCATCATAATTAACATGAACAAAAAAGTAAAGCGCACACTATTCATTCAATGAAAGAAAAGAGTAATTCTCTTTCTGGAAACTATAACAATCAGAATATCATATAAAAATAATATCAATTTCATAATACAAAAATAAATAACTAGCCAGTTTCTGCTTTACTTCCTCCCACAACTTAAATGGGAAGTTTTAATAATATTACAACGAGTAATAACCTATACACTATTACTAACGGGTTAGCGAATTAGCAGTCCTTTAATTAAAACACAAATATGAGTGTAAACATGTAAAACGTACCAATAATTAAGTTACTTCAGCACTCAGAAAATACAAATAATTATAATTCATCACTTCAAACTTCTGCTGCAACTCCTATTATTTTAAATTAATTAAGCAGTTTTAATAGCAACAATATCTCAAATCTAATTAACGACCCTTTGAGGAAAGACTGGCTAATTGAAGTATTTCAAGAAACTATTAAAGTTATTCTCTAAAAGCTTGATTTATTTAAACAAAAATTTGATACAAAGAAATTCAATTAGCTCAATATCGATCCTTCGTCGTATTTTAGGAGCTTCATTTCCGAAATATAGCTTTAAAACGCAAATTTATTAAAGCTAATAAAGATAAAAAGCCAAAAATAATAAATGATAATTCAAAAAATTCACCTTTCTGATTTAAGCGGAGCAATTAAGTAGCATTTTGAACCTTTGTTTAGAGAAAGTTAAATTTAGTTGTTCATTGATTAAGAAAAAGAAGATTAAATTTCCACAGATTAGAGTTTTCTTTAGTAAATTCTTGTAAATATAATCACGTATTGCTATCGCCTGCTTTAGTCATAAACTAATAATTCTCTGCAAAGTAAATAATAATCATAGTATGTAGCTCTGAAATACAATAAAAACTCATTAAATTAAACTTTAAAAATTTAAATATAAATGCCATTTGTTTAAAATCATAAATTAGATTAAGTCTAATTTTAAGATATATCTCTAGAAGGAATGAAGTGTGATAAAATAAACCATAAACAGCTATTTTTAGAGCTAAAACTATCTCAACAATTATTGATCATTCTAAATAAATAAAAAATCTAGCAGTTAAATAATGAATAAATTAGACGCAACTAGCTAGAAAATCATTTTATGACTTAAAATTTATCTCCAAAAGAACAACAAGACGTCCCTCCAAAAATATTTCAAATCGATATCAACGAAAGGCATAACAGTTTAAAAGGTTCTGAATATACATTTTAATAATTAACCAATACTCAGTAATCTTTCTAAAACCCAATAATGTCTCCAGTAAATAGCTTGTAAAAAGTTGTTAATACTGGGAATATAATGCTTAGTCCTATATTAAGTAGTCATCATTCATTTTATAACACACCATCTGTCTCAATAATCGGAAACTCGAGCTTCAATACTTCTCCTAAAAAATATAATAATTTTTAAGAAAAGAAAATATTTAATGAAAGTGGACACGAAATAGATTTTAATTCAAGTAACTATCCTCTCAATAACTAATCCATTCAGAATTAGACTACTATAAATGAAGCCAGAAAAAGCTCTATAGAAAATAGAATTTAATTCAACCAAGGTACTATTATTTCCTCCACAAATGCCTAGTCATATTAGCATTTTAGGAATAAAAGTAAAAAATTTTATACAAAATTCAAATAAAATTAAAATGAGCAAAATAATTCACCGAACTAAAAAAAGAATACCATAGAAAATGAGGAGTAAATAACATCAAATGATAAAAATATTGAAGGCGGAAAGTTTTAAAAAAATAACTAGTAATTTGAGAAAAAATATGAACAAAATTAAAATTTAGATGAAAAATAGCAAAATCCTAGTATACAAAGTATTGTGTAAATAGCTAACAAATAATAAAAACCTAGTTTTACAGATAATTAAAATATGAGTTTCAAGGAACAAGATACTGAATATTTGAAAATTCCTTTTTAATTTTCTGAAAAAACTATAAACTCAGCCTAATTTAAACCAGTTAAGCAGAATTAAGGATTATTCATCAAGAGTTCTGACAGTAAAATAAATTATGATTTATAAAAATATCAAAACTTAGAAAAAGATAAAGCTACTACCAACAAAGGCAGTAATCATTCAGAAAATATTCAGATGATTGAGGATTTAGAAATGATCAAATTTAAAGTTAATCAAAATCATATTTTTATATCATTTTAAGTGGTGGATTATTCTAAAAATAATCCTTCATAGACTCATAGAAGTCCTTAAAAAATGTATTAGTATGGAGAAAATACTGATATTACAAAGGACCAATTTGCTTAGAAATAAAAGGATTTTATTTAATCGAATAAGAGTGAGCAAAAATAAGAGCTTAATTCTCCAGACAGCTCTGTAGATGATCTCTTCAATTAATTAAATGACTCGAATGACTCAATTAAGAGATGGGTAGACTAATAGCAAATACTATCTAAAAACAATCATTTATATGAAGAAATCTGAAGACTTCATTGTAAATAGAATGTTCTTCTACAATTAATTAAAGACTTTGTAATGAAAATCTCACTGTAAATAAAGAATGATTATCAAAAATAATAAAATTTTTTTCTACTCCTATAATTTACTTACATTATTACCTAAAAAATATATCTAGAAATAACTAATTAATTATTATCAATCGAAACTTCTAAAAGCCTATCTAAATTAAAATTAGTTAACATTATTTAATGTTGAACCTAATTTATATATTAAACAATTAAATTTTTAAGTAAAAAATAATTTATTTTATTTTATTTTTAGTACTGTAAATCCTCTTTAAATATTATAAATTTTATTAAAATTAGTTTAAAAATTGACGCAAACTATTTATCATTATGATAATTTATTTTATTTTTAGTATTGTAAATCCTCTTTAAATAATATCAATTTTATTAAAATTAGTTTTAAAATTGATACAAACTATTATATTAAAAAAATTTAACGTGTTTATTGATTTTTTTTTCATGATTTAGAGCAATTTTACAGTAAATATTTTACTATGTGAAATAAAAAATCTATATTTTTTTCAGGTTTAACTTTTATTTTTTGCTTAAAACTAAATTAATATTTAATATTATTTAATACATTTAAAATTCCAACAAATATTGATAAGAAAAATAGATAAAAATTATCAACAGATTGAATGTGTTTTATTTAAAATTTAAATGGTATAAATTTTCCTTAATAAATTAGATATTAAAGAAAATTCTTATTTAATTAGATGTTGGAAAAATTTCTAAATTTTTGATAATAATTATATATTTCTATTAAATATATAAAATTTTACAAAAGAAAGACTGTAAAAAAAATAATAGATTCAAATTAGATAGCTTAAATATTCAATTTAAATAATTATGTCAGAAGTAATAAAAAGTTACTAAAAATCAGAGTTTTAAGAACAAATTTAATACTTGTCTCAAATCAGACTTTCTTTGTAAACATGGTAAAATTAAAGAAAAAATATCAATAATTTAAATACAATAAAAATATCTTTATTAAAAGTTTGACTTTCTTTAATATAAGTGATTTGCAATGTCTTTAATAGTTTATGATGAGTAATTAACAGATCACATGCTTAAATTTGTAAATTCATTTCTAAAGTTAAATATTTATAATATAAAACTATTATCAAACTAGAAAATTTCAATATTAGTTTGAGATAAAAAAAATAAATAAATATTTAGCTCCGTTTAAATTACTTCCTGATGTAGATAATCTTAAATTATATATAGAGTAAGTTAAGATATTTTATTTATATTCATTAATTTATTTTTAATTAAGATTGGCTAAAATAAATCCAGATTCTATTCTATTTGCTTTAGATAATCTCACTTAAAAAGATAAAATTTAGAACATCCATTTTAAATTTTAGTAAATTTAATAAGGTTCAATTTTATTTAAATAATGCATTTCTAAATTAATTAGGCTCTCTACAATCAATTAGTTCTTACAATATGATTTTTTTAAGAATTATTTTAGCTAGTATTCAAAGTTATCTAGTGTTTCAATAGAACTGAAGTACATAAACTCACTTATAACTAGCTAAAATTTGTTAATTTTGTTTATAAAATAAAAAAAGATTAATGGATCTCGATAATGATTCTCTAAGCAATTTTTTATGCATGCTGTAAGAATGCCCAATATTGGAAGATCTATCTTTAAAGATGGAGTAAATTACTAAAATTAATTTAAAGTTTGTTTATGTTAATCTGAAAATAATAAGATAAATTGGAATAAAAACTGAAGCAAATAAACTATTTCAAATTGCTCACAAAAGAAATGAGAAACTAAAAAGTCTAAAGATTATTTTAATGTAAATAATTTGTTATAAAATATTTATATTTAAAATATAAAATTGTTTAAGGTCCTTATAGCTTCCATAGAATTTTATGCAAGTTTTATCTGATAATTTTTAATACTTCCCAAATCTTGTTTCTTTAGAGTTGATTTTGGAGTAAAATACATTTATTTTCGATAAAAAACGTTCTAATTAAAAATTAAATATTAGCCTTAGATACCATCAAGATTAAATAATTACTGAAAAGGATTTAAATTTTCTCAGAGATTCTTTAAGCATTTGCTAAAAATTACAAAGCATTAAAATATAAACTCAGTAATAAAATTAATTTACATTAATTATTAATTTATCTTTTTAGTCAATTAGATATAGATGACATAGGTTTAATAAATCTTTCAAAGCCTCTTCAGAATTTACAGAATCTCTAAAAAATTTGTATTAATATTGAGTAATAATTATTTTTTTTACTTATATGTTAAGCTGAACTAACTTTTTAAAATTATAAAATAAATACACTTAAAAAGCTCCAATAAAATGAAAGGCTCAGGGTTAGCTGATTTAGGAGTCTCAATTTCAAAAATGAATTAGTTAAAAGAAATAAATATTAAAATAATTCCAAATCAAAATTAAATATATAAATTTGAGAACGATAAAGCTTTGCAAATCTTTTATCAATATTTAAGTTAGTTAACTCAAATTTAGGAATTGTAGCTAGAGTAAATTTTAAAAATTCTTCATCTAACTAACATACATTCAATTTTTTTAGCCTATAAAACATTTGCTGTGAACCTAATCATATAAATGAATTTGCAAAATCTCTAAGAAATTTCGGAAAGTCATTGATTCATTTGAGTCTGCATTTTTAGTAAATAATTTAACAAATAAATAAATCAAAATTTTATTTTCAATTTTGTTTAGAAATAATGAAATATCAGATACTTCTATAGCAACAGTAGCCTAAGGATTGTAAAGCTTAGTCAACTTAGAAAAGCTATCAATTTATTTAAAGTATGATTTTTTTATTACATATTTTAATATCTCCTTTGAATTTAAAAATAGCTCTAATAAAATTTCTGAAAAAGGGGCTCTAAAAGTTAGTAACAGTCTAAGTATTTGCAGCAAGCTAAAATTTCTATCTTAGGATTTAAAGTATTATTTTAAATATGTAATTTATTTTTTTAAATATTTAATAAAAATTAAATAAAGTTGGGGATAATAAAATTTTAATTCGAATTTCTTATGTGTCTAAAATTCTTTTTAGCTTTAAGAAATAGATCTAGATTTAAGGTATGTTTATATAATCACAACACTATTAAAGCTTTTTTTTAGAAAATTAAGTTTAAATACAGATTAAGTTTTTTCTTTGATAAAAAAATTACAAGACTAGTAACAACTCATTAAAATTAGAATTAACTTATTGTAAAATTTTAGATTTTATATAAATTTAGTAACTTTTTTTTTAATTAGTAACGCTGTGGTTGAGGTTAATGATTTCAAACAAATCCTATTACTCTTTTCAAAGTATAAAAAACTAAGAAAATTGCACATAGAATTTAATAAGTAACAAAAATAAAAACTTAAAAAGCATTTATTTAAAATTATTATAAAATAGAGGATCATAACATTAAAAAGAAGTAAAAAATTATGCAAAAAGAAAATTGAGAAAACTAGTAAGTATTAACTGAGTTTTGTTTTAAGCAAAAAAATTTTTACTTGTTTAAAAGTTTGAACAAAATTATTTCATTTTACTCATACAAATTATAATGTTTCTTTTTGTAATCTAAAATAGTAATAATAATGATTATAAAAAAAATATTTTTAAGATAATTTTTATATTAATTTATATAAATCAAATAGTTTGTTTTTATGTGAAAAAAATATTTATTATAAAGTTACTTCAAACAAATAATTCATTAAAACTTTGTTATTAAAATACTTTCTAATTTATTTAAAAATAAAAACTAAATAATTTTTTTGATCATTCAATTCATTATTTAGTAAAACGGCTTAGACTCAACAAATTTAGCAAAACTGATTCTACCTTTTATTTAAAAGAATGTAAGTGTTTAAATACCTTACTTATGCACTGCATTAAAATTTTATACAATATTTTTATTACAGTTTTATCATCTTTAATACATATTTTTTTAATTGAACCTTTATTTTTTGTTTTTTAAAGATTATGAAATTATTTATTAATAATTTATTTCTTAATTTTCTAAGATTAATTTTTCTCATAAAATCTAATGGCATATATTGAATGAGAATTTCACACTTTTTTACATTTTCATAAACATTATATTTAGTCTTTAAATTATTATATATATATTGTATTTAATTTATTTGGTTTTTTCTGATTTTAAGAATAATCTTTGTAAGTAATTACTTTATTCTTGAAAGTTTATTTAATTTATAGTCTTGACATAATTTTATATACTATTTTATGATTCATATTATTTCTAGCTAAAAAAGATATATTTAGATGATAGTATTATTTTTGAAATCTTATAAACTGATATTATTTTTTTCTTCAACACAAATTTTTTACAAGAATGATAATATCTCACAGTATATATCGCTAGATAAAAAACAAATTTTTAGATTTGTGTTTTTTAATCACTTTATAATTTAATTATATCTATAATTAAATCAAGCATAATTAATTTAATAAAATCACATGCTCTTTTTAAAATATTAAAATCAATAAAATTAATTTCAAATAAACAAATTAACAAAAAAATTAAAAATCTAAAATAAAAGAAAAACTATCTAAATAAAAAATAATTTTACAAAAATTATACAAATGAATTTATTTTAAAATATCAAATTTATTTGCCAAAATTTATTAAACCAAAATCTTTTTTCTAAATTTAATGAAATTAACACCAGACTCAATTCATTCATTCGTTTACCTGGTATGACAGATGATGGTAGGATGTTTTATTAAACTATCAAAATAATTTGATATTGTGAAATTATTTTTGTATTTCTATAATTTTAATTACTTATTATATCTGCCTAATAATATATTAATTGTAGATATTTAATCGATTTATCTTCCAAAACATCTTTTGTATTTATTATATTATTTTTTTTAAATAAATCTAGATAGAATTTGTGATTTAAATTTGATTATAAACAAGCCAAACACATAAATCCTTTGAGAGTGTATTTTTTTATATTTATCTAAATTTTAAACAAGATCTTCAATTATTTCAGTTACTTTCATTACAAGTAAATCAAAAGTATCATAAAATTTGAGTTTTCTTAAGGTTTCCTTAATATATTATTCATATTAATTAAGTCTTTACTTATCCTTGCTCTAAAAATTAATAAATATTTTATTACGCCATGATTTTAGTAACATAATAAGGGAAGAATATTTATTTACACCCTTAATTGTTTTAAACATGAGAATATTATATTTTAAATAATGTAAAAGGATTATCAATATTATTATTATTATTATTATTATTATTATTATTATTATTATTATAAACAATAAAAAAATTTTGAAATAAACAATTAATTAATTTAGTTGATAGTGATAGTACTCTTAATATATAAAAAATGGATTTTTTTTTAATTAAAGAATGAAAATTAAAAATAATAAAATTCAAGTTATAAAAATATAGAAAAATCTTGAGTTACTATAGGGAAAAAGAAATAGTTTTACAAATATAATTTCAAAATAAGTAAATTTAAAATGATGATTAAGATTGTTTCAGTAAAATAATACTACAAAAATAAAATTTATATGTTATCCAGGTATATTTGAATTTTAAAATTATAGAAAATACTTGAGTTACAAAAGGCGAAAAAAATTTATTTTTAAATAATCATTTTAAAAATGAAAAATTTTAAATGATATTTAGGATTTATTTTAGTAAAATAATAATATTATTGGAAAATTTAAATAATAAATTGGTAAATGGGTTTTTAAATTAACAAAAATACTTGAGTTACAAAGTGTAAAATAAATTAATTTTTCAACAATTACTTCAAAAATACCAAATTTGAAACAAAAATTTGATTTATTTCAGTGAAATAATATTATTATAAAATAATTATAAGATTATAAATTTACAGAAAGATTATAAAATTATAGAAAATACTTGAGTTACAAAAGGTGAAAAAAAAAAATTTTTTAATAATTATTTCAAAAATAGAAAATTTTAAATGATAACTAGGTTTATTTGAGTGAAATAGTATTGCTTAATATAAAATAATTTCATTAAAAGATAAAGTTATTAATATTTGTTATGATAATTAAGAAAAGAAGGAGTTTTAATCAATATACACTTCCGGGTTGATTTTTGTGTTGATACAATATATGATGGAATTTTCTATAAATTCATATATTATTAATTAATTCTGATAATTAATTTGAAAATATCATTATATTTAAATCAACCTACTTTATCTATAGCTCAATTACATGAATTTTTAAAAATTTTTTAATAGATTTAAAATAATCATTTAATATTTATAACAAATTGTTATTTATAATTTATCTGAAAAATAAAATAACCTTATTTGACATTTATTGAAAATTAAATACTAAAATAGTTTATGCGACCTTCAGTTTTAGGTAGGCTTTTTTAGGCAAATAAATTTATCATCCTTTTCTATAAAAAAGAACATTCGATTAATTTAATTTATAAAAGACTATTCTATTCCAAAATCTCTTTGTTAACATCTATTTAAAATTAAATTTTAGAGGCGGCTTGGATAAGAAAGCTTAAAAAAGTTCTTAAGTCAGAAATAAATGAAGAACTAGATGAAGACGAATAGTTAAGTAGGTACAGCAAATTCTAATAAAATGAAGAGCAACTTTAGAGATAAAGAACAGAATGCTTTTAGGAATAGACATACTAAGATGACAGTGATTCGTTTGATTCAAAAGATGTACATGAAGAGGCTGTAATCAATTATACAATTTATGATTGATGCTTTAATGTTTTCAAATAAGCAACTTTTAAATATAATTTGGAAAATATTTAAACAGGAAGAGCACAGAATTGCATATATGAAAGTTGCGAATGCCTTTGTAGAATAGAATTCAGATGACAGTATTGACGATATAGCTAATATTCATGAAACGAATGAGTAAAGACTTTAAAGAAAGGTAATAAAGAATCATGAAAGAGAATTTGAAGAAGACTTTCAACTAAACAAGCTTAACGAAGACACTTATCCTATTTTAGATGTAGTAGAAATGAATGTTTTTGACAGGATTGCTTTATTTTAAGATAGTACAATATTTGAGAAAATTTATAAAAAGGTTTGGCTAACAAAAGAGTAACTTTTAAATTAGTTTTATCAATTTACTTCTTAGATTAATTTGCTAATTAATTTGAAATATCTATTAATGTTTTGAGCTAATTCACTTTTACCTTTTAATTAATCATCTTAAAAAAATTTACAAATAGGTTGATTAGTTATAGCTGCTTTGTTATAGTAAATCATCCAATATTTACAATTATATCTCTTGTTGTCATTATATTCAACTCAGTTATGCTAGCTAAAGATGATCCTACTACAAATGCTGATAATAACCCATAAATTGATTTAGCCTTACTAATTATTTACACAATTGAAATGGGTTTAAAAATATTGGCTTATGGCTTTATTTTACCAAAAGATGCATATTTAAAAGAAGGTTGGAATGTGATTGATTTAGTTATTATCGTTACAGGCTGGTTACCTTATGTAGTTTCTAAAAATTCATTTAATTTAAGTGCTTTAAGATCTCTCAGAGTATTGCGTCCATTAAGATCAATAAGCAAAGTCAAAGTGCTCAATTAGCTAGTTACTGCACTGTTTAGCTCAATTCCTCTCTTGAAGGATGCATTTATTATCTTATTCTTTTTTTTTACTGTGTTTGCTATTGCAGGCCTTCAGCTTTTTACTGGCTAATTAAAAACTCGTTGTATCGATGTTTACACAGGTATTAAATATGGCGATGAAAATAATAATTTATTTGTTTGTGCACTAGACGGTGACTGCCCTCCTGTAGCAGGAGCAAGTTTTGTATGCGCTAAAGGAATGGTTAGCCCTAATACTGATTTATATAACTTTGATACTTTTGGTTGGTCTCTTCTTAATGTCTATGTTGTTGTAAGCAACGAAGGATGGTCAACAATCATGTATTACGTTATGGTCGGTTTTAATGTAATTATTTTTTTGAAATTTAATATTTAGAATAAAAAGGAATTTACGATTTGAAATATGTAAGTGTTTATTAAATTATTAATGCTTGATAATTAATAAATTAGTTTTTTGCATTCATCTACTTCTTCTTGATAGTTTATCTTGGTACATGGCTTCTTGTTAACCTTTGTATGGGTATTATTGCAGTCAAATATACAGAATCTATTGCCAATTAGAATAGTATTACTTACATTAAAAAAGAAAAGGAAGAAGGTTATAATATGTAGAATTTAGTTAGATGGGGTATTTATAAATCAAATAAAATACTGTATAAAGAATTGGAGGAATAAAAAAAAAAAAATAGAAGCCTATTTTAGTTCAGCTTTTAATTAAGTTCTTTACTGGCATCTTATAAGAGATCAGATAAAAAAAAACCTACTTAATTAAATTTAAAAAATGATAACGAAAAAAATCACTAGAATAAAATAGTTCCTCTAAATCAGAATTAACAGAATTAATTTTTGATAATAAATTCTGAAAATAACGAAGAATCTAAGAACCCAATAATAAACTAATAATAGTAAGTAGATCGCATAAAAAGTGCAGATAATAATGGGAATAATGCAAGCTCGTAAACGAAAAATTAAATTAGCAGCCAAAATTAAAATTAGCATCAATAAAATTAAGAAAACATGTAACAACTAGTTAAATTGTGTAAAATTTTTATCTTAATCTCTTAATTAAAATTTAAGTTTTTTTATGAATAATCTTAAATAGAAAGTAATGAATTGTAGTAACATCAGAATAACTTGATTAAAAATATCCATGAAAACAATAACAATAGTAATAATAATAACAATAATCTTGTTACAAAATTTTTGAAAGAATATGCTCCTATAAATAGAAATAAATAATTAACTAAGAATTTTAAATTAGAAAAGAAGGATAGTTAAATTATTGATCCATCTGTATTAATAACTGATCTTGAGATGATAAATTAAGAGAGTAAAATTCTTTGTTTCTTTTAATTTTTAAATTAAATGAAAATAATTTAATTATCCATTAAAAAAATTAGAGAAAAAAAGGACTAAAAAAACTGGAACAAGTGTTAGAAAATTTAGGAATGGAACTCACTAAGAACAAAAAAATTAAAATTTATAATAAAATTTTAAAAAATTGAACTTTGCTCCAATATTAAAATAGAAGCCTATATAAAAAGAAGAAAATATGAAATAAGAACCCCCTCACAGAGAAGACTATAATTTTCTTGGAGTGGAAGAACAAATAGAAGAAGAAAACAGTAAAAAATCAAGAAGTGGGAACTCATAAATTGTTGATGTTAGGAGGTAGTCTAAAAAAATAAAACATTTGTTCAAATAGAAAGAGGAAATAAGTGAAGATGATGAGCTGAAATTAGATGATGATTTTTTCTTGCTTTAGTTGGAATAAAAACAAAAATTAACTCAAAAAGGACTTGCTGATTAAGAAGATGAATAAATAGAAAATATGCATTTCAAAAAACTTCAGAACGATTTTAAATCTCTGAAACAAAAAAAATAACTTGAATAGAGATCTGCTTCACATAAAATAAACTAAGAGTAGTCACGCTTTTAAAACCATTCAGAGGAACCAAAATAGACTCATTTGAATCACAAAAGAAACACATCTGTTAATATATAAAAAAAGAAATAAAATATGTTAAATGGAGAGAAAAAGGACAAATCTATATCTTCAAAATCGCAACTTTAGGAAACTAGCAGCAGGTCTGATTCCTTATCAGATGTGTCTAAAATGTCCTTTTTGGAAATGCAAGATACCCTTACTGATGAAAACTCAAAGAACAAAACAACCTTAATCAATAATTTGTATTAAGAGCTTGACATTAAAATTGGAAAAATGAGCAAAAAGTAGTAAGACAGAAGAGTGACAAAATAGCTTTCCCAAAAATTAAAAATTCTTGTAAATTATATTTAAAATATTTTTTTAAAAAAAATTTTAAAAAATAATTTGTTAGTCTGTAAAATAGCTCAAAACATTTAACACTATAGAAAAAGAAGACTATGAAGTCCCTAAAATAGAGGAATAAATTCAGAATAAAATAAATAAATAAATTGATTAAAAAGCAGAAGACTTTAAGCTGATTCTAGATTCAAAGTATTTGAAACCAAGAGTTATTTATAGAGAAACAAATAACTATGAAGGAGATGTATAGCCCACTAAATTAAACAAGCAGATACAAAAATTGAAACTTTAATAAGAAGAAAAAATAAAAAAGCTTAAGTTCAGGTTTAAGTAGCAATCAAGTATGGTTTAATAAAAACAAAAGAAATAGAGTTAATGTAATTTAATGCTTTTTTATGTAAATATATTCTAAATTAAAAATTTTTTTTTCTTTATAAATAACAGAAGTCAAATATAGGATTCCTATATAAAGATCAAAAAGAATAGATACTATTTATGCTGAAAAAATGTTTAGAGATATTCTAGAAGGAAAAATTACAACAGAAAACCAATCTGTTAAATAGTCTAAAGTTGTTGATCCAAAAAATGATGCATTTAGTTTTGAGGCTAATCCTTTTAAGTTTGCCAAAAATTTAGCATAACGAAGTTAGAAAGGAGGAGCATCTGTTAAAAATGATGATGAAAAAAATGATTTTAATTTCTTGACTTAGTAGAAGTAGCTTACACAAAACTAAAATAACATATTTTAAAAGCAAATTATCATTAAATAAGGATAAAGTAATTTTAATTCTTAAGATAAAAAAGCAAGTTAGAGTAGCAAACAAGATACAAATTTGTAAGTAAATAATTAGAAAGTAGAACATAAAATTAATTAATAATAAGAGAACCCAACACCTAACAATTATTCAGTAGTAATGTCTAATTAAGCTAGGAGTGTTGTTAATGGAGATAATGAATAAAAAGGCTTAATTCTGAACAAAAGAACTTTTAAGGATGAAATGGATTAATTAGACAATAAATCTTAGAAAAATAGCTTAAATGGATCATACGCTTAGGACTCTGGTGATGAAAAAAGAAATCCAAACAACAAGAGTCTTAATAATTCCAATACTTCATTCCATACTAAAATGACAAATAAATAGAATGAAAAAAAGGTTAATTTGATCGGAAAAAATTAAATATCTAAAAAAGGTAAAAATTAAAATGGTGACGAAATAGAAAATGATTGGAATCTTGAAAAAGCTATATAAAAAATATTCCTGGACGAATAACTTTAGGAAATAGACCCCCTCATAGAAGAAAAAATAAATGATCAAAAGTTTTAAAAAATAGTTAATGTACAGACAGCTTAAATCGAAGTTCCAGTCAAGAATGTCCAACAAAAATCCTAACATGATATTTTTATGTACAAGCTGGAATAAAAATTTATTAAAAAAGCAGAAAGGTAATTAGATATTTTGAATAGCTACTAACAAATTTCAACTCAAATAGATGCTAAAAGTGTTAAATCATCTGATACAGGTGCGCCATCATTAAGTTACGGAGGTTAATCAGAGTTAATGAGTAGTTTAAGTAGCTAACTCAGCTCTTCAACTAAAGATGTTATTGTTAAGGAAACTGTAGAGGTTTTTGACATGGTTGCTTTTGAAAATGAACCTATCGATTTATAGTTTTTGCAACAAAGAAAGAAGGAGATACATAATCTTGAGAAAAAGGGAATCAGTTAAATTAAAGTCTAAACATCGGCAGATGATGTTCTTTGGATAAGCTTAAGGAATAAGAACTAAAAAGCCTTAAATCAAGTTATTGATTCTCTTAATTACTCAAGCAGAATCACTGAATAGAATGAAGGTGGATTTGCTGGTTTAGTTTAAGCATTTAGAAGGAAAGTAAGAAATATCGTCACACATTAGCAATTTGAGAATTTAGTCATGCTTTTTGTTTTATCAAATACAATTATCCTTTGTTTGGATGGTATTGTGCCAAGTTCAAGTATTTTTTTATTTATTTCTTGATTGTAGATCATAGAAAAGAAAAAAAAATTATTTTTTTTATTTAAACTGAACTACAAGAGTTAATTTAACTTCAAATTTTATTCATTAAATTAGGCTTAGCAGTAATCAACCAATTAAATGAAGTTTTTACTATTTTATTTGCAATCGATATGGGCTTAAAGCTTATTGGATTAGGTTTTACTGAGTATGTGTCAGATAAAATGAATATATTCGATGCTATTATTGTTATATTGTCTGTTTTAGAACTTGCTGTTCTAAGCGGAAGTTCTTCTGTAAGCGCTTTTCGTTCCTTAAGAATTTTAAGAGTGTTTAGAGTATTAAGAGTAACTAGATTGCTAAGATCCTTATAATTTATGAAAGTTTTAATAGCTGCAATATCATCTACCTTATAACAATTTATATTTATCCTGCTTTTACTATTTTTAATCATGTTTATCTATGCGCTTTTAGGCATGAATATTTTTGGTGGAAATTGGCCTACTTTTAATTCAAATATTCCTTCAAGATTCAATTATGATTAATTCGCAAACGCATATTTGGCTGTACTTGATCTAGTTACACTTGAAAATTGGAATGATTAGCTAACGACATGTCTACTTTCAAATGTTAGCAATTATGTTTGCTCAATTTATTTAATATCAATGATCTTTATTGGTAATTATATTTTGATAGACTTAGTACTTGCTATTATGCTTGATTCGTTTGATTCTGATGAAGTATAAAAAGATAGACAAGAAATTGAAAATAGATTTGAAGTAGTTCAAGATATTACTTTTGGACATACTAGCATGGGCTCAACGTTTATGAATAATTTATCTTAAAGTAATTATGCATCTTCCAATAACATGAATAGGATTTCTACAGGTCTATAAACAAGCAGCTTCCATAACAGTAGTGGATTATAACGATCAACTACCTTATCAAAACATAATGCAATTTCAAAAACTAGCTCTTAAAATGATTCTGGATAGATTGAAAAGCCAAAATCAGTTAATGGTGAGGATGAAAGTGTAAGTGATAAAGGAATTACTTCAAATTAAAACTTATAAGAAACGAATTCTAAAAAAAAGAATTCATTTTAATACTATATAGGAGTTGAATGTGAATAGTCACTTTATATATTTTCAAAGGAAAATATAATAAGAAGAACATTTTACTATATTTATAAGCACCCTTTATTTGAGAAACTAGTCTTATTGTAAATTAATATTAATAAAATCATATTATCATTTAAATAAAATTTTTTTCAAATAGGGTTATCATTTTAACATCATTCAAGTTAACGTTTGATACATACATCAGTGCTACTGATGAGGCTGCAACCAAATTTAGCAATGCTGCAGATTTATTTTTTACTGTGTTTTTTATATGTGAGTGTGTGATAAAGATTGTTTCTTTAGGCTTTTTTTTTGATGAAGGCTCTTATTTAAGGGATTCATGGTCTTAGTTAGATTTCTTTATTGTAGTTAGCAGCATTGTTGATTTAAGCTTATCACAAATTAATCTTGGAGCCATTAAAATTCTGAGGTTACTTAGAACTTTGCGTCCTCTTAGACTCTTATCTTAGAATAAATCCATGAAATTGATAGTAACAGCTCTAATATAATCTATGGAAGGTATAGCAAATATGATGTTTGTAGTACTTCTTATATGGTAAATAATTAATTTTATGTTCAGATTTTTTAAATACTTTGTAAATTTAAAGGTTAATGTTTGCAATTCTTGCCATGAATTTGATGGGAGGTAAACTATTTTACTGTAATACAAATGGCGCAGTATTACAAAGCTCATATAACCCTTACAATTATCCTCGTGAAAAAGTACAATCTTATTAATATAAATATTTAAAATGTCTAATATTAAACTTTCATAATATGAATGGATGTATGCAAGCAAGCCCATACATACATTTATTTTTATATTAAATTTATGATTATTTACAATAAAAGAATATTTTTAATTTTTCAACTTTAAATTCTTCTCTTTTTAATAAATTTAAAGTGTATGTTATTACCAGGAGCCTTTTGGGATAGATATCCTAATAATAATGATAACATAGGATTCAGTATGACTATGCTTTTTGAACTTTCTACATTTGAAGGTTGGCCCAACTATTTCTGGTATTACATGGATGGTAGTGATGTTGGTCCTGTTTGGAATAATAGCAAGTATTTTAGCTTATTCTTTGCTGCTTTTATTTTTGTAGGAAGTTTCTTCTCAATAAACTTATTTTCAGCTATCATATCTTTTAACTTTGATGTTGCCAGTAAAAAAGCAAAAAATGCATATTTAACAGACGAATAATCCCAGTGGATTGAGCTTTAAAGACTAATTGTTCTATCAACTCCAGATTTTACATCTATGAAACCACCTTCTAATCCCATTAGAAAATTTGTATACAAATACTTTAAACTTTTTCAAAATTAAATCATTTTAAAATTATTTGTTTAATAAATAAATAAAATAGTTATGGAGAATAGTAGAATCTCAAAAATTAGAGTTATTCATTATATCTTGTATCATAGGAAACGTTATAGTAATGGCTATGGCATATGATACATCTCCTACATCATATGATTAAATTCTAAATTACATAAATTTAGGATTTACAAGTGTTTTTATTTTAGAATGCATTTTAAAAATCATAGCCTATGGTCCATAGGGCTATTTCTATAAAGGTTGGAATTAATTTGACTTTTTCGTTGTCTGTGCATCTATTGTTGATATTGTTATGACATTTTTAGGTAAATCTGTAATTGGTTTCTTAAAAGCAGGGCCTTAAATTATAAGAATTTTAAGAGTGCTAAGAGTCTCTAGGCTATTCAAATTAATGAAATCTTTCTAAGGTCTTATGAAGCTAATTCAGACAACGATATATGCTTTCCCTAAGTTTCTCAATGCTACTTTTCTTTTTATTCTATTTTATTGTATATTTGCAATATTGGCATGGTTTTTATTCTCAGACCTACGGTAACTAAATAATTAATTTATTTTTTTTTGTTATTAAACCTTAAAAACTAATTTTTGAATGAATTAAAAAATAGCTCTGGATGGAGAATAAATACTTTTTGGAATTTTTCTAACTTTCATAGAGCTTTCATACTTCTTTTTAGAATGAGTACTGGAGAAGATTGGTATCTAGTTATGTATGATACATTTAATGCGAAAGGTGTGTATGGCATTATTTTCTTTGTTACATTCTATACAGTTTAATCATACATCCTCATGAATTTGTTTGTCTTAATTATTATGAATGAATTTGAGGAAAATTACGTCAACCCAAATAATCCATTAACCAATTATAATGAGTAAGAAGATAGCTTCAAAAAAAGATGGGTCATTATGACTATCAAAGATAGTGGAATTAAAATTCATGAAAAATATATTCCTGAATTTTATTTCGAACTTCAAGAACCTTTAGGATTTGGTAATATTTCATTGAATTTTGCATATTGAAAAAAATGATAAATACCTCATTTTTTATTGATTATTTATATTTCAACTGTGCTTGTTTACTTAATCAAATAAAATTTTTTACATTCTTCATTGCTAAAAAATTAATAATTATTTTTTAAATAGATTATAAAAGAAAAGCTAATGAATTTATAGCAAAGCTGAAACTACATGACAACGAAATCACTTAAGATGAAATCAATATAAAATTAGATAAATTTAGGATCAGATAAAAATAAGAAGCAGATAAAAATGTAATGAGAATGAATATTTTTTGTGATTATGAAGGTTATGTCTATTATAATGAGCTGCTCTACCAATTTATGAAGTTTTCTCTTTTTGAATCAGTTTTTGAACTTTCAACAGAAGACTTAAATGATCCTAAGCTAGTCAAAAGGCATTAAACAGCTTTAGATATATTGAGAAAAGAGGAGAAAGTTTCAATGAAAAAGATACAAATTATTAAGAAAAAAGTAAAAACTTAATTTTTCAAATAAATTATGAATTTTATAATCAATTTATTTAACAGCAATCCAGTTTACTCAAATCAAAAATAGTTCATCAGCGTCATTAGGGAGTAAACCCTATGGTAAGAAGGCTATTTGTTGGGATGGCATTCAAGAGCTGGCTATAGTATAGTATAAATATGTAAGATAAAATGAATGAAATAAACTTCAATAGAGATGACATATCAAGCCAGACAGATACAGATAACAGTTAAGAAGAAGAAGAAGAATTATTTGAAAATAATGATGAAAACTTATTCTTAAATTAATCTTTTGAAGATGGAATTTAGTTTAAGAAGTAGTAGCCTAAGATTATCAAGCGTGAGCATACAGTGGTATTGAGGATAGATGGTTTAAAAAAGTATCGTGAAGAATAAAATACTGGAAAATAAACACATTAAGGAAAGAAATATTTTTTGATGCCAGAAACAAATGTTTATCAAATAGATAACTATGATGAATATAAAAACTAAGATTATAATTCATATGCTTTTAAAATTGAACAAAAATAAGACTAATAGGTTGAAAACAATCAGCTATTTAGAAAAAGCATTTTGCAAAGACCTTCCTTACTTATGGCAAATCCTCTTTAGTTTAGGTAGAGTATAATAAATAGATAAAAAGAGGATAATGAAAAGAACTTGAATGGCTCATAATAGAATTTGAATACTGGTTATCATACATAAGATAAATAAAAATGAAGTATTTTATTTATGTTACATGTTCTATAAACTTTGTTTAAAATATTTTTTTCTCTTAATGATATAAATTAATCATTAAGTATATTAAAATTAACTTACAAGGTTTAGAAAGGTAAATTTATAAATAAAGTTCTTAATAAAAATAAATTAAGGCTTAGAGATTTGTAAGTGAAAGCAATTAAAAGTTTATAATTAATTAAAAATTAGATTTTTAAATTAATGATAAAATTTTTCTGTTGTTTAAAAGTTAAAATCATAATATTATTTTTATTTAAATCCAAATTAAAGTAAAGAATATTCTTTTTGATAATTAGTTATATAAAGTTATTATAATTATTATTATTTAGCAAATAAGATATACTACCTATAAAAAACTAATAAATTATTTAGTGCTTTCTAAAATTTTTTAACTTAATCCCTATCTGATATACACAAAATTCCTAGGAATTAATTACTATAGATAACTATGGTAGCATTCGTTAAAACATTAATAATATATAAGATAAACAAATTTACCTCAACAAAAATCTACTTTAAAATGTTTTTGCTAAACCCAGCTTTCAGTTCAAAAGCTCTATTGGTGGTTCAGAATCATAATTCATAAAAGAAAGTTAATTAAAACTATGGAACAATAACTTAAAAAGATTATTTAACCAACCTTTAATAACTCCAAACTAATACTTAAACCTTTTATTTGGTACTTATGAGGAAATAAAATAACTATTATAACTAAAAAAACCTTTAACAACTCCAAATTAATACTAAAACCTTTTATTTGGTACTTATGAGAAAATAGAATAACTATCATAACTAAAAAATCAATAAAATATAAATGTTAGATTCCAATAAAAAATATAGATATAACAAAATGAATTCAAGTAAAAATATTAATAAAA
This sequence comes from Tetrahymena malaccensis 436, assembly GCA_000231845.2. Taxonomy (NCBI): domain Eukaryota; phylum Ciliophora; class Oligohymenophorea; order Hymenostomatida; family Tetrahymenidae; genus Tetrahymena; species Tetrahymena malaccensis. The sequence goes on along the minus strand of JH719946.1, from coordinate 604,561 downwards.
AACAGATTCAAAGTAAGTACCAAAAAACTTTGCAAACATTTTTCATTTCTTCAACAAATTATGCTCTGCAGCAATAAAAATCTTCACATAAATTCTGTCTTAAATATTTAAATTTAACTTTTAAGTAAATTGTTTATGATCTGTAAAATAAAAGAATTGATTAAATTGAATATATTGATAAAATATTAAATATAATAAATTAATTATATAGATCTATTAAAAACCTCACAAACCAACTATTTATTTATAAAAAATAAATATATTATTTTTATTATTATTAATACTTGCAGAAATTTATTTATTTAGTGCTAAATAAATATTTTGTAGCATTTTTAATCCTTTTAAATAAAATTTAAAAAAGACGAAAATAAAAAGATTTAACTTGTTTTATGATTTTTTTATCACGATTTACTGCAATTTTACAGTAAATATTTTACTATATGAAATAAAAAATTTATTTTTTTCAGCTTTAACTTTTATTTTATGCTTTTAAACAAAATTAATATTTAATGATAGTTTGATAAATTTAAAATTCGAACACAATATTGATAAGAAAATTAGTTAAAAACTAGCAAAAAATTGAATACATTTTATTTAAAATTTAAATGGAATAAATTTTCCATTATAAATTAGATATTAAAGGAAATTCTTATTTAATTAGATGCTGAAAAAATTTCTGAATTTTTAATATTAATTAATTCTAATAAATCTATAAAATTTTGCAAAAGAAAGACTGTAAAAAAAAAAAGAATAGATTTAAATTAGATAGATTAAATATTCGATTTAAATAATAATGTCAGAAGTAATAAAAAATTACTAAAAATCAGAGTTTTAAGAGCAAATTTAATACTTGTCTTAAATCAGGTTTTCTTTGTAAAAAACATCGTAAAATTTAAGAAGAAATATCAATAATTTATAATCAATAAAAATTATCTTTATTAAAAGTTTGGCTTTCTTCAATGAATGTGATTTGCAATGTCTTTAATAATTTATGATTAGCAATCAACAGATCACTTGCTTAAATTTGTAAATTGATTTCTAAAATTAAATATTCATAATATAAAACTATTTTCAAACTAGAAAATTTCAATTTTCGTCTTGGATCAAAGAAATAAATAAATATTTAGCTCCATTTAAATTACTTAGTAATGTGGATAATCTTAAATTATATTTTGAGTAAGTTAAAATATTTTATTTATTTTCATTAATTTATTTTTAATTAAGATTGGCTAAAATAAATCCAGATTCTATTCTATTTGCTTTAGATAATCTCACTTAAAAAGATAAAATTTAGAACATCCATTTTAAATTTTAGTAAATTTAATAAGGTTCAATTTTATTTAAATAATGCATTTCTAAATTAATTAGGCTCTCTACAATCAATTAGTTCTTACAATATGATTTTTTTAAGAATTATTTTAGCTAGTATTCAAAGTTATCTAGTGTTTCAATAGAACTAAAGTACATAAATTCACTAACAACTAGCTAAAATTTGTTAATTTTGTTTATAAAATAAAAAAAAGATAAACAGATCTCAATAATGATTCTCTAAGCAATTTTTTATGCATGCTGTAAGAATGCCCAATATTGGAAGATCTGTCTTTAAAGATGGAGTAAATTACTAAAATTAATTAAAAGCTTGTTTATATTAATCTGAAAATAATAAGATAAATTAAAATTAAAACTGAAGCAAATAAATTATTTCAAATTGCTCTCAAAAGAAATGAGAAACTAAAAAATCTAAAGATCATATTAATGTAAATAATTTATTATAACATTTTATATTTAAAATATAAAATTATTTAAGGTCCTTAGAGCTTCCATAGAATTTTATGCAAGTTTTATCTGATAATTTTTAATATTATCCAAATCTTGTTTCGCTAGAGTTGATTTTGGAGTAAAATATATTTATTATTCATAAAAAGTTTTCTAATTAAACATTAATATTAGACTTGGATACCATTAAAGTTAAATTATTACTGAAAAAGACTTAAATTTGTTGACAGATTCTTTAAGCTTTTGCTAAAAATTATAAAGAATAAAAATATAAACTCAGTAATAAAATTAATTTTATATTCATTATTAATTTATTTTTTTAGTAAATTAGATATAGATGACTAAGGTTTAATGAATCTTTCAAAGCCTCTTCAGAAATTAGAAAACCTCTAAAAAATTTGTATTAATATTGAGTATTTTTCTTTAACTTATATTTTATGCTGAACAGATTTTTTAAAATTATAAAATACTCTTAAAAAGCTCTAATAAAATGAAAGGTTCAGGATTGGCTGATTTAGGAGTTTCAATTTCAAAATTGAAATAGCTGAAAGAAATAAATATCAAAATAATTCCAAATCTAAATTAAATAGATACATTTGAGAATGATAAAGCTTTGCAAATCTTTTATCAAAATTTAAGTTAGTTAACTCAAATTTAGGAATTGTAGCTAGAGTAAATTTTAATATTTTTCATCTAACATACATTTAATTTTTTTAGTCTATAAAATATTTGCAGTGAACCTAATCATATAAATTAATTTGCAAAATCTCTAAGAAATTTCGGAAACACATTGATTCTTTTAAGTCTGCATTTCTAGTAAATTATTTAATAAATAAATCAAAATTTCATTTTCTATTTTTTTTAGAAATAATAACATATCAGATAATTCTATAGCAACAGTAGCCTAAGGACTGCAAAGCTTAGTCAACTTAGAAAAGCTATCAATTTATCTAAAGTATGAATTTTTGATTACATTTTTTAAAATATCCTTTTAATTTAAAAATAGCTCTAATAAAATTTCAGAAAAAGGTGCTCTAAAAGTAAATAATAGTCTAAATTGTTGCAGCAAGCTAAAATTTCTATCTTAGGATTTAAAGTATTATTTTAAATATGAAATTAATTTTTAAAATATTTAACAAAAATTAAATAAAGTTGGGGATAATAAAATTTTAATTCTAATTTCTTATGTGTCTAAAATTCTTTTTAGCTTTAAGAAATAATTCTAGATTTGAGGTATATTTATATAATCACAACATTATTAAAGCTTTTTTTTAGAAAATTTAGTTTTGATAAAGATTAAGTTTTCTCTTTGATTTAAAAATTACAAGGCTAGGAACAACTCATTAAAATTAGCATTAACTTATTGTAAAATTTTAGATTTTAAATAAATTTAGTAACTTTTTTTATAAATAGCTATGCTGTGATTGATATTAATGATTTCAAACCAATCCTATAACTCTTTTCAAAGTATAAAAAACTAAGAAAATTGCACATAGAAATAAACAAGTAACAAAAAAATAAATTAAAAAAATCTTTTTTTAAAATTATTATAAAATAGTAGATCAAAAAGTTAAAAAGAAATAAAAGGTTATGCAAAAAGAAAATTGAGATATTTAGTAAGTATTAACTGAATTTAACTCTTAGTATAAATAGTTTTTACTTGTTTTATAGTTTGAACCAAATTCTTTTAAATTTATAATACAAATAGTAATGTTTTGTCTTGAAATTAAATTTAATAATACGAATAAGAATCTTTTTAAAATCTTTTTAATTTAATTTACTTAAATTAAATAGTTAGTTTTTTTGCAAACAAATATTAATAATATTATTATTTCAAGTAAATCATTCATCAAATATTACTTAATAAAATACTTATAAATTTTTCATATTATATTAGGGTATATTTTTCATAAAATCATGAGGCAAAAATTGCTACTCCCTTATTCGTTTTAAATATACAAATATCATATTTTGAATAAACTTTAAATAAATTCAAAAGAATTATTGCTTTTAATATTTAAAAAATATTAAGATTTGCCTACTTTTGTTTAATTTATACCAAAATTAAATGAATTAATTTCTAATTCAAATAAATAAGGAACAAATTAAAAATAAAATATTGTTGTTTTAGGCGCTTATTGTTACAAAAATTTAAATTATCTTGCTTTTCTTCTAAAATTGTCAATTTATACACAAATTTAACTAATCTTCAATAAACAATAGAAAAAGCTTTGAATGAAGTAATTTATTAATTTTGATGATTGTGATAGTACTCTTAATATATAAAAAAATGGTTGCTGTTCAATTTATTCTAATTAAAACTGAAAATTAAAAATAATTTAATTGAAGTTATAAAAATATTTGAGTAAAAAAAGGTGAAAAAAAATTATTTTTTAATAATAACTTCAAAGACATACAATTTAAAATGATGATTGAGATTATTACATTAAAATAAAATTTATGTAATTAATTGATAGATAGATTATAAAATTATAGAAAATACTTGAATTAAAAAAGGTAAAATCATTTTATTTTTCAATAATCATTTCAATTCAGGAAAATTTAAAATGATAATTAGGTTTATTTCAGTAAAATAATAATACCATTAAAAATTTTAAGTTATAAATTGATAAATAGAAACTTAAATTATAGAAAATACTTGAGTTATATAGGGTAAAATATAATTATTTTTCTATAATCACCTAAAAATCGACCAATTTAATATGAAAATTCGGTTTATTTTAGTGAAATAATAATATTATAAAATAAATAATAAAATTAAAGTTATAAGATCGTAAGTAGATCATAAAATTATAGAAAATACTTGAGTTCTTATAGATGAAAAAAAATAATTTTTCAATAATCAATTAAAAAATGGAAAATTTAAAATGATAATTAGGTTTAATTCAGTGAAATAAAATTATTTTAAAATAATTTTGTTAAAAGATAAAGTTGTTATATTTTTTTTATTTAAATTAAGAAAAAAAAGGAGTTTTAATCAATATACACTTCCGGGTTAATTTTTGTGTTAGTATCATTTGAAATGGAATTTTCTATAAATTCATATATTTTTGATTAATTCTGATAATTGCTTTGATTTTATTATCATATTTTAATAAACCTACTTTGTATGCGTAAAGAGTTAAAATGCCTGAATTTTTAAAAATTTTTATTGAAATAAAATAATCAATTAATATTTGCATTAAATTATTTTTAATAATTTATCTGATAATTAAGATAGCATTTGACATTTAGCGAAGAATAAGTATTATATAGTCTATGCGACCTTCAGTTTTAGGTAAGCTTTTTTATTAGGTGATAACTTGGTTGCCTTTTTCAAAAAAAAAAGACCATTAAATTACTTTGATTCACGAAAGCCATTGTATTCCTAAAATCTATTTGTTAACATCAATATAAAATTAAATTTTAGAGGCGAATTGGATAAAAAAGCTTAAAAAAGTTTTTAACACAGAAATAAATGAAGAACTGATTGAAGATGAACAGTTAAGTAGGTATAAATAATTCTAATCGAATGAAGAAGAGTTTTAGAGATAAAGAACAGAATGCTTTTAGAACTAGATATTATACTAAGATGACAGTAGTTCATTTGATTCAAAAGATTTAAATGAAGAAGCAGTAATGAATTATATAATTTAATGATTGATTCATTAATTTTCTGAAATAATCAACTTTTAAATATTTAATGGGTAATTATTTTCTAACAGGAAGAGCATAGAATCGCATATATGAAAGTTGCGAATGCTTTTGTAGAATAGATTTCTGATGACAGTGATAATGACATAGCTAATATTCTTGAATCGAATTAGTAAAGAATTTAAAGAAAGGTAATCAAGAATCATGAAAGAGAATTCGAAGAAGATTTCTAGCTAAACAAACTCAACTAAGATACTTATCCTATTTTAGATGTAGTAGAAATGAATGTTTTTGACAGGATAGCAATATTTTAAGATAATACAATATTTGAAAAGATTTATAAATAGATTTGGCAAATTAAAGAGTAACTTTTAAATTTGTTTTTCAATTTATTTTTTGTTGATTAATTTTTCATACCAATAAATTTTTTAAGCAAATTCACTCTTTTCCTTTTAACCTATCATTATAATATTTGAAAAATAGGTTAATTAGTTATAGCTGCTTTTTAATAGTAAATCATCCAATCTTTACTATAATATCTCTTGCTGTTATTATATTCAACTCAATTATGCTAGCTAAAGATGATCCTACAACAAATGCTGATAATAATCCATAAATTGATTTAGCCTTACTAATTATTTACACTGTTGAAATGGGTTTAAAAATACTTGCTTATGGTTTTATTTTTCCTAAAAATGCATATATTAAAGAAGGCTGGAATGTAATTGATTTAGTTATCATCATCACAGGCTGGTTACCTTATGTAGTGTCTTAAAATTCATTTAATTTGAGTGCTTTAAGATCTCTTAGAGTATTACGTCCATTAAGATCAATTAGTAAAGTCAAAGTACTCAATTAGCTGGTTACAGCACTATTTAGCTCAATTCCTCTTTTGAAGGATGCATTTATTATCCTATTTTTTTTTTTTACTGTGTTTGCTATTGCTGGTCTTCAACTTTTCACAGGCTAATTAAAAAATCGCTGTATTGATGTTTACACAGGTATTAAGTACGGTGATGAAAATAGTAATTTGTTTGTCTGTACATAAGATAGTGATTGCCCTCCTCAAGATGGAGCTAGTTTTGTATGCGCTAAAGGTATGGTTAGCCCTAATTCAGATTTTTACAATTTTGATACTTTTGGCTGGTCACTTCTTAATGTATATGTAGTAGTAAGCAACGAAGGATGGACAAGTATCATGTATTACGTTATGGTTGGTTTTAATGTAATTTATTTTTGTAATTTATTAGAAATATAAAAAAATAAAATAATCTAAAATTTAAAGTATGTATATTTGTTAAATGATTTGATAATTAATAAATTAGTTTTTTGCATTCCTCTATTTCTTCTTGATAGTTTATCTTGGTACATGGCTTCTCGTTAACCTTTGTATGGGTATTATTGCAGTAAAGTATACAGAATCTATAGCTAATTAAAATAGTATTACTTACATTAAAAAAGAATGGGAAGAAGGTTATAATATGTAGAATTTAATTAGATGGGGTATTTACAAATCAAATAAAGTACTTTATAAAGAATTGGAGGAATAAAAAAAGAAGAACAGAAGATTATTCTAATTGAGCTTTTAAGTAAGCTCATTGCTTGCATCTTACAGAAGATCAGATAAAAAAAATCCTACTCAATTAAATTAAAATAATAATAACAAAGAAAATCAGCTCAATAAAATAGTTCCTCTAAACTAGAATTAGCAGGGTTCAAATTTGATAACAAATTCTGAAAATAACGAAGAGGCTAAAAACCCTGTAATAAATTAATAATAATAAGTAGATCACATAAACAGCTCAGATAATAATAAAAATAATGCAAGCTCATAAGCTAAAAATTAAATTAATAGCGAAAATTAAAATTTGCAGCAAGAAAATTAAGAAAACAAGTAACAATTATCTAAATTTTGTAAACATTTTTATTTTGATTTATTAATTAAAATTAAATTTTTATTTTTTTGTAAATTATTTATAGAAAGTAGAGAATAGTAACATCAGAATAGTATTTTTAAAAATGCTAATGATTAGAATAGTAATAAAAACAATTTGTAAATCAAATTTTTAAAAGAACATGCTCCTTTAGATAAAAATAAACAATTAACTAAGAATTTTAAAGCAGAAAAAAAGGGTACTTAATTTATTGATCCGTCTCTATTAGCAAGTGACCTTGAGATGATAAATAAAGAGAGTAATTTTTTATTTCGTCTAATTTTATAAAATAAAATCAATTAATTTCTAAATCTACAAAACAAAGAAAATTTAGGGAAAAAGCGGACTAAAAAAACAGGAACAAATGTTCATGGATTAAGGAAAGGAACTGATATAGGACAAACAAATTTAAATTATTAACAAAAAATTAAAAAGATAAACTTTGCTCCAATATTTAAATAAAAACCTTTATGCATAGAAGAAAAAATTAAATAAGAATCTTCTCACAAAGAAGATTATAATTTCTTTGGAGTGGAACAAGAAATTGAAGAAGAGAACAAGAAAAATTCAAGAAATGGGAATCCATAAATTGTTGATTTTAGCAGGTAGAATAAAAAAATAAAGCATTTATTCAAATAGAAAGACGAAGTAAATGAAGATTAGCTGAACTTAGATGATGATTTTTTTTTGCTTTAGTTGGAACAATAACTAAACCTAACTCAAAACGGAGTTGCTGATTTAGATGATGAATAGATAGAAAATATGCATTTTAAAAAGCTTCAGAATGATTTTAAATCTCTAAAACAAAATAAATTAAACTAATATGGATTTACTTCGCGTAAAAAAAATTAATAGTAGTTAGAGTTTTAAAACCATTCAGAGGAACCAAAATAGGTTCATTTGAATCATAAAAGAAACAAATCTGTTAATATATAAAAAAAGAAAGAAAACATTTTAAATGGGGATTAAAAAGACAAATCAATATCTTCTAGATAGCAGCTTTCAAAAATTGAAAGCAGTGCTGATTCCTTATCCGATGTTTCACAAATTTCGTTTTTGGAAATAGAAGATACCCACCATGTTGATTAAATCGCAAGGAACAAAACAACCTTAATTAATAAATTGTATTAAGAATTTGACATTAATATAGGAAAAATGAGTAAAAAGCAGTAGGGCAAAAAAGTGACAAAATAATTTTCCCAAAAATAAATAACACCTGTAAATAAGATTAGAATACATTATTTTATTAATTCATTTTAAAAAAAATATTTTAGTCTCTTAGGTATCTCAAAACGTATAACACCCAAGAATAAGAGGCCTTTGAAGCCCCAAAAATAGGAGATCAAATTTTTAATAAAATAAATAAATAAATTGATTAAAAGGCAGAAGACTTTAAGCTGATGCTAGATTCAAAGTATTTAAAACCTCGAGTTATTTATAAAGAAACAGATCAATATGAAGGCGATGTATAGCCCACTAAATTAAACAAGTAAATTCAAAAACTGAAACTTGAATAAGAAGAAAAAATAAAAAAGCTTAAATTCAGGTTTAAACAGAAGTCAAGTATGATTTAATAAAAACAAAAGAAAAAGGGTTTGTGTAATTTTTAGATTTTTTTAGTGAATTTAAAAAGATTTTTAAAAATAATTGTTTATATTAAATAACAGTAGTCAAATTTAGAATTCCTTTGTAAAGATCAAAAAGGATCGATACTATTTATGCTGAAAAAATGTTTAGGGATATTTTAGAAGGAAAAATTACAACAGAAAATCATTCTATTAAATAGTCTAAAACTGCAGATCCAAAAAATGATGCAATTAGTTTTGAGACAAATCCTTTTAAGTTTGCCAAAAACATAGCACAAAGAAGTTAGAAAGGGGCAACATCTATTAAAAATGATGATGAAAAAAATGATTTTAATTTTTTGATTTAATAGAGATAGCTTACATAGAACTAAAATAACATATTTTAAAAACAAATCTTAACTAAATATGGATTAAATAATAATAATGCAAATGATTAAGTAAATAGTGCTTAAGAGAAAAATAGCATAAGTTAATTACAAGAAGAGAATTTAAGACCTTACAATGAAACTGCAGCAAAGTCTAATTAAGAAAACAGTGTTGTTAATGGAGATAATGAATAAAGAGTCTAAGTTCTGAATAAAAAATATTTTAAAGATGAAATTGATTAATTAGATAACAAATCTTAAAAAAATAGTTTAAATGAAGCTTAGAGCTCTGTAGAAGAAAGATAAAATCCGAATAATAAAAGTCTTAATCAATCCAATACTTCATACCGTTCTAAATTAACTAATAAATAGAATGATAAAAAAGTTATTGTAAGTGGAAACATTTAAGTTTCTAAAAAAGGTAAAAATTAAAAAGGTGATGAGATAGAAAATGATTGGAATCTTGAAAAAGCTATATAAAAAATATTCATGGATGAATAACTTTAGGAAAAAGACCCCCTCATATAAGAAAATATCAATGATCAAAAGTTTTAAAAAATAGTTAATATACAAACTGCTTAAATTGATGCACCAGTCAAGAATATCCAACAAAAATCCTAACATGATATTTTTATGTATAAGCTGGAATAAAAATTTATAAAAAAAGCAGAAAGACAATTAGATATTTTGAATAATCATGAACCAAGTTAATCTCAAATTGACATTAAAAGCTTTAAATCATCTGATACGGGTGCTCGTTCTTAAAGTTATGCAGATTAATCAGATTTAAACAATAGCTCAAGTAGCTAACTCAGCTCTTCAACTAAAAATGTTATTGTTAAGCAAACTGTCGAGGTTTTTGATATGACTGCCTTTTAAAATGAACCTGCCGATTTATAGTTTTTGCAACAAAGAAAGAAGGAGATATATAATCTAGAGAAAAAGGGCATTAGTTAAATTAAAGTGCAAACATCTGCAGATGATATACTTTGGATAAGTTTAAGGAATAAAAATTAACAAGCTTTACATCAAGTTATTGATTCTCTTAACTACTCAAGCAGGATCATTGAATAAAATGAAGGAGGATTTGGTGGTTTAGTTAAAGCATTTAGAAGAAAAATAAGGAAGATAGTCACTCATTAGTAATTTGAGAACTTAGTCATGATATTTGTTTTAACAAATACAATCATCCTTTGTTTGGATGGCATCGTGCCAAGTTCAAGTATTTTTATTTAATTTATTTTTTCACTTCTTGATTATATATTATAGAAAAGAAAAGAAAAAAAAATATTTTACTTTTTATTTAAACCTAAGTAATAAAAAAAACCTTAATTTCAAATTTTATAAATTAAATTAGGCTCAGCAATACTCAACCAATTAAATGAAGCTTTTACTATTTTATTCGCTATTTACATGGGTTTAAAGCTTATTGGATTAGGTTTTACTGAGTATGTGTCAGATAAAATGAATATATTCGATGCAATAATTGTAATATTATCTGTTTTAGAACTTGCTGTTCTAAGGGAAGTTCTTCTGTAAGTGCTTTTCGTTCATTAAGAATTTTAAGAGTATTTAGAGTATTAAGAGTAACTAGATTACTAAGATCATTATAATTTATGAAAGTTTTAATAGCTGCAATATCATCAACTTTATAATAATTTATATTTATCCTGCTTTTACTATTTTTAATCATGTTTATTTACGCTCTTTTAGGCATGAATATTTTCGGTGGAAATTAGCCTACTTATAATTCAAATATTCCTTCAAGATTCAATTATGATTAATTCATAAATGCATATATGGCTGTATTTGATCTAGTTACATTAGAAAATTGGAATGATTAGTTAACGACATGCCTACTCTCAAATGTTAGCAACTATGTTTGCTCAATTTATCTAATATCAATGATCTTTATTGGTAATTATATTTTAATAGATTTAGTACTTGCTATTATGCTCGATTCTTTTGATTCTGATGAAGTATAAAAAGATAGACAAGAAATTGAAAACAGATTTGAAATAGTTCAAGATATTACTTTTGGACATACTAGCATGGGTTCAACTTTTATGAATAATCTATCTTAAAGTAATTATGCATCTTCTAATAAAATGAATAGCATTTCTACGGGACAATAAACCAGCATCTTGCATAACAGTAGCGGATTACAACGATCTACTACTTTATCAAGACATAATGCAACTACAAAAAATAATTCTTAAAATGATTCTGAATAATTTGAAAAGTAAAAGTCAATTAGTGGCGATGGTGGTAGTGTAAGTGAAAAGGGACTTACTTCAGAATAAAATTTGCAAGAAACAAATACTAAAAAAAAGAATTCCTTTTAATACTATATTGGAGTTGAGTGTGAATAGTCGCTGTACATATTCTCAAAGGAAAATATCATAAGAAGAACATTTTACTATATTTATAAGCATCCTTTATTTGAGAAACTAGTCTTATTGTAAATATTACACACATTAAATCATATTGTCATTTAAAAAACATTTTTTTTAAATAGGATCATTATTTTAACATCTTTCAAGCTAACATTTGATACATATATTAGTCCTGCTGATGTAGGTGCAACAAAATTTAGCAATGCTGCAGATTTATTTTTTACTGTGTTTTTTATGTGTGAGTGTGTAATTAAGGTAGTTTCTTTAGGTTTTTTTTTTGATGAAGGCTCTTATTTAAGGGATTCATGGTCTTAGTTAGATTTCTTTATTGTAGTTAG